>CM038045.1:10457500-10817500 GCA_021397845.1 Areca catechu | reverse complement strand
GTACCTCCACGATCGGCTACTGACCAGCCTCCTTCACATCAACAGAAGAAATTCGATCCGAAGAAGATCGGTCCGAAGATGACGCCAGCTTCGCTTCACAACCCACTCCGAATGAAAAAGCTCCGATGTAAATGACAGAGGGGTCTTCGGCTTGCTCTAGAGAGAATAAGCCTAAAGACATTCCACCGATTCAACATTGATCCCTTTTGAAGAAGAGGTCTATAAATGAATCTCCGATTGATCTCAAATCTTTGAACGTAGATATGGTTGTTACAATCAATTGCGTGATCACTATCTTTAATTGCAACCATATCGGAGTGGCCACGTGGCCACTAACTCCAATTTTAATGATTTCAGACTAGCCAGAATCAATTGGCAACCACTTATGGTTATATGTGGGGTAAAATTAAATAACCCCGTCCTAACCATATATGGGTGAGCCTAAGCTATTAATAAAGTTGTCGAAGCCCTCCAAGCCCTCCTTTAAAAAGGTGATGTCATGGACCAGCTGCATCAACGGATTAAAACATAAGACTGATTATGATGTAAATAGCCAAATGAAGACGGAAGAGGTTACAGCTATCTTACTTTCAGTAGGGAGGAGAATGTACAATCGGATACTTCGGTGAGACGCCGGTTCCAAGTGACTGCCCAATCATGGGGCGGCAAAACACCCTTCAACACCCGCCTAGCCATGTCAGGGAGTACGAGACCCCTCGCGTCAGAGAATTTCGAGAGGTCTATCTCACAGTCCATGTCCAGAGGAATATTCCTTATCAACTCCTCTTTAGCTTGTGGTGCCTTGCCCTTATCCATCGCAGGGGGCAAGGCGGCTGTACATTGAACGCCAGAGTCGAACTCTCCATGATTTGGATCAAAGAGCTGGCCCTCGGTAAAGGCTCGATCAATGGGAGCTCTGTTGGAAGCTCCATTGGCAGGACTTCGTCCCCCCAGACATCCCCCTAGAGGACGTAGCACTTCTGCTGGTCCCCTCCTCTCGAGCCTTTTTCCAGACCTCTGATCCCAAAGAAGGGGCCTGAACTATCTTCCTTTTGGCATATTGATGGAGCAGGCTCAGATCAGTCCTCATCTTGCCACCTACATATAAAAGCAGGTATCAAAATTAGCCAAACCGAAAAGCTACGAAATAGAAAGAAATCAGAGTCTTCTACCATTTATACCTAACGCAGATGACCCACCGATCCCAGCAAGGTAAAGGTTCCTCTCTTCTAAAAGCTCTCGGATGGAAACAGCCTCCGAATCAGACAACAAGGTATAGTCAAGTTGGTCGGCCACCAGAACTTTCTTGCTGGCACTAGCATCCAAGCGAGGCTCTCTCTACTCACTGTTGAAATTCCATGGCTGAGTAGAGGAGACAAAGATAAAGTTGGGCTTCCACCATGGATGGTGCTGGGCATGTCCTTCATTATTTTACGGCCAGGACGAGGGCCGATGACCCACCATCCATAACCGTGGAAATCCCTCTTTAAGACAAAGAGTAAAGTGAATAGACTGGTCCTAGGCCTCACATTAGCTATGTGGCATCGGACTAGAAACCCGCAGATGTTCTGAATACTATTCGGAGTCAACTGCGCAGGAACAATCTGATACATACTAAAAATCCTAAGGAGAAAAGGATGTAATGGGAAACGAAGACCGACTTTCAAATGGTCTTCGTATACAGCGATGTGCCCGATGGGAGGCCTATTTATCCATTCTTCAGGCTTCAGGAGTACTATAAGGAAGCATTTGAGAATGCGATAACGTTCCCGAAGGTGGGCTATTTTTCTAAGAGAAACAGAACAGGAAACCAACTCCGGTCTAATTTCAGCAACGACATCCCTAACAGGACCTGAAACACTCGAAGGCCCAGCCTCTCCCCCGCTGGAGGGGACCCTGCCGGCGGTGCAGACCTCTAAAGATCTAACCATGCTGGAAAAAGAAAAAGGAAGGAGCAAGGAGACCCTACTTGCGGAGGAAATTGGGGACTAAAAGCAAAAGGCTAGGCAAAAACCAAAAGTAAACAGAAGCGAAGAAGCTTCTTCAACCGGTCCCTCCCCCCTTTATATAGGGGGCAAAAGGCGCTTCAGTTTGCCTTCTCGAAAGAAGAGGTGTCCTCCCCCTGATTGCACCACGTGTACAGGCACCAGAGACAGGTACGAAGCTCCAAGCGATGCCAAGCTGATTCAATACGAGAAGAACCAAAAGCCCTCATCCGCGTGACCTCACTTGACGACTGAGATGAAGCCTATACCTTTTCTCCAAAAGACAGGATGAGGCCACGTCCTCTACCCAGATCCCAATTAATGGATCGGCCGAATCGCCGCAATGGAAGGAAGACACACGACCCATGGCTGGCCCTTTCCTTTTCATGTTCTAATAGGAAGGCGACATCTGTCTTCAACTTGATCTTCGGATCAGATGGCTCCTAGCAAACGCCCTGGTCGGCCGGACGACTCTCTTCAACTGAGGCCGACCCACTATTAAGGGAATTGCTCGAGGGCCCCAGAAGCCCCTCTCTGACAAATTCTGACATTCTGTTACGACGAACTCCACCACACCGCCATGACTCCATGCCACCAGGCCATCGCTCTGACCCTCCTGCCACACCGCCAGGCCACGACCCTACCACCATGCTAGCTCTCCCGGGGGCAAATCTGGGCTTTCCTAGCCTGTCCCCTAATGGAATTTGGTCGCACTTCATGCTTATAAAAGGTGCCTGGGGGACCTTCGCGAAAAAAGGTACTTCTTCCTTACCACAAGTGATTTTTCCTTAGCTCTTTCCATTCTGTGCTCCCATCCCTCATCTAACTTAAGCATCGGAATGTTTCCCGTCGGAGCATTTCTGGCGTCTAGAAATTTTGTGCAGGTTGACCGGCAAAGAAACTCTCCAGAATACCCACCGAGTCCGATCCAGGAGGAGGAGCGGCAACAATAGTATTCCATCATAAGTTTTGAGCCTGGGCATCTCTAATTCTTTTATTCATTGTTCAAAAAATATTTTTTAATTATATAAAACGTAATCTACACAGCCAACGGGACAAAGTTCGTCTTAATTCCGAGCCTAGGATAATAAATAAAGATACTTAATTATCCTCGTTCCTCTAGCAAATAACTAATTTGCTTCCTTGTGCTTGGCGGTGACCTTTATGATAAACGTTTTTATAAGTACGTACACGTGGTGTGCTACCATTGGACCATGTATGGCTTAAAGGACGTTGTCAGCAATGGAGAGAAGCCTGTGATTTGCAATTTTGAATAAATATTTGAAATATAATGTTTTTAGTGAAAATATTTGTAAGCTTATTATATGTATTTATTTATTAGCATATTATGATATTAACGTATAAATGACAGGTTGTTTCGCTTTTCTCTCACTTTTTCTCCTTCCGATTTTTTTTTTTTTTTTTAAATGCATTTGTGTATTCCTTTGTAATAACTGGTACTTGTTGCATGACATTTCATTTTTAATGAGCAAGGTTTAACATTGTAATAATAGAAATAAAAACTAACATAACCCACAACAAGCCTAAGCCTGAAGGATGGATGATTCATATCGTGTTAAGGTGTTCCAAGATTTTTATTTAGAATTGAAATATTAATTGCAGGATAACAAATGTACCATTACAGTACCTGGAAGTATGCAAGGCATTTTTTTTTATCCTTAACCTAAGGTAAGGGAAAGGCATGAGTTTGCTTATCTACCAGGACTATAAGCACATCATTCTCTAGAATGCATTGTTTATCACAAACAAGATCAACTCGGCTAGCAGCACTCAAATTTTAACTCAATTATAAAAAATAAATACATAAGAATAGAATATCTTACAGTTCAACTAGTTCATCTTGCTTGCTCGTGACAAAGTAAATCACTACACTAAGGATGTAATTAAGCAAAATTAAGCCAACTGTCAACATAATTGAGGTTGTCAATATCTATTTGACCTAGTTTGATCTTTCTCAAGCCTAACTAGCCTGTCATTTTGCTAATTTATCGTCCACTACTATGTCAAATCGTAGCTCTCATAACTTTAGTAAAAAGATTAATTAGTTATTAAACCCCAAAAACTTGTAGAATTTTTCATCATAATCAAATGATTTCCAATATTATTTGCTTGCAAACTAAGTGTTTATTCATTAATTTTTTTAAGGACTATAATAATACGATCGAATCATAACTTTTAATAAATTTAATATAAATAAGGCTTATCTCGTCGATACATCTTTACTTAGCAATCGAAGGTTCTGAGTTCAGATCTTGTATAGTTGGGGTCCCATAAATTAATATGTGGGTTAATTGTGATTTGGTTTAACATGCAGCTCGATAGACGAATCAAGAGATGGGTCAATTCAAAGATTGAAGCAAGTTTTTGTAGGCCGGCTCGACTCAACCAGTGCTAAGTTAATGGCAATCAATTAATAAAAGGAAAGGCTACGATAAAACTGACTCCAAATAAATCCATACTTCTAATAAAATAAGGGGAGGGGAGGTCGGGGGAGGACAGGGGACCGGGTTCCATTGTTGAAGCAAGAATTGCCAATAGAATTCTTCCACCGCAGATTCGACGGAGAATTCTCTGCCTTTTGTCTTTGGTCGATCCCGAGACCTTATGGTCACTACTCTTAATTAAAATAATAAAAATAGATTTAAAAATATAATGAATTATATAATTTTATTCCACCAATGCCCTCCCCTCCTACCAATAAAAGAAACAAGCCATCACCCCATAGCCTACCCTTTCTTCTCCCCCTACCATGTATCATCACCATCCCAGCATCACAACCAACAAGTAGGAAAAGAGGGAGAAAGAAAGGAGAAAGAAGGAAAGGGAACAAGAAACATACAAGAAGCAAGCAAAAGAGAGAAGAAAGGAGTGTTTGAAGTAAAGTTTGCAGCAACCAAATGTCAATTATAACAGGAGATGATGGGAGCTTTTCATCTGAGAACCACACAGGAGAGGAGGTCCAGCAGCAGCTTCCATTGCATCGAACCATCGCTGCCACAACTATTGGCAACGGCTCAGACTCACAACCACCGCCGCCGGCGGTCAAGAAGAAACGGAACCTCCCCGGGACTCCAGGTATGTGGATTTTTTTTTTTTTTTTTTTTTTAATTGTTTAACCTTTAAGTTGGAACTCACTTAGCAACAGGAACAGATAATGATGATGAGAACATGTGGTTTTGTTTCTCGGGTACTTGGAAAGTTCAATTATTGGCGAGAGGCTTCTTTGTTTGCTTCTTCATGTTTTTTATTCAAGGCTCGAATCAAATAAAAAAGTAGAAGCAACTTTTTTTTGATGGTTGATGACTAGTGTTTCAATAAGAGTAGTTGGTAATTAGTATTAGAATGACGGTGAACTTCACTTGCTGTGTTCACAATAACTAAAACTCTGAGAATAAATAATAAGACTCATCCATCTATATGTGTAAGGAAATGAATAGGTTAGATCTCACACTCAACTAAGAAGAAACTTGTGTTGGAAGATTCTTACCACAGTCAATGGATTGGCTAATCAAGTCTGTCTCTGTGCAATTAAAAAAAGGAGTATTCTTGATCATTTCCTGATCGTTTAATCTGACTCTATTAATTATGCTAGTTGTTTAATCATTAAGTTCTTTTCCCTATCCCTATATACTTAGGACACAATTGGATTTCAAAATAGGTTCTGAAAGTCATTAGCTACAAGGAAGAGCTATGTATGAATCTAGTTTGGGTTGAATATACAAACCTAGCTCGATAAAATATAGTTAACTTTAAATATGAATACTAGTAATTTTATTATTTAAAACTATTAACTCTTAGAACGCTATAACAATTTGGCAATGCTTATTTTTTATTGTGCGAGGAAAAGGACAATCCGAACAAATCTGCAAACAATGTGAAGCAAATAGATCCCTATTGAGTTTTAATACGACAGGGTAGGTCATGCTTAGTTTTTCCAATCAATAATAATCCTTCTTAGAACATTACATATTTGTTAGTAATTCTTATGTTAATAAAAATAAATTCAATAGACAATTTACATGTTTAATAATCTCTGAAAAAATGAATCTCCTGATGAATAAGTCGTTTTTGAGGGTCTAGATCTTGACATACACAGATTGTATATATAACTTCTCCCAAGTGATAGAAACAGAAGAATTGGGTTTTGGCAACCTACTCAAATCAAGATTAGATAATTGTCTTCTCAAAAAAAAAAAAATCATATAATTGCGTAATCAGTGAAGTAATTTTTGTTAATTATCAAGGTAATAATTTTCATTGGTTAATCTTTATCCAGACCCTTCAGCAGAAGTTGTTGCCCTATCCCCAACAACCTTATTGGCAACAAACCGCTTTGTGTGCGAGATCTGCAACAAGGGCTTTCAGAGGGACCAAAACCTCCAATTGCACCGCAGAGGCCATAACCTCCCATGGAAGTTAAGGCAGCGGACAAGCACGGAGCTTCGCAAGAGGGTGTACGTTTGCCCTGAGACCACTTGTGTGCACCACGACCCGAGCCGAGCTCTGGGGGACCTCACTGGGATCAAGAAGCACTTCTGCCGCAAGCATGGGGAGAAGAAGTGGAAGTGCGACAAGTGCTCAAAGAAGTATGCAGTGCTGTCTGACTGGAAGGCTCATACCAAGATCTGTGGCTCCAGGGAGTACAAGTGTGACTGTGGTACCATCTTCTCCAGGTCCACTTCTCCTGCTCATCTTATACCAGTTTTAATGTCCACCACTAGAAGGAGCATTATGATAACTAGATCAGATGCTCTATGACAAGCATGAATCTTTTGGTTTTATAACACCACAATAGCTATTGTAATGTTATAATGTTATAGCGTATCAATGGTTGGCAAAAATAATTCATGAACCTTAAATTACTTAACCATGCATTTTAACAGCAATGCTAATTAAGTGTTATATTGGTATATATAACAGATTATAAGAACAAATTAACTCTGTCAGTATATCTTACCAAAAAAAAGAGTGTGGTAGATATCATTCATATAACATAGGCAATGGGTGGATCCAGTAGCCTTAAACTTTTAATCTTTTCAAAGTCTGAAACGCACTGTGATTTCATCAAATTAAGATATTTCTATCAGTATTGGCATTTCTCTTGCAAGGGCTGCACTAATCTTAAAGTAGCTAGTTGATCACATCTAACTACAAGATTAATTGGTGGATGAATTTATCGGGAATCAGATTATTGAGGTTGTGCAGGACTCAGATGAAAAAAATTAGCTTATGGTCAGATCCTGTTAGACCTATTATATATGTATCCTGGTGAAACTAAAAATTTATTAATTAAAGACCAAAATTTAACTTATTTAAATTTACCCCCGGGTTGCATTAAAAGTTTCCTATGCTTCTGTTCAACTTATTGCTTAACATATATATAATGCCCTTCTTTTTTGAAACGTAAAAGACTGTATCGCGCAAGTGGCAACAACACCTTTCCTTTAAAATTTCTTATTTAACTTTTGAGATACGGGCTGCTTCGACCGAAGTCCACAGGCCCAGCTGGCTTCATAAAAAAAAAAAAAAAAAAAGAGAAAGAAAGATCGAAGGGGGAGGCAGAGGAGGATTTAATCTCCCTAATCCGGATGAAGTTATTGCCGGTAGTTTCAAGAGAGGAGTTATGAGAGGAGAGGGAGGTGGTCGGCGATGAGTCCATGAGGGATTGGGACTCGATTGGACGGAGTTTGAGTTTCAAATGGCGAGGGAACTCGTCATTGTTTTATCTTTAAATTCTCCACACCATCGCCTCATCGAGCTTCCTTCACGCATCTTCTCCCTCTTCAACGAGTGACCGGGAATTTTACAACGCCAGCCGGTGAGTTTCCCCTCTTATTTAATATTTTTTGGGTGGATTAAGGGATTTGTTTTGGTTGGCATTGCTCGGTTTGGAGGGTACCCTGCCGATAGCGAGCCGTCGTCCGTTCTGACTCACCAAGCTTTCCCGGCATCCTTTACCCATGGCCGCTGCCAGCAACCATGGGGGAAGGCCGATTCGGTCGAGATGAGTAGTAGGGGGTTTAGGAAGAAGAGAGGAGAAGGAAGAGAAAGGGGGAAGAGATGGAAGAAATAAAGGAAAAAAAAAAGGGAGAAGCCTCTATTCCATAAAAAAAAGAAGAAAGAGAAAAAAAAGGGAAAGAAAAGAAAAAGAAAAAAGATGAGAAGATAGAAAGAGGAGAGAGAAGATAAGGAGAAAGAGGAGGGAGAAGATGAGGAGAAAGAGGAGAGGATTGGAAAGTTTTTTTTTCGTGAAATTCGTGCAATTGGGATTTTTCGGATGAATCATAGAAGAAATTTAAATAAATTATTTATGTTGTAGGGGAACAGTCTCCTAAGCAGGAAGTGTTGAGCGGGCTCCGGATACAGATTGACACTGGATATTTTGGGTTAGCTCTTGAAGGTAAGATTCTAGACATGATCACCAGTTCTATACATTATTTTACATGGTATGATTTGATCTGTGCATATGAGCATTGGCATGGTGCATGTTTGTTTGGCATCGTATATTTTGATTTCTCGAGATGGATAGTATGTTTGAGATTATTAATTATGTACCCATATATCATATTTTATCAGGAAAGTTATCTTTTGATGGTTTGGACTGTGATGCTAGCCATTGAGAAGTTTGAGATTACATAATTTGACTATACGACTTGATTTGATAAAGTGATAATAAAGAGAATATGTTGTTTGGACAAGCCATGCCATGGTGGTACCGTGGTTACATAGCCTGAGCCACGGGCTTTGTACGTGAGCTAGCTTAACCACGAAAAATGATCGATTATGAGACTAGCCAGACCACGAGAAATAGTAAATTATGAGATTAGCCTGACCATGAATAAAAGGTCGATTAACGGGCTTGTACATGAACTAGTTTGGTGACGGCGGATAGCAAATGGCCGATTATGAGATTGCCAGTCATGGGTTGGAGCATGACCGTGGTTAGTCCAGAACCCTGAAGAAAAAGAATGACTAAATTGAAATATTAAAAGGAAGCATGATTTTCAAAAGGATTTGTTGATATTTGAGTTGTTTGGTTGCATGACATGATAAACTATTATTTTCCAGTATTTTCAAATAATTATTATTATTGATGATTGTTTAGAGATCTTACTGGACTGTAAAGCTCACAACCCTACTTTTTTCTTCCAGAGTTGTGCAGATATTCGGGCTTGGTGATGAATGAGATTTTTTAAGATAAGTGACTCTTGTGTACCTAGGCCTTGCATGATCTTTAGGATAAAACCTAGGGTTTGTGCGGCCGGTTGCGTAGCCAATTTCGGTGCTGGATTCGGGACGTGAAGAGTGGTATCATAGCTTAGGTTATGATCATTTAGGATGGTAATACAAGTGATTAAAATAATAATAATATGATGGTTATTAGGATATGACAAGAATAGTGTCAGAGCTTAGGTTATGATGACTTAGGATTGTGGCATAAGTAATTATAATAGATATGAGTGGTATTGAATTCAAGTCATGATTGTTTGAGACTTGGGAAACAAGTATCTGAAGAGGTAGATTAATTGGGAGTTTGAGGATGACATAAGGGTTGGATATTTCTAAGGTTTAAATTATCAATCAAGCTAATTTCGAGGACGAAATTATTTTAATGGAGAGAGAATGTGAGATACGGGCTGCTTGGGTCAAAGTCGGCAGGCCTAGCCGGCTTCATAAAAAAAGAGAGAGAGAAAGAACGAAGGGGGAGGCAGAGTCTGGAATAGGGGAGGATTTAATCTCCCTAATCTGGATAGAGTTATCACTGGTAGTTTCAAGAGAGGAGTCGTAGGAGGAGAGAGAGAGGTGGTCGGTGATGAGTCTGTGAGGGATTGGGACTCGATTGGATGGAGTTTGAGTTTCAAATGGCAAGGGAACTCGTCATTGTTTTATCTTTAAACTCTCCACACCGTCACCTCATCGAGCCCCCTTCACGCATCTTCTCCCTCTCCGACGAGCGACCGAAAATTTTACAATGACAGTCGGTGAGTTTCCCCTCTTATTTAATATTTTTTGGGTGGATTAAGGGATTTGTTTTGGTCGGCTTTGCTCGGTTTGGAGGGTACCCTGCCGGTAGCCGAGCCGTCGTCCGTTTTGGCTCACCGAGCTTTCCCAGCAACCTTCTCCCCTGGCCACCGCCGGTAACCATTGGGGAAGGCCTATTCGGTTGAGATGAGGAGCAGCAGGGGGGTTTGGGAAGAAGACAGGAGAAGAGAAAGGGGGAAGAGATGGAAGAAAGAAAGAAATAAAAGAAAGGGGGAAGCCTCTGTTTTGTTAAAAAAAGAAAGAGAAAAAAAGAGAGAAAAGAAAAAACAAAAAAAAAAAGATGAGGAGATAGAAAGAGGAGAGAGAATATAAGGAGAAAGAGGAGAGAGAAATAGGAGAGAGAAGATGATGAGAGAGAAGATGAGGAGAGAGAGGAAAGAGAAGATAAGGAGAAAGAGGAGAGAGAAAGAGGAGAGGATTGGAAAGTCTTTTTTTTCTTGAAATTCGTGCAATTGGGGTTTTTCAGATGAATCGTAGAAGAATTTTAAATAAATTATTTATGTTGTAGGGGATCAGTCTCCTGAGCAGGAGTGTTGAGGGGCTCCGGGTACAGATTGACACTGAATATTTTGGGTTAGCTCTTGAAGGTAAGGATTCTAGACATGATCACCAGTTCTATACATTATTTTACATGGCATGATTTGATCCATGCATATGAGCATTGGCATGCATATTTGTTTGGCATCATATATTTTGATTTCTCAAGATGGATAGTATGTTTGAGATTATTAATTATATACCCATATATCATGTTTTACCACGAAAGTTATCTTTTGATGGTTTGGACCGTGATACCAGTCATTGAGAAGTTTGAGATTACATGATTTGACAGTACGACCTGTTTGATAAAGTGATAATAAAGAGAATATGATATTTGGACTAGCCATGCCATGGTAGTACCATGGTTACACAGCCTGAGCCACGACCTTTGTACGTGAGCTAGCTTGATCATGAGAAATGATCGATTATGAGACTAGCCAGACCACGAGAAATGGTTAATTATGAGACTAACCTGACCATGAATAAAAGGTCGATTAACGGGTTTATACGTGAGCTAGTTTAGCCACGGTGGACAGCAAATGACCGATTATGAAATTGCTAGTCATGGGTTGGAGCATGACCGTGGTTAGTCCAGAACCCTAAAGAAGAAGAATGATTAAATTAAAATATAAAAAGAAAGCATGATTTTCTAAAGGATTTGTCGATATTTGAGTTGTTTGGTTGCATGACATGATAAACTATTATTTTCTAGTATTTTCAAATAATTATTATTATTGGTGACTGTTTGGAGACCTTACTGGGCTGTAAAGCTTATAACCCTACTTTCTTCTTCCAGAGTTGTGCAGATATTCGGGCTTGGTGATGAATAAGATTTTTTGAGGTATGTGACTCTTGTATACCTAGGCCTTGCTTGATCTCTATGATAAAGCCTAGGATTTGTGCGACGATCGCGTAGCCGATTCCAGTGCTGGATTCGGGGCATGACAGAGTGGTATCAGAGCTTAGGTTATGATCATTTGGGATGGTGATACAAGTGATTAAAATAATAATAATATGATGGATATTAGGATATGACAAGAATAGTGTCAGAGCTTAGGTTACGATGACTTGGGATTATGGCATAAGTAATTATAATAGATATTGATGTGGCAAGACCGTTGATGTGGGGTAGCTAACAGGCGCCACGTCAAAGAAAGTCGCCGCGTCGGACGCCATGTCGACTTCCCTGCTCGTACTCCTTCACCGGGCTGAGCTCCCCCAGGACAACGGGATCGCCCGTCGAAGCTGAGCTCCGTCCTCTGCCAGGTCGGACCCGCGAGCTCGGGATGCCTAGGCCGGAGCTGAGTGGCGCCCTCCAGAGTGAACCCCTCGAAGATCGAGCCCTGTGGTCGAAGTCGAGCTCAGCCCTCCACCACGTGGAGCCTCTTCGAGGTCGAACCCTCTAGACCGGCCCCGCGCTCCACCCTCCAGAGCGAGCCCCTCGGAGATCGAGCCCCATGGTCGGAGTCGACCTCAACCCTTCTCCGCCATGTGGAGCCTCTCCAAGGCCGAGCCCTCTGGACTGGGCCCGCACTCCGCCCTCCAGAGCGAGTCCCTCGGAGATCGAGCCCCGTGGTTGGAGTCGAGCTCAGCCCTCCTTCGCCACGTGGAGCCTCTCCGAGGCTGAGCCCTCTGGACCGGGCCCGCGCTCTGCCCTCCTCCACCGAGGCGATCCCGTAAGCTCAGGACGCCTAGGTCGTAGTCGAGCCCTGCCTTTCCAGCACAGCCCCCAGCTCAGGTGTAAGCATCGCCATCCCAGGACTCCGGCGAGCCACCCAAGGATCGCATGGAGACATCCGTCAGGCCGTAGAGACCACCTGTGGCCGCCGGTTACACCAGAAAGGAGAGAGGCCCACTGATCGAGGCGCACGCTCCTCACCAACCACCTGAACCACCTGAAAGAGGAAGTCAACCAAGAGATTCGAATCCCGGGGGCGGCGGCCCATCAATTGAGGTATTGCCTGGTTTCCCAAAATGAAGCGACCAGAGGGAATGTCAGAATACATGACAGCTTCCCTTATCACAAATCGGGAAAGGTGCCTCAGAACATCGCCGCACGCGCCTGACAGCCCGGCGAAGATCCCAAGATGAGCGCCCAACGGTAACCTAGACTACAAAGCTCGACAGAAGCAAGATAAAGGAGGTAACACATGCAATACCACTAAAAATACAAGTGCAAGCTCAACCAGAGAGCACAGCACCACAAGCAAATCCATGCAAGGACGGGCAGAAAGGCCACACAGAGAATCCCTCTAGCTAGGCCGCTCTTCCCCCGACACACTTGCATCCCACTCTCACACTACTCACTCCTCCTAGCATGGAGTCCATCAAGAGGGGCTCGATCAGGAGGATCTGTTCTCTTGGATCGTCACTGACTTGACCGTCGGAGTAACCCCACCGGAAATCCCGGCCCGGGTCACTAACCCTTGTTTTGCAAGCCCGGACGGCTAGACAGCAAAGGGAGCGCACTCCGTTGCAGACAGCAGCTACGGGCTACGTTGATCTTGGCAACAACAGATATGAATGGTATTAAGTTCAAGTCATGATTGCTTGAGACATGGAAAACAAGTACCTTAAGAGGTAGATTAATTAGGAGTTTGAGGATGATATAAGGGTTGGATATTTTTTAATGTTTAAATTATCAATCAAACTAATTTCGAGGATGAAGTTATTTTAACGGGTGGAGAATGTGAGATACGGACTACTTAGGCTGAAGTCGGCAGGCCCAGTTGGCTTCATTAAAAAAAAGAGAACGAAAGAACGAAGGGGGAGGCAGAGTTCAGAACAGGGGAGGATTTAATCTCCCTAATCTGGATGGAGTTATCATTGGTAGTTTCAAGAGAGGAGTTATGGTAGGAGAGGGAGGTGGTCGGCGATGAATCCGTGAGGGATTGGGACTCGATTGGATGGAGTTTGAGTTTCAAATGGCGAGGGAACTCATCATTGTTTTATCTTTAAATTCTCCATACCGTCGCCTCATCGAGCCCCCTTCACGCGTCTTCTCCCTCTCCGATGAGCGACCGGGAATTTTACAATGCCAGCCGGTAAGTTTCCCCTCTTATTTAATATTTTTTGGATGGATTAAGGGATTTGTTTTGGTCGGCGTTGCTTGGTTTGGTGGGTACCCTGCCGGTAGCCGAGCTGCCGTCCGTTCCGACTCACTGAGCTTTCCCAGCAACCTTCTCCCATGGCCACCTCCGGTAACCATGGGGGAAGGCCGATTCGGTCGAGATGAGGAGCAGCAGGAGGGTTTGGGAAGAAGAGAGGAGAAGGAAGAGAAAGGGGAGAGAGACGGAAGAAAGAAAGAAAAAAAAAGAAAGGGAGAAGCCTCTGTTCCGTGAAAAAAAAGAAGAAAGAGAAAAAAAAGGGAAAGAAATTAAAGAAAAAGGAAAAAAAAGATGAGGAGATAGAAAGAGGAGAGAAAAGATAAGGAGAAGATGAGGAGAGAGAGGAGAGAGAAAGAGGAGAGAGAGGAGGAGAAAGAGGAGAGAGAAAGAGGAGAGAATTGGAAAGTTTTTTTTTCTCGAAATTCATGCAATTGGAGTTTTTTGGATGAAATGTAGAAGAATTTTAAATAAATTATTTATGTTGCAGGGAAACAGTCTCCTGAGCAGGAAGTGTTGAGTGGGCTCCGGGTACAGGTTGACACTGGATATTTTGGGTTAGCTCTTGAAGGTAAGGATTCTAGACATGATCACCAGTTCTATACATTATTTTACATGGCATGATTTAATCCATGCATATGAGCATTGGAATGCATTTTGTTTGGCATCGTATATTTTGATTTCTCAAGATGGATAGTATGTTTGAGATTATTAATTATATACCCATATATCATGTTTTACCAAGAAAGTTATCTTTTGATGGTTTGGACCATGATGCCAGTCATTGAGAAGTTTGAGATTACATGATTTGATAATACGACCTGATTTGATAAAGTGATAATAAAGAGAATATGATGTTTGGACTAGCCATATCACGGTGGTACCATGGTTACATAGCCTAAGCCACGGGTTTTGTACGTGAGCTAGCTTGACCACGAAAAATGGTTGATTATGAGACTAGCCAGACCACGATAAATGGTCAATTATGAGACTAGCCTTACCACGAATAAAAAGTCGATTAACGGGTTTATACGTGAGCTAGTTTGGCCACGACGGATAGCAAATGGTCGATTATGATATTGCCAGTCATGGATTGGAGCATGACCGTGGTTAGTCCAAAATCCTAAAGAAGAAGAATGACTATATTGAAATATAAAAAGGAAGCATGATTTTCAAAAGGATTTGTCGAATATTTGAGTTATTTGGTTGCATGACATGATAAACTATTATTTTTCAGTATTTTCAAATAATTATTATTATTAGTGACTGTTTGGAGACCTTATTGGGCTGTAAAGCTCACAACCCTACTTTTTTCTTCCAGAATTGTGCAGATATTCGGGCTTGGTGATGAATAAAATTTTTTGAGGTAAGTAACTCTTGTGTACCTAGGCCTTGCATGATCTCTAGGATAAAACCTATGATTTGTGCGACCGGTCGCCTAGCCGATTTCGATGCTGGATTCGGGACGTGACATAACTAGAATATCATATTTCCTCCCTTGAGTGCTACTTTATGGAGCAACTGCATTGTAGAACAAAGCAAGAGACATGCTATTAAACTAATATATAAACTTAATAATATACAGGTATATTTCAAGGAACTTGGACTTGTAAAGGGAAAAAAAAATCAAGAGATCAAAAGTAGTGATGATTGTTAACTCCGATGTTTAGATAGGCAAAAATAATCTTTTAAGTTGAAGGTCTATCGGGATAACATTAAAGTTGTATTTGATAGTAAGCAATTTATTCAGATTACCAGCAATTTAATAGGACCCCATCATATTATTATATTTGATATATTTTTTTTGATGACAATCTATCTTGTCTGGTAATTTAGATTGCTTTCTAAAAGACAATCTGGATTATTTTTAAAAAGGATAGTAATCTAAATTACCACTTTCCAGGTTATTTAGATTACCAAATTACTCTTCCCTTCTCCCTTCCTCTTCCCTTCAATATAATATAATATAATATAATATATTTAATAATATAATATAATATAATATAATTATATTACATTATATTTTTTAAATTTAGTTTATTTAATATATTGTAATAAATAATTTATTTAATTTAATTTGTTTAAGTTTATATTGATTTAATATAATATAATATATTTTACAATGTAATTTATAAATTTAATAGATTATTTAATATATTTAAGCAATGTATTAAAGATATCATCTATTTAAGATATTAAATTTATATATTAAATTTATTTAATATAAAAATGTTTTTTATTTTTATATTAAAATATAAATATAAAATATATTTTTATACTTTTAATATAAAATATAATATATATATATTTTTAATAAATGGATAAAATATATATTTGATTTAAAAATATTTTTAAAATTTATTTTTTATATCATGTGATATTACTCGTATGTACCAAATTAAATATAATAATTTATATTATTTATAATTAATTGATAATCTATGTTATTGATAATCTATATAATTTTTTAAAATTATTTGGCAATGCACCAAATGTAATTTAAAAGAAGCGCTGCTTCTAATAAAATCCGTTAATGAAGTCAAAATATTGTCCCTAAAGCTGTCGAGTATCCTTACTTGGAAACAAATGCTTCACCGTAGTGTAGCCAATACTACTAGCTAGTAGGGGGAGGCAAAAGTCTCGGACTCGCTGTTCTCAAGAAAACTAAAATGTCTTTTTTAGAACACATACCTCGCACATTGGAAAAATTCTTTCTTTCAATAAGAGCATGAGGTAAAATTTCCGGTATCAAATTAACATAATACCGAAACTTTCTCTTATCCACAGGAAAGACAGCTTCATCACCCACAGGGCCCTCTGTGATGCTCTAACCGAAGAGAACAACAAGGCCAAGAATGGCGTGATGCCCACCATCCCCAACCTCCAAGCTCAACTCCCTGAGTTCATGGTGCTCATGGGCACCAGCACTACCAACTTGCCAGTTGGAGTCTCCGACTTCGATAACCATGACATCAAGAACCCCCTCAAGGGCCTCGCCTACGACCTCATGCCTACTTCAGTGCGTTCGCATACCATGGCTGGAAGCATGCTCTCGTCAACCTCTGCCACCACCCTATTAAGCTCGGGGACCTTCCCCTCATGTTACAACGGGCTCGGCGACGGCACCAGGACGGGCCGGCAGGCCATCGGGTCGACCCACTTCTCGGCGACCGCATTGCTCCAGAAGGTTGCACAAATGGGGGCCACCGGCGGCAGCTCTGGTGCCACGCAGAGGGGTTTCGTCTCGGGGATGGCCGGGCCCGATCGACACTGGGTGCCACAAAATGGGATGGGAGTCAATGGAGGAGCGTTTGGGGATCAGTTCTTTGACATTGGAATGGGCGGAGTCTCGGCGGTGAGTGATGCAGGGGTGTTGCCCTCGACTGCTGGAATGTTTGTAGGTGGCGGTGACCGAGGCCATGGGTTTTTGAGGGCTTTAGAGCATGATAGTGGTGGTGGTGATGGTGGGGGTTTGATGCAGGCAGGGAGTGGGAGGTCAGGGTTGAGATATGGAGGAGGGGGAAGTGGGGGCATGACGACTTTGGATTTCTTGGGGGTCAGTAGTGGAGCGAGGTCGGTGGCAGCAATGGTATTACATGAGCAGCAGCAAGGGATGGAGTTTGGAGGAGTTGGTCAGGAGAGGTTGCAGGGGTTGCACCCACTTCAGCAACGGCACCAGCTAAGCCATGGTCGAGCCAGCTGCCGTGGAGAAAGTCATGTGGGGCGTTTGAGTGTGGATAAATAGCGTCGAGAAGGATACTAGTTACTCTCTCGGACGTGTGAGTGGATAAATAACGTCGAGAAGGATACTTGTTTCTCTCCGTTTGTGTGTGTTTGTGTGCGTGCGTGTGGCCGTGGGAGGGTGGAATTGGCAAGAACGTTTTGCATTAGGATCCAAGTTCCAATATAAAAGGCTCCGAATTAAGCAAGCTTGGCTCTTGAATTTCTGGATCAGAAACAAATTTGAGACCCGGATGAAATGGTCGATGTCTATACCCTCGACCTCGAGGAGTTATTATTGTTAAAGGATAAACAAAAGCAGCATTTCTTCTTCTTTTTGTTTTTTTGATAGAATTCCATGTTAAAAATGTCATGGAGCGTGTCAAGGAAGGTTAATCCATAATACTAAACACAATATATTCGCTTGATAATAGTGTCCTATGGAGCTGATTTTGCATTACAATCACTTTGAGACAATTAAACAATTTATTTTTATACTTGCATATTGTTATACTCGACCGCTCACCACCAGACTGGGCCGGCCTCTTGCAGTGGTCCGACCGGATCGCTCTTCTGAAACTCCGACGGGCACACTCCTTCGAAAGTCCGACCCATTGAAGCAGAGGTCCGAATGAACCGCTTCTGCTAAGGTCTGGCCCGCTGAGCTCCTTCGGAAGTCCGACATATTGAAGCAGAGATCCGAATGACCCGCTTCTGTTGAGGTCCGGCCCACTGAGCTCCTTCGAAAGTCCGACCCACCGAAGCAGAGGTCCAAATGACCTACTTCCATGGAGGTCCGGCCTGTCTATTCCTACCGAAGCTCCGACGGACCCTCTCCTTCGGAGGTCCGACTGGCCCTCCCCAGTCGAGATCCGACCAGTTCATTTCAGGGATCCAGAGAACTCCAGAAGTCTCTTCTGACTGGTACCAGAATTCTGTTATAATAGAATTCTGCCACATCAGCACCACTACACTATTCTCACAACGCTGCCCTATCTGGGCGCCATATGGCCACTCTCTAGATTCTCCACATACCTCGATTGTAGAACTCTCGGGCAGACACTTTGTCATGACTGGCCATGGCCGTCGCCAATACCTCCGACCGAACTTTTGTGAAGTATCTACAGTGCCTAAGTATCGCTGAAGAGCCGATCGAAGTCCACCAAGTTGAACAAGAAGCTTCTTGGATGGATCCAATTCTTGCATTCTTGGTCAAAGGGACCCTTCCGGAAGATCCGACCGAAGCCAAGCATGTATGCTGGATGGCTTCTAGGTACATCATCCTCGACGGCGTCCTCTACAAGCGGTCATTCTCGTAGCCACTGCTGAAGTGTTTGGGGCCGACTGACACAGACTATGCACCCAAAGAAGTACATGAAGGCATCTTCGGCGACAACCTTGAAGGAAGATCACTAGCCTACAAGATAATCCGACAGGGATACTATTGGCCTACAATCCAGAAGGATGCATCAAATTTTGTCTAAAGGTACGACGCATGCCAGAGGTCCTCCAGTATTCAAAGAAGACCCGCCAGCCAGTTGACTCCACTCGCTGCACCTTGGCCATTCGCACAATGGGGGATGGACATCCTGGAACCCTTCTCTCCGGCATCCGGCTAGCAAAAATTCCTTATTATGGCCATTGATTACTTCACCAAGTGGGTGGAGGCTGAACTACTAGCACAGATTACAGAAGCCAAGGCAGAAAACTTTGTCCGGAACTGCATTATCTTCCGATTTGATATTCCACAGTCAATCATCACCGACAACGGAAGGGAGAATGTGCATGAAAAGGCTATGATATGGAGAATGAAGGTGCTTGAATATATGTAACCTTGATTATGAAGTTGAATATGAATGATAAATTATAAATGTTTATATGTTTATATGAAAATTTGACTATTACAATAGTAAGGGGGAGCTTTTGTCAAAATTTCTTATTAAATTTTCATGAAATTTACTTCAATTTTCTGTTAATTTTGTAAGTTCCAATACGCAATGTATAGATGATAATCTTGATATATTATGTTTCGATACCTGATACACATTTGATACACTATGTTTCGATACTTACTGCTCATATGATACAGATAATACAGTGTATCGATACATATGATACTTGGTGTAATAGTGTTCAGTTTTATACATTTGATACATATGATACATTGTGACACACTGTGTTGATACCTTGATACTTAATCTGTGATATACATTATGTCTAATATCATATGATAAATGTGAATATACTATAATTGTAAAGTGCTTTTAAATTTTAATCATGCCCAGTATTTTGTCCTCATCAAAAAGGGAGAGATTGTTGACCCCTGGAATGATTTTGATGATCATAAAATATTGAAGCATGTATTTGATACTAATTCTTTCAAATTACTTGAGAGGTTTTGTAGGAAATTGGTTACCTTTAGTTTAAAATGGTTTTCAAATTGATTGAAAGGTAATTCAATTATGTATGAAGTTTTATGGACTTAAACTTGTAAAAGCCCTAGTTTTATCAATCTTGTAATCTTGTAAAATATGATGAAAATTATAAAATTAAGAGTATGTAGATTAGCTCTTAGTTGATTCAAGTGTTGAAGAGTTTTGGAGAAGCTTGAAACATTAATTAAAGACTTTGCAAGAGCTAACTCATGGATCAAGAGCCGACTCGTTGTGGCACAGCACGGAAAAAATTTCAGAGTTTTAGTATCAAGAGCCGACTCCTATCCCAAGAGCCGACTCATGGAAGAATACTTTTTTCTGAAGCCTGAGATATTGAGATGACTCCTACCCCAAGAGCCGACTTGTCCAGAGTTATGAATTTTGATGGACTGAGAACTCGGGACGACTCTGCCCTGAAGAGCCGACTCTAGGTATTCATCATTTTGAATTGACTGAAGGCAAGAGCCGACTCTTACAGAAATTTATTTTGGGATGTTTGAGACTTTGAGCCGACTCGTGGACCTCGAGCCGACTCGTGTAGCCATTTTCTGCACTCCAACGGCTAGTTGCTGAAGTTGATTTTTGAACTCCATTTCATTTCCAACAGCTCTTTCATGAATTCCTAGGTCTTACAACAACCATATCTATTGAAAAATTATAAAAGGGATTATTTTTGAAGGATTAAACAATTATTAGAGCATTATTGTGGAATTATCTTGAGATATTGAAAAGCTTTCAAGTCTTTCACCTACCTACTTCAAGAGCTTTCAAGTTAGGATTCAAAGCTTCACCAACTCTACTCCATCATTAAATCCACTCATTGAAGAAGCAAAGAAGCAGCTTGAAGAGCATTAAAGAGTATTCAAAGCTTGACTTTATCTTGATCTACATCGGCAACATTTAAACAAACTTGGTTTATTGTAGTTGCTTGTTATCTTTTATCTATCTTTGTTTTCTCTCTAAGAACAGCAAGGGACTGTGTCTTAAGAGAGGGTTGAAGGTTTTTAGGTGAGCCTTATGAAAACCTAAGTTGGGTTCTTGGTGATCCAGGTATAAAATCAAGTGTTTGGATTTCTTTGGTGATCCCGGTAAAACCAAAGTATATAGGTTTGGATTGTAAGCCTGATAAAACAATCCAACTGTATTCTAGTTGGGGGATATAGTGAAAATTCCAAGTGGTGCTTGGATAGTGGACGTAGGAGCCGGTTGCTCCGAACCACTTTAAATTTCTTTGTGTTTGTGCTCGTGTTCTTATTATCTTATTATTTTTACTTAGTTACTTCCGCATTGCATATTGCACCACAACACTAAAAGAATTTGAAAGTGCATATAATTGTGAAAAATTTTTAATCCCAATTCACCCCCCTCTTGGAAAGCCACCTGGGCAATAAGTGGTATCAGAGCGGAGTCTCTGAAAGTTACTTAGAGTAAAGATATATGGCACATCCCATGAGCACTTCATTGGCCGAAGGTTAATCCACAAATCGACCTCCACTTTTCACCGGAACCAATTATACATATTGGAAAGCAAGAATGAAAATATACATTCAAGCCGTAGATTTTTATTTATGGAAGATTATCCTGAAAGGACCTCACATACCCACTATTAGAGTTAATGATGTAGAGGTTCCCAAACCGGAAAAGGATTGGGACGAAAATGATATGAAATTAGTTGAGCTAAATGCCAAATCAATGAATTTATTGTATTGTGCTTTGAATCCAAATGAGTTTAACAGAATTTCAACTTGTAATTCTGCTAAAGAAATTTGGGACAAGCTGAAAATCACATATGAAGGCACATCACAAGTTAAAATATCAAAAATCAATCTTCTTGTGCATAATTATGAACTATTTAAAATGGATTCTAGTGAGACTATATCTGCTATGTATACTCATTTTACTGATATTATAAATGGTCTCAAAAGTCTTGGTAGAACTTACTCTAATATTGATCTTGTCCAAAAAGTTTTGAGATGCCCACCTCCGAAAGTCCTACGTATCTTGGTTTGGCTTGAGCTACTGTCTGGCACCTACCTCAGCTACCTTTGAGTTCGGACGAGCCGACGAATTAGCACTTGGAAAGAAACTCCTAAGTATCTTGGTTCGACCTGAGCTACTGTTCGGCGCCTACCTCAGCTACCTTCGGGTTCGAACGAGCCAACGAACCAGCACTTGGGAAGAAAATCCTAAGTATCTTGGTTCGACCTGAGCTACTATTCGGCACCTACCTCAGCATCTTTGGGTTCAGACGAGCTGATGAACTAGCACTTGGAAAGAAACTCCTAAGTATCTTGGTTCGGCCTGAGCTACTGTCCGGCGCCTACCTCAGCTACCTTCGGGTCTGGATGAGCCGACGAACCAACACTTGGAAAAAAATTCCTGAGTATCTTGGTTTGGGTTGAGCTACTGAAGGTTTTACCACACATTCAGATAGGCCGATGAACCCATACTTAGAAAAACTTCTAAGCTATTGGTCTTGGTTCAGGTAATTCAACAACTACTTACGGTCCTACCTGGCTGACCGGCAATACTTAGAAACATCTTCAAAGACAAAAGCTTCGGCCAATCCAACCGACCACATGCAGACAGATAAAGACAAGGAGTTATGACATAAAGTTTGATTGTATTATAAAGATGGTTCTTTTACAAAAGGGGATGTCAGACCTTTACAAACGACTTAGGTCTGACCTGCCGACTGTACATCAGTGACTCCATCTTCGGCTCCATCCAGTGTATTCGGGGCTTCGGCTTCGACTTCAGCCCCTTCTGGCATGGCCGAAGCACCCGCTGCCTCGACATCGGCTCCAAGCTGGATATCTGATCCGATCTCCTCCGTGCCGACTCCAATAGGGGGTTCGACCCCTCAACCGGACGGGTCCGCCTCTCCTTCGGTACCTTCCTCTTCTACCCGTTCTGGTAGCCGTAGAGAGGAAAGGCCAAGCTCCGGGAAGGCGGCGCCGACCTTCTCCGGGCAATCTTCATACCCGAAGTCGAAGTTATATGAGCCGGCCTCATTCATTTCTGCCTTGAATTCCTCTGAGGCCTTGTAGTTTCTTACTGCCACTTCGGCCGCCAACTTCATTACCTCTTGGGTCTTCTTCAGCAACCCTTTATATTTTTCGGCTTCGACCTGATGCCCCCTTGAGCGCCTCTCGGACTCAATCAGGTGAGCCTTCTCTTCGGCTACCTGGCGTGCCAAGGACTTCGTCCTCTTTCTCTTACTCAGCTTGGCCTCCCGGTCGCCCTGCTGAGCCAACAAGTCTGATATCTGTTTCTTCTGAGACTCTGCCTCAGCTCACAGGACAGAATGCTCTTCTTTGGCCGCTCGTAGGGCGGACAACTCCACCCTGACAGTCGTCAGCTCCACTTCTACGGCATCCCTCGCCACCTTAGTTGCCTCAGCCCTTTGGGTTGAATGCTCTTTCAGATCGAGTAGCTCGTCCAAGTCGTCGTCCATCAGTAGAACGTCTTAGAGGAGCTACAAATGACAAGTTGACATTAGTGCTTCATATGTGAAAACTAAAAGCTAAGACACAGGTGACTTACCCCAAACATGTGATGGAGGGAACTTCTGGCTGCCTCGTTTATCGAATGCTGATCGACGTCCATGATGATCCTTCTGAGCAGGCCTTTGACTTGCTTGGCATTATGGATGTCGAGCCATTTCTGACACTCCCCAACATCAGCTCCGCCGGCCTCTTCCCTATCGGGCGCTTGTCCTTTGTTCGTCATTTCCCCTCCGACCTTGGGGGAGACCTCCTCGATCGGCTCGATATGGGATAAGACTGGGGTTGTCTCTGGATCGGCCAGGGACGATCGACCTCCTCTTGTCTAGGTAGCCGACTGCCCAATCAAGGATGATCGCTCCACCATCTTCATCGCCAGGTGCTCTGACAAAGGTATGTTGTCTTCATCGGACTCTATCGATACAACGATCTGCTCCTTCGCCCGTTGCTTTGTCGGTCTCTCGGACGTCGGCTCCTCCATCCGTGGCCTTTTTGGTTTTTGGGTTGTCAGTTCGAAAATCCGGACGCCCCTCCTCTGGGCCGCCAGCACCGAAACAAGAGTTCGGTCCGGCTTCATTTTGCCGCCTGCCAAAGGGCAAAAGCACAGTCAACAATAATGATAAAATCGACATAAGAAGGTAAACAATGTGGGTACCCATCCTACCCAGGTATTGATGTCGGCTGATCCTAGCCCGGTGCAGACTCTCCTCGTGGAGCAAGGGGCGCACAAACATCGGGTCGTCATCACTCAGTTTATGGAAGTCGGCCTCGTCGGCCCTCGATATCTTCCTCCCGTCGATGGCCTTCGGCCTTGGTTCCCTCCATGCGGGCTCAAACCCCCAGGACTCTAAGCTATCTACGAAGAAGTACCGGGACTTCCATCCGTGGATGGCCGACGGGAGCCCCCCTAATATCTTCCGACCATAACGGGGACTAAACATCCACCACTCCTGGCTTCCGAAGTCTTGCTTTAAAAGGAAAAAGTTGGAAAAAAGGATAGCCTCGGCTCGATTTCGGCTT
This sequence comes from Areca catechu, assembly GCA_021397845.1. Taxonomy (NCBI): domain Eukaryota; kingdom Viridiplantae; phylum Streptophyta; class Magnoliopsida; order Arecales; family Arecaceae; genus Areca; species Areca catechu. The sequence continues at coordinate 10,793,126 of CM038045.1, read as the reverse complement.
CCTGACAAAGGACCAGGAAGCCACAGATAACTCGAATACTGTTCGGGGTCAATTGTGAGGGAGTTATCCTATAGGAGTTGAAGATTTGGATGAAAAAATCATGTAGCGGGAACCGAAGGACGGCCTTGAGGTGGTCTTCATATATGGGAAGGGCCCCTAAACTCAACAGGTCGTTCACCCTTCCCTCCTTACTGGGGACAGTCAGGTGCAGCGAGGACGGTATGCCATAAACGGCCCTAAGACTCTCTACCCTATCTCGGGTCATGGTCATAGGGATGTCATAAGGACCTGGTTCCCTATTCCCATGGGCCAAACTCCTACTACCAGAGGCTATTTGAATGGAGGCTAAAGGAGAGAAAGAGGACGGTTGTGGGACTAACTTGGTGACTGATTTCCTAATGGAGCGAGAGCAACGAGAGGGAGAGATTCTTTCTCCTCGAGTGCAAAGGCAGTAGAAGACTTCCTTCAAGCCTCCTCCCCCTCCTTTTATAGGTGCTAAGGGGCTGCTTCCCCATGCCCCTCGAGTGCCGTGATCCAACGGCAGACAACGTGACTTCTCGATTCGATGGGAAAGCCGAGAGGACACACCGGATCATATCAAATCATAATCCACGTAACCGTCCAACCAATGGCGGATGGGTTGCTCCAGATGTTGCGCCTACCGCCCGGATCTTGCCATATCGACCACGTCGCATCAGGAGCTCGATTGGTGGGGGTTCCGGGTTGGCAGCCCATCATTATACCGTACTAGCATTAATTGCTTCTTTTGTCACCACCAATACAGCATAGACACCTATCCAGAGATAGAAATTTAGAGTAGAAGACGGCCGGTCGCAGCACGCCGGATCAGATCCGTAATCATTTCAAGGACTAGGGCATTAATTACCAAGTAATGCCCTCGTCCTTCGAGGATACAAAATCACTCGAAGGCCAAGGGCAAGGGGGCAACTGGTGTGGGACGGGCTGACAAATCCTAGACCTAAAATAAATTGATTCAGGACTGTTGATCGTTAAGGAACGACCACTAGGTTAGGGCTGTCCAACTTAATAAAATTAGATCTAATTAAATAAAAATAATCCAGCAATTGATTAGATCAGGTTATCAAAGTAGTCTCACCCGAAACACGAAATGTCACAAATTCTGAAAAAGTGAGATCGTCTAGAGGTAATCAAAATCCTGACCAGTGGTTCGCGAGTGAGATAGATTTGAAGCCGTCGGACCTGAATCACCAAAAAACAAGCAATGTCAATCCCAAATCAGACAAAATAAAAAAATAGTAAACCCAATGCTCCGATATCTATGAGACTTTGGGATCTGGGTGGCTCTGAAAACTGTGATTCACAGATCTTGGAACTGCTCTAAGATCCGTGCAATTCAGAAGTCGGCAGGAACGTGAAATGCTTTCATGTTCGTGCTGAGCTTTCTTTCTTCATGGATCAACAACAAAAGAAATAGAGATCAAAGGGCTTGCGACCGGATTCGCCGGTGTCGGCGTTGGGCGACGACGACGGATCGGTCGATAGTGGTCTCGGAGGTGACTGGCGATGGTGGAGCAGAGGAGTTACGGTAGGAGGCTTCACGGGAGGGGCCTGCGGAGGGACTTCATAGGCGATGGCATGGACGGAGGCAGGCCGGCACAGGCGGAGTTCCGACAGGAGGTGTTGATCAGAGGAGCTGAGGACGTCGATGGTCAGGCGGCGGTCGACACGGCGGAGTCGGTGGCGATGTCGGAGGATCGGTGAGAAGGCGCGGGCGGTGGTGGGTTCCTACTCGCAGGTGGTCAACGAAGAGCGGAGGAGCGGTGAAGTTGGCAAATCTGATGGAGGAAGTGGTGACGTGAGGTGGGTGACCGGCCGGAGGGAGGGAGGTCCGATTTGGCTTGGAAAACGGCCGGCGGGGCCTCGATCGGTGGGGTCGGACGGGTTGCCGAGGATGGAGAGGCGGGAGTGGGATGATGTTGGCCGGAGATGGATGGCTTTGCAGGAGGCAACAGGTGGAGAGGTGATTCCAATGACAGTGGGGCGTGTGAAACGGGATTACGGATGATGGATTTTGGGGTTTTCAGTGATGGCTTGAAGAGGAATCGGATTTATGATAATAGCTGGAATAAAGAGGAAGAACAGGGGAAGGGAAGAGAGAAGAGGGAGGAGAAAAAGTAACTGGGAGGGAAAAACATAGAGGAGAGGGAGAGGAAGAACCGAGAAGAGACGGAGAGGGGGAGGAATCGGGACACACCCTGATTTTTCTCAATTTATTTTCGATGACCAAACATCTTAAATAAGCAAGCAAACAATTGATAAAAAATAAATTCCTAAACATACTCAAAATAATCGGAACTACTAAGAGATTCCGATAACTCTAAACACAAATAAAAACTGATCTCCAATTTAGAGATATCCCAAATTCCACGTACACCCATAAAATATATCAAGATTCATATTGGTTGGCACCGAGATCTGGACTGGATTGGCTGGGATCTGGACTGGCCAGAATCTGCTCAATATCCTTTTCATTTCTCCTAGGGTGGGAAGATCTCGACTCCATCGAGTCAGGCTGGAGGTACTCAAATATATTTGGATCAATGTTCTATAGCTCCTCTTCAGTAATCCAGGAGTCCTCTGACTTTGGTCTGCCTCGCCAATGAACCAGGTAGCGGAAGCAGTTTCGACTCCTCGAAGACTTGATCTGCTCGTCTAAAATACATTCGATTACATCATGCTTTCCTCTCATTTGGACTGGTGGGCTCTCAAGAGGAAGGTCACTCTCAAAGGAAGATGCATGCTTAAATAAATCACCAGGTGTCAATGCTGGTTCTTCATATTCAATTAGATCCAAAGTATTAAAAGTAGGACAATTCCCATAATCAAATGGTAGATCAATAACATATGTATTTGGTCCAATTTTCTTTAAAATTTTAAATAGGCATGCTGATGGAAACTGTTCAGTAAAATCCTTAACTTGCTGGTGAGAATTTGGTAGTCGTTTATTCATTTGATTACTTATATTAATCAAATTCACTCCTAGTCATTCTTCAGCTCTAGACTCATGGTCATTTTCTTCGTAGGCATCGGCTAATCCTGGGTCAGTAATGTAAACTTCCTCTTTAAGAACATCACCTAGATCCTCATGTTCTTCAAGTGCCCTTATATGCAAGGTTTTAGATGGACATTGACTAGCCACATGACCTATTCCATTACACCTAAAGTAGTGGATCTTAGAGCTACTTCCTTGGAAAGTCTCTCCTATAATCCCTTTTCCTTTTTCATCTCTCTTAATTGGTGGGGTTGTAGACAGGAGTCGATTACCAGGGGCCTGACTCATGTTAGGTTGTAGACCTAAAATTCCTGGTCTAGAAGGTTCAGGTCTATGTGTGATAGACATCCTTTGGAATCTTTTATAGTCCTGGGCTAATTGATATGCTTGTTCCAGACTATAAACCTCTCTCAAAAATAGTTCGTTTTGAATATCCACTCTCAGACCAACTCTAAATCGGGATAAAGTGATAGATGGGTCTTCACTCACATTACATCGCATAAGATATTCATCAAATTTATCAATATAATCATTTACAGATATGGTTCCCTGGGTCAACCTTTGCTATTGATCCAGGAGTCGCTGTTGATAAGATGCAGGAAGATACTTCTCACGAAGCTTATCCTTCATCTCATCCCATGTTCTAATGGGGTCCTGTCTCCTATGAGTGGCTAATCTCTAGACATTGTGCCAATATAATTTGGCTTGACCTAACAACCTTATTTGGGCAAACCTAACTTTCCTATCCTCAGACATGTCATACCAAGTGAAATAGTGATCCATATCAGCTTCCCAGTCAATGTATTCTTTGGGATCCAGGCGACCTATGAAACTCGGAGCATCAACCTTAACACTCCTTATGATTCGTTCATCCTGATCAATTGGGTTGCGATAAGGTCTAAGTGTTTGATCAAAACCTGGATAATCATGTCGATCCCTAGGATCAGGTCAAAAGATACGAGTACGACCACCATCATAACCCGGGTAGTCATTTCGGTCTCTAGGATCTCTAGGATCTGTAACTCTTAATGAAGGGTTCCTAATAGGGTGATTGGTGTTCACTAGTTGTTCCTCTTCAAGGGCTCCTATCCTTGCATCTAAAGATCCTAACTTGTTATCAATTACTTCAAGTTTACCCATGATTCCCTGAAGGGCAGTTTCTAAACTGGGATTCATTTTGTTATCTAAGGAAGAAGGTTCTGATTGATACTTGATTTTTGACCTAGTTATCATGCAAAATTAAAATTGAAATTGACCCTAACCTAACCTATTGCTCTAATACCAAGATTGGTGCGAGACGGGCTGACAAATCCTAGACCTAAAATAAATTGATTCGGGACCGTTGATCGTTAAGGAACAACCACTAGGTTAGGGTTGTCAAACTTAATAAAATTAGATCTAATTAAATAAAAATAATCCAGCAATTGATTAGATCAGGTTATCAAAGTGGTCTCACCCGAAACACGGAATGTCATGAATTCTAGAAAAGTTAGATCATCTAGAGGTAATCAAAATCTGGACCAGTGGTTCGCTAGCGAGATAGATCTGAAGGGTCGGACCTGAATCACCAATAAACAAGCAATGTCAATCCCAAATCAGACAAAATAAAAAAACAGTAAACCCAATGCTCTGATATCTATGAGGCTTTAGGATCTGGGTGGCTCTGGAAACCGTGCTTCATAGATCTTGGAACTGCTCTAAGATTCGTACAATTTAGAAGTCGGCAGAACGTGAAATGCTTTCACGTTCATGCTGAGCTTTTTTTCTCCATGGATCAACACCAAAAAAAATAAAGGCCGAAGGGCTTGAGGCCGGATTCACCAGTGTCAGCGTTGGGCGGTGACGGCGGATCGGCTGGCAATGGTCTCGGATGCGACTGGCGATGGTGGAGCAGAGGAGTTCCAGCGGGAGGCTTCATGGGAGGGGCTTGCGGAGGGACTTCACAGGCGACGGCACGAACGGAGGCAGGCCGACACAGGGGGAGTTCCGGCGGGAGGCGTCGATCAGAGGGGCTGAAGACGTTGATGGTCAGGCGGCGATCGACGCGGCGGAGTTGGCGACGATGTCGGAGGATCGATGAGAAGGCGAGGGTGGCGGTGGGTTCCTGCTCGCAGGTGGTCAACGGAGAGCGGAGGAGCTGTGGAGTTGGCGGATCTTACGGAGGAAGTGGTGACGTGAGGTGGGTGACCGACCGGAGGGAGGGAGGTCCGATTTGGCTTGGAAAACGGCCGGCGGGGCCTCGATCGGTGGGATCGGACGGGTTGCTAAGGATGGAGAGGCGGGAGTGGGATGATGTTGGCCGGAGATGGATGGCTTTGCAGGAGGCAACAGGTGGAGAGGTGATTCCAACGACAGTGGGGCGTGTGAAACGGGATGACGGATGATGGATTTTGGGGTTTTCGTTGATGGCTTGAAGAGGAACTAGATTTATGATAATAGCCAGAATAAAGAGGAAGAACAGGGGAAGGGAAGAGAGAAGAGAGAGGAGAAAAAGTAGCCGGAAGGGAAAAACACTGAGGAGAGGGAGAGGAAGAATCGAGAAGAGACGGAGAGGGGGAGGAATCAAGACACACCCTGATTTTTCTCAATAATTTCTTCGCTACTTTATTTTCGATGACAAAATATCTTAAATAAGCAAGCAAACAATCGATAAAAAATAAATTCCTAAACAGACTTAACACAATCAGAACTATTAAGAGATTCCGATAACTCTAAACACAAATAAAAACTGATCTCCGATTCAGAGATATCTTAAATCCCACATACACCCATAAAATACATCAAGATTCGTGTTGGCTGGCACTGAGATCTGGACCGGCTAGAATATGCTCAATGTCTCCATCAGCAACTGTTATACCCGACCAGCTCACCACCAGACTGGGCCGGCCTCTTGTAGTGGTCCGACCGGATCGCTCTTCTGAAGCTCCGATGGGCACACTCCATCGGAAGTCCGACCCATTGAAGCAGAGGTCTGAATGACCCACTTCTGCTGAGGTCCGGCTCGCTGAGCTCCTTTGAAAGTCTGACCCATTGAAGCAGAGGTCCGAATGACTCGCTTTTGCTGAGGTCCGGCCCACTGAGCTCCTTCGAAAGTCCGATCCACCGAAGCAGAGGTCCGAATGACCCAATTCCATTGAGGTCCGGCATGTTTGTTCCTACTGAAGCTCCGACGGATCCTCTCATTCGGAGGTCCGACTGGCCCTCCCCAATCGAGGTCCGACCAATTCATTTCAGAGATCCAAAGAACTCTAGAAGCCTCTTTTGACTGGTACTAGAATTCCGTTATAACAAAATTCTACCACATCAGCACCACTACTCCATTATTCCCACAATGCTGCCCAATCCGGGCGCCACGTGGTTACTCTCCAGATTCTTCTAGGGATAGATCAGTCTTTTTTGGCTCCTTTCCTAATGGATTTTGGACTGTTCCGCGCCTATATAAGGTAACCGGGGGATTTCGTTTTGAGCTAAGTACACTCTTCCTTCTCCATACACTGTTTCTCTGATTCCTCCATTCTGTTGCCCTCAAGCTCCTGCTAACTTAAGCATCGGAGTGTCCCCCGCCGGAACACCTCCGATCCTTGGAGACTTTGTTGCAGGTCGACTGGAAGAAAAGCGCTCCAGCCCAGCTGTCCGACCGAGGTCCAGGAGAAGTTGAAGCAACACATATTTTTAGGTGCAATTAATAACTGTGATGTTTGTTTGATATTACATATCTAAGATCCACATGAACAATTTAAGAGACTTCATCTCATGGGTCAATTGAAGGAGAATTAATTCTCAAGTTTCTTTGTTACTCAAACTATCATGGCTACGGATAATATTCGCACATTTCATTTACATGGATCATTTAATGATGATCATCTAGCGAAAAACTACGTTATGAAGATTTGACTCGGAAAGTCTCATGATCCTTTTGTTCTTGTCCATTCTAACTAGGGTTTCTCGTTTCTTTTTGATCCTCGTGGTTTTTCTTCGGGAATTTCTTGTAGTTCTTATGATTCTAATCAGGATTTCATTGCTTTTTCTACTCCCTATAGTTCTGGTTGATCCTTGTGATTGTTCTTCTGATTTGGTTGTTCTAGTGGGGGCGTGTTCATCTGGATCCTATGGGATCGGGGAGTGGGGATCTTTGTGGCTTTTGTTTTGGGATCGTCTTGTTGATACATTCCAGTTGGGGTGGGTTCATCTTGTTGATACTTTCCTTCCTTCGCTCGATCGTCCGGGCCGGCACCGTCTGCCGTCAATGGAGGGCGGTGGTGACTAGCTTGTTTTTGTTTTGGGATCGTCTTGATTTTAGTGGGTCTTGATCCTATGGGATCTTGATTTTAGTTGGTTTTTTGTGGTATTTAGGGATCTTACGAGTTCTTGGTGGTTTGTTGACTGTATCTAGGATGTTTTGATCAGTCTATTCATCCTATTATCTTTGTGTCCAAGCTTACTCTTCTTTTGGGGGTGTGTTGGCCTGGATCCTATGGGATCATGGACATTCGAAGTTGCAACTTAGGGTTTGAAGTTAACGGAGGAATCAATGTTCGTAATAGAGGAATTAGAGTCCGAAAAGCCTTTTGCATCCAATTCCTTGATGGATAAGGGCAAATCGCCGGCGATTATTGATGATGAGGGTGTTCGGTCTAAAGATCCTTCTGTCGTCGGAGTCTCCTCCCCTCCAGGTGTTCGGTCACTAGTCCCAGGTAACATTTCCACTCCCTCAGGTACTTTCTTCTCTCATCCAGGTACTCGATCGCCCGATATGGAGCCGCCCTTGCGGAAGTTGATTTCTCCTCCAGGTGCTCGGTCGTCGACTAGTTCTCGGACATGGTCACAAGTTGTCTAGGGCACTCGCAGGTACAGGTGGAAAATAGATGCCAAGATTGAGCTACTGGAAAAGAGGTTTAATGAAATTGTGGTGTTCTAGGATACAGAGATTCAATCTTCGCTTAAAAAAGGCAGCATGCTTTGATATGTAAATTTCTTGGTAGAGGCTTATCGATGGATTTTGTAGAACGAGGATTGAGTTTATAATGGTCTATTACCGGGGATTTCTTAGTGTCTGCTTTGTCTGAAGGTTTTTTCTTATTTATTTTTTCAACTGAGGAAGAGAATCTTAGGATTTAGAGCAAGGACTTTGGTCATTGGTTGGTCAGCTCCTTGCTCTGGAACCTTCACATCCTGGTTTCCTACCCATCCCTAATGCTTTGAAGTATGTTAAAATATAGGTTAGATTGCCTGATTTGCCTTTAGAATTATAAGATTCTGGGAACATAAAGAAATTATGGCTCAATCTAGTGTTCCACTATTTCTAGATAGCTGGACAACTACTTCTGCTTGTATGGAATATGCTAGGGCGGGTCTTCTCCTTGACCTTACTAAGCCCATCAGCCCAAGAGTTAGAATTAGGATCCAAGTCTCTTGTATCTGGAGCCTTTTCTGTATGAGGAATTACCTAATATATGTTATAGTTGTGGAAAGATAGGGATAACCTTGGAGTCCTGCACCTGTGGAATACTTGCTGGCTTGAATACTCCTTTGGTATTTGGCCGCTGGATTCGTGCAGCCAGGATTCAAGTTACTTCTACTTCTTCTTAACCTCCTTCTAGTTCTAAAACTGTTGGTGGACAGGCTCAATCTGGTTGGACAAAACCTAGGCATACTACCAATCGATCTCCCTCAAAGGGAACTAAGTTGCTTGATTTCAGTATACAAGTTTCTAATTCTGTCTTTACTCCACTGATGAGTTTATCCTCTGAGGAGCATACTAATCCTAGTTGCATGGATATTTCTGATGCTATGATTTTCTCAGCCCACAATTCAGCTGTTTCAGATCCTACAGGTAAAAGGAAGAGGTTGCCTAGTACGAGTCATCAAACTAGTCTATCTCCAAGTAGTATCTCTCCACCTTATGTAAAGATCATGGTAAATCCTCAACACTTGGCAACTGAGACTCATGTTTTCCATGTTCATGCTAGTGCTGCAACTAGACAACGAGGGAAAGTTGTAAAAGTTTGGAAACAGGTTGGAGGCACACAGCAATCTTGTCTTGTGCATGAGGTTAGGCATGGTACTAGTTCATCTGCTAAAGGTCAACCTTTTAAATCTCATAAGCACATTGTTGATAAGTTAGTAGATGTCTTAGATGTTCATAAAGTCAATGTTCAAAATGATAATGTTCAGTCAGATGACCCTGGAGGTAAAAAGCCTCATGATCATACTTTCCATACCTAATGAAAGTGTTATTTTGGAATTGTAAGAGGGCTGTTAAGACTTCTTTTGCAAATTATTCTAAGACTTTGTTGGGTAAGTATTCTTTGGATATAGTTTGTTTCTTGGAAACCTGACTTTAGTCTACTGCCCATTGTCTAGAATTCAACATTTTTTTGGGTCATCGTTGGATGACTTATATTGTTCTAGCTATAGGTCAATCAGGTAGTATTGTCATTGCATGGCTCAAAAATGTTGGCAACTTGACTTTTTATCATACCTACGGATAAATCATTTTTGGGGTTATTTCTTTGCTTAATATACCTTCTTGGATATTAGGTGTAGTGTATGCTAGTACTTTTGTGTATGAGCGTCATGATCTTTGGGCTCAAATCTTGATGTTTTTCATTTGAATCTTTCGATGCTTATAGTTGGTGATTTTAATTGTATTTTACAATCTATAGATAAAACAGGAGGTACGCCATTTCATGTTGATCGTCCTATTTGTGAATTTTGATCCTTTATTCAACTTTCTGGGATGATAGATCTAGGGTATCATGGAACTCATTATATTTGGTGTAATAATAGGATAGGTCTTGCTAGGGTTTGGGAGCGTATTGACCATGCTTTTGCCACAGGGAATTGGTTAGACCATTATTCTATATATATTGTAACTCATCTTATATGTTTCGCATCGGATCATTGTCCCATTTATAATGTCTCAAATTTGCCGAATACTGAACCTCGGCCATTCATATTTGAAAAATTTTGATTACTTATACTTCATTAGAAAGGCTGGTTCGAAAGGTTTGGTTTACTAGTTCAGCTGTCTCTCCTGGCATGCATTTAACTCTTCTTCTGAATAATGTTCATTGAGCTATTAATGGTGAAAGCTCTGATTGGTCATCTTATTCAGAAAGGTAATTACTTATATGAACAAATCTATGCTTTGTAACTTCAAGAATCCCAATGTGGCATGTTACCTATGCATTTGCATAATTCTTTGTTAGCTTTGTTAGCTGAGTACTATTATGTTTTGTCTCGTCAAGGGGTAATATGGCATCAAGAATCTCGTGCAATTTGGTTAAAAGAAGGGGATGCCAATGCAACCTTTTTTTCATAAATCTATCATTTTTCGTCGAAGAAGAAATATGATTTTTGGTATTCATAATGCTGGCAGTGATTACATTTCTGGTCTTCCAAGAGTAAAGGAGGAGTTTATTAATCATTTTAAACAAAGATGGTTTCAATTTGATAACTTAGGTACGATTGAATATCCTTTTGTTCAATCTGAAATTTCTTCTTCTCAAAATCAAACTTTAATTAGACCTATATCGAATATTGAGATTGATGAAGTAGTTCACAGTTTACATTTAGATAAAGCTCCTGGGTCGGATGGGTTCCTGCCTTTCTTTTTTGAACATTTTTGGCCTATTGTTAAATCTGATGTATATGATGCTATCAATCACTTTTTTCATATAGCTATTATGCCTAAACAATGGAAAGATATGTTTATAGTTTTGTTGCCAAAAAAGTCGGATCCTCGTACCTTTGTTGATTATTGTCCTATCAGTTTGTGTAATATGATTTATAAGATTATAGCAAAAGTTTTAGTAATTTGGTTAAAAGTTGTTTTGCCTCAGCTTATTTCGTAGGAGCAAGGTGCTTTTGTCTCTGATCGTCAAATTACTACTAATATTTTAATTGTTCAGGAGTTGGTGCATTCTATGGCTATTGCTTCTTGGACAAAAAGTTTAATAATGTTAAAATTAGATATTGAAAAAGTTTATGATCATGTCCATTGACCATTTTTGTTTGCTGTTTTGACTCAGTTTGGCTTTCATCCCTCATTTATAAATTGGATTAAGGCTTGTGTCCTTAACCCGCAATATATTTTATTGTTTAATGGTTTACCTACCATTTCATCTAGTGATGAAGCATGTATTATAGGAAATATGCAATAGTCAAAGGATTGCAAATCATCGTATCATTTTGGACTTTCTCATCTTTCTACTTAACATATGGTTTTCTTCTTAAGCTACATTATGCACTGGACTTCATACTTATTTGATCATTATTTCCAACATATATCAGCACATTGGCATAACTTGTCGTTTTCCATTTAGCTCACTGTATGGCAGTTCCAAATACAAGTGTTGCTTATTTGTACTTGGTTAACCATTTAACAGTTTTTTTTTTTTTTTTTTTGATGAACCAAAAGGAGGGAGGAGTTAGACCCCGGGCGTGGCCATCCCCAGATGGTCCCCCAACCCCAGCCAGGGAATGTTCGATACACGGTGCATATTAATTTTTCCACAACCGTTTCTCACCTGAAGGTGAGTACGTCAACCTGACTACCACTAGCGTCGGCCGAGTGAACAGGATTTATTATATATATCTCTAACTTTTTCACTACCACTAGCGTCGGCCGAGTGAACAGGATTTATTATATATATCTCTAACTTTTTCACTACCACCCGTTAACAAGAGCTCCAGGATTATTTTATTAATTTTTCTCTTTTTTTTATTTTACTCATGAACTATTTTTCTATTTTTTATTTTATCCCAGACTTTCCCCTCGAAATATGTCCAAACCAAGACTTGAATCTCTGCCAGCTGGTTGTGAGAAAAGTCTCACAACCAACTACACCACTCTCTACTTGCCGCACTATCCTGGGTTTCATTGATCACCTGCATTGGAGGATTACTCTTCACCGAGTATTTATATGCTTAGCTTGTTGCCTACATTACAACAATGACTTTGAAGCTTGGAAATTTTGAATTACATCAGTATTCTATGCGCTTTTCCAGCTTTCAATGTTGGAGTTGCCTTCATGTTCTCAACTACACTGTCGATTTTCTGTCTTTGCTTACTCAACATTGTATCAGTCACACCTGCAACAATGAAAAAAAGAAAAAAGAATTATACAAAAAAGGAAAATGCAAAGGATTGTGTAAAGAAAAGACATACAAAAAGGAAATTTAGTGACAAAATATTTATAAAGAATTGTGTAAAGAAAAGAAAAATACAAAAAACAGAGGAAAAAGTATGTGCAGGAAATATTTTCACTTACTAATTTCTTCGTGTGTGCAGGTTATTTCTTGCAGTCAACAAAGGATTAGCATTTTACTGTTTTTATACACTCGGTTCATGGTTCTCATTAAACCAAAAAGGACGATTTTACAGGTTATTTCTTTTGAGAGGTTAATTAGTATGGTATCAATTAAGTTTCCTTTATTGTCATTCATTATTTGGCACAAAAATCTGCTTCAAAGATGCATATTCTGAATCATATCAGGTTCCTATTGGTGGCTTTCTCGGTTGGTTTTTATCGGACTATTACCTTTGTCAGCTTAATCAGTATGGTATCAATTATGCTTGGTTTATTATCACTCAGTTGCTGGCACAAGGTAGTGAAGCCTCACACTGACTGTTGTATCTCCCGTGGAATATCTTTATCTTCATTGCATCTCTATTTTTATATCATTGAGACCCATGCTCTGTTACAAAATGGAAGCCCAGGATCTGCTTCATATACTCGTATATTGAATCACTTCAGGGTTCCATTGGTGGCTTTATCATTTGCTTAGTTCTTATCAGACTTCTTTTGTTGGTTTTCTAGATCTTTTCATAGTTACATAGTTGGAGGAAATAAATTTATATATTCACTTCTATCATCATTCTATATCATTGTTGTCAAATCTCTATGATGCTGTATTTGTTTTCTGCCTTGTTTCTTTTTACAAAGAACCCAGCTCATTACACACCTGATGTTTATTACTTCAAAATACAAATCAATATAATGCCTCATGGATTTCTGGTAGCTGTTTTCTGAAGTTGTTAGTATTATGTTGCTGTTTTCTGGATGCTGTCATCATTATGCTGCTGTTGTCTGCATGCTGTTTTCTTGAAGCTATTATCTTTTTATCAATTATAGGGCCTCAGTTTATACTACCTCATGGGTTTCTGTGGTTCTTGAAATATTACCTCTAGCTCTACTCATGTTGGGCCGAAGGTCACTCTGTCTGGTTCAGTTTATGCTGCCCCGGGGATTAATGTTGGTTACGGCTGCGGTTTTCAACTTTCCATTGCCAGGCAATTGGATGTTTATGTTTGACTTTAATGTAAATTTTCACCGCTTTGACTATAACTTTAGCTTTGCTCTTTTTGCGCCTGTATGTGTTTGCTGTTACAATCTTTGTTTAGCGTTAAGCTTTGGCCCTTCAGTGGGATCGTTGTACAATACTTGTAACCATCTTTTCTATTCTCTAATATAGTTTAGGCTGTGGCCTTTTTTTTTTTTGTTTTTTTAACACCCCCCTCACCTCCTGCGGCGCAGCGAGCCGGAGGATCATCCTGCGTGTCGATAATAAAAGGATTAACCTCCACTAACGAGAGATCGCCTTTCATCGACATCCTCCGAAGATCTTTCAAAATATCCTGAAGTGACAGGGAAGAGCGGTTTCCAAGATAATTCAGTAATTCAATTAAAAAAAAACTCAGCTATATATATAAACCCCCCCCCCCCCCCGCCCAAAAAAAAAAAAAAAAGGAAAGAAAGATTTGACACGGGTCTCATCATACAATGTGTTTGCATTTTCCTTGATTTGGAGGGTTCGTGCGAACTCATGGAATTTTTTTTTTAATATTTACAAAAAAATAATTATGAAATTATGTATCACAGTACATAGTTACAGATTTAGTTATTTTTAGCTGACGTAAACTAGATCAGACAAAAATACCTACCACGTGGTGTGGAATCGATCAGAATATCCTGAAATTATCTTTCCAAAAGATGATTTCAGGATAACCTGGCCCTCCTGCAGGCCCCATGCCACGCTGCCCCCTAGCCGTCCCAGCTGCGATGCGTGGTACAAGAAGAAATCATCTTTTTTAAAGATGATTTCTCCCCTGGCTTGCTTGGAAATCTGTTAGAGAGAAATCGTCTCTGGAAAAGACGATTTTTCTTTTAGAGGAATTTTTTTTTTTAATTTTTTGTTGATTAATCTAATATAATAAATTTATATTATATATAAATATCTTATATTAAAAATAATGTAATAATTATTGTTTATATATTATATTGATTATTCTAATATAATGAATTTATATTATATATAAATATATAATGTATAAATATATTATATTAAAAATAATAAAATATAAAATATTTTTATTATAAACTATTACGGCCGTAACGATGACGTGGCCGGGCTCAGATACCGCCAGATATGATCGAGCCACGTGGAGGTTTCTCGGTCGAGTCAGCGCCACATTGCCGAGGTCGAGCTCGGCAAGGCTACTTCTCCAGACGACTTCCCAAGACGAAACTGCTCTCGCCGAAGCCGAGCTCGGTTCGGGGCTCCTCCTGCCACCTCGCCAGGCGTCCACCCAGGAGGGGCCCGCCAAGGCCGAGGTCGGCCGATCCTTCGCTCCTTCGCCAGGTGACCCCCGGAGACGGGTCCACCTCGGCTGAAGCCAGGCGACCTCCTGCCACCTAGCCAGGTGTCCACCCAGGAGGGGTCCACCTAGGGCGAGGTCGGCCGATCCTTCGCTCCTTCGCCAGGTGGCCCCCGGAGACGGGTCCACCTCGGCCGAAGCCAGGTGACCTCCTGCCACCTCGCCAGGTGTCCACCCGGGAGGGGTCCACCTAGGGCGAGGTCGGCCGATCCTTCGCTCCTTCGCCAGGTGGCCCCCGGAGACGGGTCCACCTCGGTCGAAGCCAGGCGACCTCCTGCCACCTCGCCAGGTGTCCACCCGGGAGGGATCCACCTAGGCCGAGGTCGGCCGATCCTTCGCTCCTTCGCCAGGTGGCCCCCGGAGACGAGTCCACCTCGGCCGAAGCCAGGCGACCTCCTGCCACCTCACCAGGTGTCCACCCGAGAGTGGTCCACCTCGACCGAGGTCAGGCCGCACGTACAGAGAAGGTCCCAAAGAAAGAGGCACAGGTTCCGAGGTCGTCCCTCGAGCCGTGCGCATCACAGGTGGCGCCCCGTACGGATGGCGGCGGTACGCGAAACACCATTTGCATCGGCCCGACAGGTCCCGCAGTCGAGAGGCGCGGTTCTGACAAAACAGGGCCAATAGACGGATGGCGCCTACACTTGGGAAGGAGAGCGCTCTCACTGGGCCCGAGGTCTGACCGGCCGCCTTACCGGCGCCACCCCCCTTCTGTCTTTGCCCTTTCCCCGCTGGACTCAGCGGACGAGGTCGGAAAGCCGCCTGGCCCTCAACACCGAAAGGGGAAAGAGAAAAGGATGGGGAAGGGGAGCCTCCCAGGAGGAGAAGACAGGCGAACAACGAGAGGAGATAAAAGGAAGGAAGCTGGGGACGACAAGGTAAGCTGATCGGGCTTGGGACAAGTAAGAAACTGTGACCAAAAGCCTCGTCCCGAGAGTGAGATCCAAGGTCCCGAGAGGGGATCGCTTGGCGTGAGCTCGGCAAGGAGGCCCGGCCGAATTTCTGGTCCCCATAGCACCTTTCTTACTAGTAAATTCTCTGAGTCTGGAACCCCTTCGGGGGCCCGTCTTGGAGAATCTGTTCCTTCTCGCTGTCTACTGACTTGACCGTCGGAGCTCCCTCGCCGGGATCCCCGGCCAGGGTCTTCTGACCCTCTCTTGCAGGATCGCTCCAGCCAGGAGCCGCTAGGAGCCAAGCGGTCCAGTAGGATCGACGGATTCGAGGCACGGGCGCGGCGGCGGGAACGGCAACAGATTGGCGCGCCAGGAAGGGGGGCAGGACAACACCCCCTAGCGGGAGCCAGCTTTCTGCATGTGTCGCGCTCTCTGACAATGGTGGTCACTCGTGGGCGCGAGGCATCCACCAGTCGTGTGGGCGAGGTTCCCTCCCCTCAAGGGGCCCACAGCCCGGAGAGGGAGCTTCCAGCTCCCCCTCCTCTTCCACCACAGCCGACCTCAACAGACGGGCCCCTTGTGGCCGTCATCCAACAGCTGCAGACCTTGACCTCGGCGGTCCGGCAGCTCCAGCATCAGCAGCGGTCCCTGGCCACGCAGCCGCACCCAGGGACCCCCGCGGCCCAAGCCGCGGGACAGCGTGGGAGCCTGCGCTCCATCCAGGGCAGGCCATCCCACCCGAGGGCAGTCTCTAACCCCCGCGGGAGCCACCAGGCTCCCGCAAAAAGAAATTACTCCGGTTCGGCGGGTCACGAGAGTCGATCCCCGGTCGATGACGCCGAGATGACGCATCGCAGCAAGCGGCACCGAGGCCTGACTTCGCGCCGAGACCGATCGGCGCCACCTTCCCCAGCGGCCTCGGTGGAAGACTCCACCGACGAGGCCATCAGGCGCCAGGCTGAGAGGCGCCTGGAGGAGCACGAGCGCAAGCTAGCGGAGTTCGCCGGCCGATTTGCCGACCTGCAGAACTCGTCGGCGGACCCGGCGGGCTACGACTCCCGTCCCCCCTTCTCTGAAGAAATCCAGGCAGAGCCGATCCCAAAATGGTTCCGCATGCCGCAGGTGGATCCCTACGACGGGACCACCGACCCTCTGGACCATCTGGAGAGCTACAAAGCTCTCATGAGAGTCCAGGGGGCCACCGACGCTCTTTTGTGCATCGCCTTCCCGGCCACCCTCCGGAAGGCCGCTCGAGTCTGGTTCACCCGCCTTGAGCCCGGATCAATTTGCTCCTTCCACCAGCTGGAAAGAAAGTTTGTGGCGCACTTCGACGCTTGTCGAAAGGTGCCGAGAGAGGTGGACAGCCTCTTCTCCATCCGCCAGCAGGACCAGGAGCTGCTCCGGGACTACATCACCTGGTTCAAGACCGCAGCCCTAGAAATCTACAGCCTGGACGAGCCCGTCGCCATGCTGGCTTTGAAGCGCGGGCTCAAGACGTCCCTCCTGACCTACTCCCTGGACAAGAAGCCACCCAGGACGTACTCCGAGCTCCTCCTCCGCGCCCACAAGTACATCCGGGCCGAGGAGGCCGACCGCACCCATCGAGAGTTGGATGGGAAGACTCCAAAGAGGCCGCCCCCGAGAGATACCCCGGGAGCTCGGAAGCCCGGACCATCTGCCGACCCTCGCCCGAATCCAAGGCCGAGGGGCGAGGCCACTCCGGAGCGGAGGTTCACCCCTCTCCTTGCACCTCGGACGAAGATCCTCATGGAAATCGAGGGCGAGCGTTACCTCCGCCGACCTCCTCCTCAGAACCCGAGGGCCATCCGGGACAAATCGAAGTACTGCCAGTTCCACCGCGAGCACGGTCACGACACGGAGGAGTGTCGCAACCTGAAGCGGGAGATCGAGGAGCTGATCAAGAGGGGCTACCTCAGGAAGTTCGTCAGGAACGAGGTCCCCCCGGAGGGGCAGCCGCTCGCGACCTTACCGCCAGTTCCTGCAATCGATAACTGCCCAACGGAGAAGCCCGTGGGCATGATCTCATGCGGGGTCGGACGAGCGGCGAAAAGAGCCCGGAAGTCGGAAACCCGGAGAATGTAATCCTTCCCGAGGAGGGGAAGGATAATGATAATGTAAACAACGATGCCGTGGTGGTCGAGATGACCATCGCGAAGCATTCTGTACATCGAATCATGGTGGATAGTGGAAGCTCGGTGGACGTACTTTTTTACGATGCTTTCTCTCGGATGAATTTGTCCCACGGTCAGCTAAGACCGGTACATACCCCCCTGGTAGGTTTTACAGGGGATTCCATGGGGGTCGAAGGGGAGATCACTCTCCCGGTCATCGCCGGATCCCCACCTCGGCAGACGACCGTCCTGATGACGTTTACCGTCGTCAGGCTCCCCTCACCTTACAACGCCATTCTCGGGCATCCCGGGCTCAACCAACTGGACGCCGTGATCTCCACGAAAAGGTTGTTGGTGCAGTTCCCTACGCCTTCCGGGCTCGGGGAGATGAAGGGGACGACCCAGCCGGTCCCGCTTTGCCTCCAGACGATCCCGGGCGCCCGGGGCGCGGAGCTCGCCCCTGATGTCGACGACCTCGACCTAAGGGAGAAGGAACCCAGGGGAGGGCCCGTAGAACGCCTGTTGACTTATCCCCTCGGTTCCGACCCACTGAAGACGGTGCAGGTCGGGGCCCAACTCCCTAATGAGGAACGGACCTGCCTGCTGGAGTTCCTCGGCGCGAACGCAGATGTGTTCGCCTGGTCGACGGCCGACATGCCGGGCATTCCGCCCGAGGTCATCACGCACAGGTTGAACGTGAACCCAAGCTGCCGCCCGGTCCGCCAGAAGAAGAGGAGCTTCGCCATGGAAAGACAGAAGGCCATCAACGAGGAGGTGGAGAAACTCCTCGCCGCCGGTTTTGTGCGGGAAGTCCGGTATCCCAGCTGGCTAGCGAACATGGTCATGGTAAGAAAAAGTAGTGGTAAGTGGATGATCTGTGTGGACTACACCGACCTCAACCGAGCTTGCCCGAAGGACAGCTTCCCTCTTCCAAAGATCGACCAGCTGGTCGACACCACCTCGGGACATCGCCTCCTATCATTCATGGACGCCTTCTCCGGATACAACCAGATCCGAATGAGCCCGGAGGACGAAGAGCATACCGCCTTCATAACCGACCGCGGAACCTTTTGCTACAGGATGATGCCGTTCGGCCTCAAGAACGCTGGAGCCACGTACCAGCGTCTGGTCAACAGGATTTTCAAGGACCAGATCGACCGCAACATGCAGGTGTACGTGGACAACATGCTGGTAATGAGCAAACCCTATTCGGATCACGTAGCTGACTTGGTGGAGACATTCGGCAACCTCCGACATCATCAAATGAAGCTGAACCCGGCGAAGCGCGCCTTCGGCGTCTCCGCCGGGAAGTTCCTAGGATTCATGGTGACCCAAAGAGGAATCGAAGCCAACCCGGAGAAGGTCCAGGCCATCCTGGACATGGAGCAGCCCGCCTCCAAGAAGCAAGTGCAGCAACTCACCGGCCGAGTTGCGGCCCTCAACCGCTTTATCTCCAGGTCGGCAGATCGCTGTCGTCCCTTTTTCAAGGTGCTGAGAAAGATGAACGACTTCGCTTGGACCGAGGAATGCCAGAAGGCCTTCGAAGAGCTGAAGAAGACGCTCGCATCGCCACCGTTACTGTCCAGGCCCGAGGAGGGGGAGGAACTCATCCTCTACCTGGCGGTCACCCCGGAAGCCGTCAGCTCGGTCCTGGTTCGGACCGATGACCAAGGAGTCCAGCGGCCGGTGTACTATACCAGCAAACTTCTCCACGATGCGGAGCTCAGGTATTCTCGGCCCGAGAAACTCGTTTTTATGCTAATAGTGTCTGCCCAGCGTCTCAGGCCCTATTTCCAAGTGCATCCCATCACTGTCCTGACGGATCAACCGCTGAAAGCGGTGCTCAGCCGACCCGATACTTCGGGACGATTGGCAAAGTGGGCACTGAAGCTCGGCGAGTTCGACATCGCGTACAGGCCAAGGTCGGCCATGAAGGTGCAGGTGCTGGCCGACTTCTTGGCCGAATGCGCAGGCTTGGGCAAGGAGCCCGAGGAAGGCCCCTCAGGCCAGTCACTGAAGACGGGCCCCGATGAGCCCGGAGAAGATGCCTAGATCCTCCATGTGGATGGAGCCTCGAACTCCGGCGGGAGCGGAGCCGGACTCATCCTTGCCAACAACGACGGGGTCGTCGCCGAATGCGCACTCCGTTTCCAATTCGCCGCGACCAATAATCAGGCGGAGTACGAGGCACTTCTTGCCGGGCTGAGGGTTTCCCGCGAGCTGGGCGTAACCAACCTCAAAGCTTTCACTGATTCCCAGCTTGTGGCGGGACAGGTCTCCGGGGAGTATGCCGCGCATGACCCCCAAATGGCGAAATACTTGAAGCTCGTCAAGGCGGGCGCGTCCAGATTCCGGCGCTTTAACATCTTCCACATCCCCCGCAGGGAGAACGCCCGTGCGGATACTCTCTCCCGGCTGGCGACCCTGCCGGACTCGATGCTGGGCCGCGCTCATGTGGAGCGCCTTGAGATCCCAAGCCTCGAGACCCCGGTGGAGGTCCATCAGGTCATCCATGAACCCAGCTGGATGGACAAGTATGCCGAATACATCACCAGTGGCACCCTGCCGGAGGACCGCGAGGCGGCTCACCTTATCAGAAAGAAAGTCGTGCGGTTCGTTCTGATGGATGGGCAATTATACCGAAGATCCTACTCCTACCCCCTCCTCAAGTGTGTAGGACCCGCGGAAGCCAAGCTCGTGCTCCAGGAGATTCACGAAGGCATCTGCGGGAACCACGTGGGGGGCAGAGCATTGGCCTACAAGGCCCTTCGTCAGGGCTACTTCTGGGAGACGATGAAGGAAGACGCCGCTGACTTCGTGAAAAAGTACGATCGGTGCCAGTGTCACGCCACGGTGCAACGGCAGCCCTCCAACCCAATCTCCCAGCTTTCAGCTCCCTGGCCATTCGCCCAGTGGGGGATGGACCTTCTGGGCCCATTCCTGCCGGCGTCAGGACAGCGGAAGTTCTTGATAGTGGCCATCGACTACTTCACGAAGTGGGTCGAGGCCGAACCCTTGGCGCGAATCACTGAAGCGAACGTCGCCAAGTTCTTTTGGAAGTCAATCGTTTGCCGCTTCGGCCTCCCCCACACCGTGGTTACTGATAACGGGCGCCAGTTTGACTGCTGGGAGTTCGAAGAGTTCTGCGGTGACCTCGGCATCAGGCATCGCTTCACCTCGGTGGCGCATCCCCAGACCAATGGAGAGGCCGAAGTCACAAACAGGACCATTTTGCAGGGTCTCCGCACGTGGCTGGACCAGGCCAAAGGCAGATGGACCGAGGAGCTCCCCAGCGTCCTCTGGGCATACCACACCACCCCGAGGATGGCTACCGACGAGACACCGTTCAACCTCGTCTTCGGAGCCGAAGCGGTCATCCCGATCGAACTTAGCCTACCCACGCTGCGTGTGGAGCAATATGACGAGACAGAAAACCCTGCCAGGATGATGCTCAACCTCGACCTTCTTGAAGAGACGAGGGACAAGGCCCGGGTTCGGATGGCGGCGTATAGGCAGCGTGTAGCCAGGTATTACAACTCCCAAGTGCGGCCGAAGATTTTTCGTCCCGGAGATCTGGTCCTCCGACGCACTGAAGCTTCTCAGCCACGGGAATGCGGCAAGCTCTCACCCAACTGGGAGGGCCCATACCGGGTAGCGGAAGCCCTCCCCCACGGCGCCTACTACCTGGAGGAGTTGGGAGGTGCCAGGTTCCCTCGGACGTGGAATGCCTCGAACCTAAGAATGTATTATCAGTAATGTAAGGTTCCCCACTCCTACAATAAAGTTTCCTTGCTTCAAATGCTCTCTTCTCACTTTGTAGGAAAACCGGCGCATGGCCCTGAGTTCGGCATGTCCGATCATGGCCGACGGCCGAAGGAAGCGGGAGATCCTGGGCTTCGGCCTGGAAGGTGGGACAGAACCCAGTTCGCCCACGCAAGCCCGGAGAACAGCTCGGCAAGCCGGGCAAGGCTTGAGAAAGCCTGCGGCCCCGGGGTTCAGTCCGGAGATCCTGGGCTTCGGCCTGGAAGGTGGAGCCGAACCCAGTTCGCCCACGCAAGCCCGGAGAACAGCTCGGCAAGCCGCGCAAGGCTTGAGAAAGCCTGCGGCCCCAGGGTTCAGTCCGGAGATCCTGGGCTTCGGCCTGGAAGGTGGCGCCGAACCCAGTTCGCCCACGCAAGCCCGGAGAACAGCTCGGCAAGCTGTGCAAGGCTTGAGAAAGCCTACGGTCCCGAGGTTCAGTCCGGAGATCCTGGGCTTTGGCCTGGAAGGTGGCGCCGAACCCAGTTCGCCCATGCAAGCCCGGAGAACAGCCCGGCAAGCCGCGAAGGCTTGAGAAAGCCTGCGGCCCCCGGGGTTCAATCCGGAGGTCCCGGGCTTTGACCTGGAAGGCGGGGCAGAAACCACTTCGCCCACGCGAGCATGAAGGCAATCCCAAGGCCGGACCCGCTCAAGGCCTACTCTGACGCCGCACGGTTTGGAATGTCCCAACTTTCGACTTGAGCGACGGACGGGACCAGGTCCACATTCGTTTCGGCACTCCACAACAACATCTCAAGAAAGAAAAAGAGGAGATGGGAGAGTGGGGAAGGAAGTGAGCTCGAGACTTAGTCAAATCAAACTTTCATTGATCCAAGGAGGAGTACAAACTGGGAATCCCGACAGGCCGGGAGTCTCAAAAAAAAAAAAAGAAGAAGGAATACAACTACGACAACGGAGGAGGTGAGAAGATGGCGGCTCAATTTGGTGCAGGGTCGGAGCCCTCCGCCTGGGTCGCGCGCTCCGCATCCTCGCCTTCAGCGGCGGCCGGCTCAGGCGGCTGCTCCAGAGCCACGGCTTCGTCGGTCGCCGGGGCCGCAGGCATGGCGCCGGCCACACCGGAGGCTCTGCTCTCAGGTCCTTGCCTCCTACCTCCGAGCACCACCCCACTGAGGTCGAGCTCGGGGTAGAAGGCCCCTACCTTCTCCCGGCACATCCGGAACCCCTTCAGAAAGGAGTCCACGGCGGCCTCCCGGACCTCCGACGTGTACTCGTCGGAAGCCCGGAACTTTGGGACGGCCTCCTGCACCTCCCGCTTTGCATCCTCCAGGAGTCCGTTGACGTACGCACTCCGCTCCTTCACCGCGTTTGCATCTCGCCTGGCCTCCTCCAGCTGGCGCTCCAGCCACTGGGAGTGGGCCTGAAGACGAGCCCCCTCAGCTGCGTCCTCCTCCGCGCGATGCTGGTGAGAGACTCTCTCCTCCATCAGGGAAGACTCTAGCTCCTTGTTCCGACCCTCGGCGCGCGCCAGGTCAGTTTGGAGGGCCTGATTGCTAGCCCGCAACTCGACCCCCTTTTCCATGAGGTCCTTGACATTGGCCGCGAGCTTGCCGAGCTTCTTCTCCTTCTCGGCGTCCCTCTTCGCTCTCCCTACGAGGAAGTTCCTCAGTAGGAGAACGTCATTCCCAATCTGCACAAGTAAAGCAACCGGGTTAGAAGAAAGACCACTGAGGTCATGAAAGACAGAAGAAAATGAGTTCG
Organism: Areca catechu; assembly: GCA_021397845.1. Classification (NCBI taxonomy): domain Eukaryota; kingdom Viridiplantae; phylum Streptophyta; class Magnoliopsida; order Arecales; family Arecaceae; genus Areca; species Areca catechu. The sequence continues at coordinate 10,769,888 of CM038045.1, read as the reverse complement.
GGCTTACCATGAAGAGCTGCGGGAGGATCCCGAGCAAAGCATCAGCATAGTCCCGGCCGCCCCGAGCTCGGCGGTCCCGGGTTGTGGAGGCGTACTCCATCACCTTCTCCGCGAGCCCTTTGTCGCGGATGACTGAACACCGATGGGTGATCACCGGTGGCGGAGCCGTCAGGTCGGCTTCGACGGTGGCTGTCCCTCCAGCAGGAATCGTAGTCGACGGGCCGGCAGAGGACACGGGCTGCGCCGTCGGAGCCGCGGCGACGATAGGGCCGGTGCTGGACGGAGCTGCGGGCGGTGGAGCCCCCTCGACGGTAGCACCACCGGATCTGGCAGCCGAGGAATCAATGGCCCCGCCCTGAGGCAGCCTGGGCGGGGAGCAGCGGCCGCTGGACTAGTTGCAGACGCCGGCGCCACCTCCTGGCTCGCCTCGATGCGGGCCCTCTTGGCCGCGGGCTCATCTACCTCCGGGACATCTCTCTGGGCCACGCCCTCCAGGAGGCTCTCCAGTGAGAACTTCATGCCTGCAACGCAAAGGAGTAGAAGGTCAGCCAACTCGGTTATAAAGGAGAAAGTATGCAAGAGTCAAGGGAGGACCGAATCTCACCCGACTCGCGGATGGGACTGATCCCGGCCTCAAAAAGATTATGCTCCGAAAGCAGAACCTCAAGCGTCGGGACCACGTCGCTTAGCAGCAGGGAGTAGGCCTCCTGGTCCGCTGACTCGACCTGAGAGTTCCGGTTCGGAGACCGGTCCGGTTCACTCCAGGCCCAGTCGACATCCTCGACCGAGACAAAGAAAAACCGGCTCTTCCAGCCCTTAATAGAAGAAGGGAGGTCGAACCGGAGACACCTGGGCCAGGGCGAAATGTACCACCAGCCGTCATCGGTGGAGTACCTCTTCAGGGTGAACATGGCCCTGAAGAGGGAGAAACGGGCAACGAACCCGTGAAAATGACAAAAAACTATGAAGGAAAAGATGACCCGGATGGCATTGGGAGCCAACTGGGCCGGAACAAGTCGGAAATGGCTAAGAAAAGAGAGGAAGAAGGGGTGCAGAGGAAATCGAAGACCCCCGAGGAAGAGGTCTTTATAGAAGGCTATGCGGCCGGGGCCACTCATGGTGACGCGTTCCCCGGGCCGCGGAACGAATAGACGGATTGATCCCGGGATGCCGTAGGCCTCCCGGAGCAAAGAAAGGTCACCCTCGGTCATGGTGGAAGCATGACCGGAGGGACCGGCGGGAAGAAGAGGCGGAGCAGGAAGAGAAAGAAGAGGAAGAGTGGAAGCAATCGGAGGAGACCGGCCCCCCCTGGGGATGCCGATGGTGACACCCCCAGGTTGCAGATGCCTGCGGATCTCCTCCGGAATCGTTTCCTCCTCTGAGGAGGAAGAAGATGGAGTCCTCGGCCGGGACGGACCGGCCTCGTCCGGATTGGAAGAAACATAGCGACGACGTTCCATGGCAAAGAAGAGAACAAAGATTCATAGAAGAAAAGGGAGAGGGAACTAGAGAGAAGGATGAAGGCACTCACCGAAAATACGCCAAGCGAACGCGGGGCAACGGAAGTTAGTCTGCAGCAAACCGCCCACGAAGCAAGGGGAAAGGCCTCATTCTGGAAAGTCCCCTCCTTTTCAAACTCAGTCGACAGCAGCCGTACCGTCATTCCGCCCTGAGCCACTGGATGATCGCCGCGTGGATGCACGCCCGACATAGACGCCTCGTTAGCAGGGTAACGGCCTCTGTCTCGAAGCGACGCATTTATTGTGGGCAAGTGGGTGACACGTGGCGGCTTCCTATAGGGCTTCGGGCGCATCAAGAAGCGGCGACGAGGATCGTGGCAATTATGATGCAAGATCTTCGCCTCCCCACGTCATATCCGCATTTAATCCCGACATTCCGTTCTACGATGCCCCAACGGAACGGCGGGCTGGGGGGCAACTGTTACGGCCGTAACGATGACGTGGCCGGGCTCAGATACCATCAGATATGATCGAGCCACGTGGAGGTTTCTCCGGCCAAGTCAGCGCCACATTGCCGAGGTCGAGCTCGGCAAGGCTACTTCGCCAGACGACTTCCCAAGACGAAACTGCTCTCGCCGAAGCCGAGCTCGGTTCAGGGCTCCTCCTGCCACCTCGCCAGGCGTCCACCCAGGAGGGGCCCGCCAAGGCCGAGGTCGGTCGATCCTTCGCTCCTTCGCCAGGTGACCCCCGGAGACGGGTCCACCTCGGCCGAAGCCAGGCGACCTCCTGCCACCTCGCCAGGTGTCCACCCGGGAGGGGTCCACCTAGGGCGAGGTCGGTCGATCCTTCGCTCCTTCGCCAGGTGGCCTCCGGAGACAGGTCCACCTCGGCCGAAGCCAGGCGACCTCCTGCCACCTCGCCAGGTGTCCACCCGGGAGGGGTCCACCTAGGGCGAGGTCGGTCGATCCTTCGCTCCTTCGCCAGGTAGCCCCCGGAGACGGGTCCACCTCGGTCGAAGCCAGGCAACCTCCTGCCACCTCGCCAGTGTCCACCCGGGAGGGGTCCACCTAGGCCGAGGTCGGCCGATCCTTCGCTCCTTCGCCAGGTGGCCCCCGGAGACGGGTCCACCTCGGTCGAAGCCAGGCGACCTCCTGCCACCTCGCAAGGTGTCCACCCGAGAGGGGTCCACCTCGACCGAGGTCAGGCCGCACGTACAGAGAAGGTCCCAAAGAAAGAGGCGCAGGTTCCGAGGTCGTCCCTCGAGCCGTGGGCATCACAGGCGGTGCCCCGTACGGATGGCGGCGGCACGCAAAACACCATTTGCATCGGCCCGACAGGTCCCGCAGTCGAGAGGCGCGGTTCTGACAAAACAGGGCCCATAGACGGATGGCGCCTACACTTGGGAAGGAGAGCACTCTCACTGGGCCCGAGGTCTGACCGGCCGCCTTACCGGCGCCACCCCCCTTCTGTCTTTGCCCTTTCCCCGCTGGACTCGGCGGACGAGGTCGGAAAGCCGCCTGGCCCTCAACACCGAAAGGGGAAAGAGAAAAGGATGGGGAAGGGGAGCCTCCCAGGAGGAGAAGACAGGCGAACAACGAGAGGAGATAAAAGGAAGGAAGCTGGGGACGACAAGGTAAGCTGATCGGGCTTGGGACAAGTAAAAAACTGTGGCCAAAAGCCTCGTCCCGAGAGTGAGATCCAGGGTCCCGAGAGGGGATCGCTTGGCGTGAGCTCGGCAAGGAGGCCCGGCCGAATTTCTGGTCCCCATAGCACCTTTCTTACTAGTAAATTCTCTGAGTCTGGAACCCCTTCAGGGGCCCGTCTTGGAGAATCTGTTCCTTCTCGCTGTCTACTAACTTGACCATCGGAGCTCCCTCGCCGGGATCCCCGGCCAGGGTCTTCTGACCCTCTCTTGCAGGATCGCTCCAGCCAGGAGCCGCTAGGAGCCAGGCGGTCCAGTAGGATCGACGGATCCGAGGCACGGGCGCGACGGCGGGAACGGCAACATAAACTATAATATTATAATATTATGTAATTAATCTTATAATATTATATTTTATAATGTCAAATAAAATAAAATGATATAATATAATATTATTATGAATAATATTGATATATTTTATTTTATTTTATTTGAAATATTAAAACATATAACATCATAAAAATACAAAAATAAGATTTTATTGAATAATGAAATAAAAATACAAAAATAATTTTTTTGTATTTTTTTGTGGTCCAGTTTATGAATATTTTTTTTTAATAATACGAAATAAATTTAGAAATAATTATGCTGATAAATCCTAAATACGCGACTGGTGGTCGAACCCTAGATGCCAGACGAACGATAAGACCAATGACAGGAGTGGGAGCCGGACTCTAGCCGTCAGATCGATGCTAAGATCGATGGCAGTAAGAGAGCCAGACCGGTATCACTGAGAAATGATTGTATTACCAGATGAGAGATCATGAATTTTGTAATTAAATTTTATTTCAAAATATAGTTCTACAAACCCACCAAAAAAAAAAAAATCCTAGGTCCCACATGGTGGCCGCCTCCTCTTGCGTTGAGGCTGGACACGACGAAGTGGAGGTACAACTTCAGCGGGTGCCTGATGCTCTATCATATGCTCCCCGACCTGGGATGCCTGATGCGACGAACCCTCACCATACACCTGTCCTCGATGTCCGGAATAATCGTGCTGCGATATGTAGTCCGGTACAGCGGTAGTCTCAAAATGTACAGCAACAACATCAGTAGATGTGAAGTCCGGCATCGGATATGGAGAGGTACTATAATGTCGAGTACCTCGTCCATGCTGGAATGATGGAGATGCTCCCGATGAAGATCCGTAGTGGTAAGGTGAAGGAGTCTCGTACTCTCTGTTAGCCCCCTGATAAAACTCCCGTAATGGGACACGTGCATGCTCGCCGATAGTATGAAGGACAGAATGACAAACTTCAGTAATAGTCTAGGAGTTCGTCGCTATGCAATCTGGATGAGCTAGCTGAAGTATTCGCATGATGGCACTGCTCTATAAGATAAAAAATATTAAATAAATTTCAAAGAATAAATAATTTAATATGAATAAATAGCAAAACTTAAATTTCTTACTATATAATCATCAACCGTGCCAGGACAACTGATGAATCGACGCGTGATGCTGTGGTACCACTGCATGTATGGATCGTGATAATCCATGATACCAGCATCTGGAGCACCATCAACAATATGATCCAGTCGACTAATCCATAAATGAATGAACTCGCGATGAGTGGCGGACCAGTCCTGATCGGGTCATCCTCTCAGATCCATGTAGTGCAGATCCGGGCGTGTATCAACTGGCTCAGGCACGACCTGTCGAAACCCGTACTGGCGCATCACTCTATTAGGTAAGTGCCACTCCACTATATGAAAATAGATAAGTGGCACTCGAGCACACCAGATATGCTGCCCATCTAGACAGTAACCTGGTAATTGTGCAAGTAGATCGGTAGAATATGGCTGCTATATCACCTATTCATAAATAATTTAAAGCATAATTCATTAAACGAAAACATGTAAGACTAATCAACCATTTTAAAAAGAATAAGTACTAATGATTACCTCATCTAGTCTGAAATGATCTATCAACTAACGATAGGAGGAGGCCACATGCATCGGTACCTGGGTCACACAAAAAATGTCCCTCCATCTATAAAAAAAATTATTAAATTTATTAAATAAGTCAGTAAATATCATACAGTATGAAATTTAATATGAACAACGAACTTATCGCATCCCTAACGGACCCTGTGGTAAACCAGCACCATCATCATCGAAGTCGATCATCGGATCTGGAATCTGGCGCTGTAATCTACGTGGTGCAAGGATCGTGAATCTATCCCATGCCCATAACTGTAGCAATAACAATGGACCAGCAATGTCACTAGCATCTCTCCTGCTCGCCCTACACATCTCCCTATATAGCCATGCGAGCGCTGCACTATCCCAACTATAATGTCCAGCATCATCCAGATCTGCCAGTAGGGGTAGAAACATGAGATGCATCAAATTACCAAATTTATCTATGAATAAACACCCACCCATGAGCTGCAAAATGTATGCTTGAGCATAGCGCTGTATAGCTATCTCATCAGCATCAATATGTAAATCCTGAAACTGCTCGGTAAACCAAACCATACTCAACCGCGACCCTTGGAGTCTACCCTGTGGTGGGACAACACCTAATAAATCCTGACACAGCTGTCCCCAATCATCCCTGTAGAACCTGTCACTGGTAGACCATCCACCGGCAAACCAAGCTGAATGGCAACGTCATGGAGGGTGATGCTGAGCTCTCCCTGCGGGAAATGAAAAGTGTGCGTCTCTGGATGCCAACACTCGACAAGTGCGGTGATAAGATGCCAATCCAATTTAATGAAACCAATCCGTGCTAGTTCATAAAAACCGGAATGAATAAGTAAAGGTACTATGTGTCGATCTAGCGGTATCGATCTCCGCATAGCATTCTTTCGTCGACGACAATGTAACACTGCACTGTTCTGTCCATCCCATACTATAGTCGATCTATGGATCTCCTGATCGTATAAGACACTAGGATCGAAAGGACCTGGATCCATAACTGTAATATACAACTACTAGAAATAAATGAAATAAGCAATCACAAAGATGATAAATATAATACAAATTCTTACATTTAAAAAAAAACATGAAGTATAATACAAAGTGTTAATATGAACCATAAATAATTGTGTTACAATTATAATTGTATTACAACATAACATATAATTGTAAACCAATCCAGTACACATAATACAAAGAGACAACATGAACCACGAACATGCGATAGGACTCCCGAAGCAACAACATAACGCAGTCCTGAAACTACAACATAAATTACGCAATATGAGCAAAACTATATCAACTAATAAATAAACATCAGATGAATAATAGAAATATGTGATATACCTTAAAATATGCAATTTGACTACTATCTTTTTATTGACTTGGTTGTAGTAGTCTTGGACATGACCATCTGTCATGCCCTTCCTCCTTATAGATTGTACACCTGCGTTTGTTGCCAGCTTCTTGGATATCCATATCATTTCTAATTCTTGTGGACCGTGGCCTACCTTTTTGTCGTAACTTATTCATATCAGGAATGATGATACCATGTCCAGTTTGCTATGGCCAATATTCTTCGTGAGGAATTGGTTGAAATTGTGGTGCATATGTTTGATGATAATCTTGTAATGTGTAGCACCGATTAATAAAACTATAAACATCAAGGGCAACATGTGCACAAGCAGCCATGACATGAGAACAAGGTAAGTGATAACATTGCCATTTCTGACACGTACATGTCTGCTGGGATAGACGAACAACCTACAACATCAAAAACTATAATTTGACATGTACACAACATGTTTTATAATGTATTTTGAATAATACATGTCGATGTAGGTACCTGTGTTTTGTTGTCTCTGTTCATGTTATGACCACGTCTAGCTATTTGGACCTGGAATAGACACTTCCTCTATCGAACCTTGTAATTCTATGCGAAGTTGCTTTGGCCTGTTTGGAAATAACATGTCCAGCGACAAATGGAGTAAACCTTTCATTCCTGTCCATTGCCTCATTTGCTTGGGCACGTCGACCTTCAAAGTATGATACAAGCCGAAAGAATGTCAACTGCACCAAGGCTATTATTGACAGGAATCGAGAATTTTTCAATACTCCATTGAAACACTCGGATATGTTAGTTGTCATCATCCCATACCGTCGTCCATTGTCATGTGACCGTGTCCATTTCGATAAAAGAATTTCATTCAGCCACTGAACAGCTTCTGGATTAAATTTTTCAATGTTTGTCATATATGTATGAAATTTTCTGGGCTGTGATTGCATTCCAGCTTTTTTCACTACATCCCTTAATTTGGAATCACAGAATCTTGTATTGAAATTACTTGCTACATAACGCAGGCAATACACATGATAAGCATTCGGTGGCTGCCAACCAAGATATTGATTCTGTACTGTAGCAAGAATACCAGCATGTCGATCAGAAATTAGAGTATAGGTCATAGGTCCTATCCCATTCAAGAATTGCATTAATATTACAGATCATTTACAGCATTGAAATAAGGTGCAATGGAGATCGAATGAAATTTTGGCAGCATTTTTTCTTAGTTCTCCACATACAAATATTTATGTATGCAGAGACCAAAAGGAAAATACTGTACGAAATTTTATTCGAACTTCATTGCACATCATTTCATTGCTGTAAAGTGATCCGTAAAATTATTTGCAATTCCTAAACTGTTCGCTTTAGACAATTAATTGATTAATGTGCATAGATCTAAGATCCATACAAAATTAAAAATAATGTATGGATACTATAATTTATGCATATTAATCAATTGACGGGTCTACGATTCAATGCAATGCAATGCAAATCTTGTTAAACTAATTTCGGAATATCGGATTAGTAAACTACAAAATTATATACAAATTTATTTTCCGATGTTTATATCATTATATAAAATTTTGTAATTGAACATGTATAAAATATTTTAAAATATTGATGTAAATTTAATAATCAACTCAAAATATAAAAAAATATAGTCATAATTATTAATTGATTTTTTAATATCATATTTATAACTTTAATATTTATATTTAATTATTATTTATTTTAGCATTATCAGTAAATATATTATTATGACTATTAGATTCCTATAATTTAACTATGATTAATCAAGACAATAAATTACAATAAAAAAATTTAAAATTTTAATTTTATACAAGACAATTTACAACAAATTTATCTAAATACCATACAACAAATTCATACAAGGCAATTATTTTTAATTTAAGATCATCTAAAAAATAAGTAATTATTTACAACTTTAATTTTTATATTTTTTATTATTTATTCTAGCATTATCAATAAGTAATTTATTATGATTATATCAAATAATAATAATATAATTAAATAACTAATACTAACATTTAAACAACTAACATAATAAATTCTTAATATCTATACTTAATTAATATCTATACATACAACTCTATTTTTTGAATTTAATTATTGTTTATTAGCATTATATATTATTTCTTAATATATTATCAATAACAATAACATAATTCAATTACTAATAATAATATTTAAATAATTAACATAAAAACAACATAATTAAAACTAAATCATAATTAAACAAATTTAATCATAATTAAATTTATAATATAATTAAACAATTTAATCAAGCAACATAATTTCAAAAAATCATAATTAAACAAATTTAATCATAATTAAATTTACAATATAATTAAACAATTTAATCAAGCAACATAATTCCAAAATATCATAATTAAACAAATTTAATCATTATTAAATTTACAATATAATTAAATAATTTAATCAAGCAACATAATTCCAAATCAACATTATATTCAACAAATTTAAATCTAAATCATGTAACATAATTTCAAAAAAAATATATTTACATAATAAATATAAGTGCATTTAAACAAAATACCTGTAAAATTATGGAAATGGAATGGATTGAATGGAGCCAAGTAGACCGGATCTACCAATCCAAGCAGAGATCTAGCAAAAAAAAAACATAAGAAAACAAATAAATTGGGATTAAAAAAATACCTTGATTTGAACCGGACCGGGAACAAGCGGAGTTGAACCGGTCAGAGACAAGGAAAGAAATGGGCCAACGGGAAGGGAAAGAAAAAAAAAATCCTTCGCACACAATGGGGCCGAAGAACTTGAACCGGTCGGAGACAAAGAGAGAGGTGGGCCAACAAAAAGGAAAAGACAAAAAAAAAAATCCCTTGCGACGGGGCTGGCGGAGAACGAAGCAGAAGACAAACAGAAAAAAAAAAAGCTTCGGTCGGGGATGATAACAGGCGAGAACTCGTCTTTGCAACAGATGATTTCAGGAGGTGAAATCGTCTTTCGCAAAGATGAGTTCAGAAGTCTGCCACGTGTCAGCAGCATCGGCCAATCCCTGCCACGTGTTAGCAGGGAGGAGAAATCGTCTTTTCTAAAGATGATTTCTCCTCGTTGCGCAGCTGGGATGGCTGGGTCAGGGCGGTGCCACGTGTCAGCAGGGAGGAGAAATCGTCTTTAGAAAAGATGATTTTTCCTTCGTGAAATCGTCTTTCCAAAAGATGATTTCAGGATAATCTGGCCAATTCCATGCCACGTAACAGGTATTTTTGGCTGACCTAGTCCACATCAGCCAAAAATATTTAAATCCGTAAATATGTACGGTGACACCTAATTTTGTAATTATTTTTTTTAAATTAAAAAAAAATTCCGAACTCACGTGGGTAAGTCACTTTGATGCCCAGGTTGTATGGATCTAGATATCGGTCTATTTATTGTGATGACTTATTGGGTGTATAAACTTGCACTAAAATGCCCGAGATAAGCCCGGCAAGGAATTTGCTATCCGAAAGAAAGAATAACAATTTCAAAGAAATTGGTTTGATCATACAAAATAATATCCACGGGTGGAATTTTTAAAATCTTGATAAATGTGCTGCATAACTCAATAAATGCATGCATGATATATTTATAGTTTTGCAAAATGTTTATGGAAAATAATTCCTCCATGTTCGTAGATCCCTGGCCTTGATGGATGCATGTCTGGTTATGTGTTGACGGTTTTATATTATTTCCTGATGGCTAACACATATATTGGTTATGGTGGAGGGACACAATTGCAAACAGATATGCCACCGTGCAAAGGGATACATCTCACGGCTTTCCTACTTTAAGGTTATGCTGTAATATCGTTTCCTCTGTGACTTACAGCATAGGTGAAAGGGTTGCATGGGATGTGATGAGTTTGATTAGGTAATTTACTGCTGATCGATTGTGGACTATCTTTTCTCGAATTTTGAACTTGGCCGGCCTACCAATGTTGTCCCATATGCTGTGCATTTGATGACTTATTCATGAATCATTACTCACATCTGGGCGAGATACAGGAGTACATGTATAGGTTCGGGCCTTTTGGTATTGCTTATATATCAGAAATAGTATATGAGTAATTCTTTGTGCACTGCATGCGGTGCAGTAAATTTAACATGATCCACACCATATTTTTTTATTGGTCCAAATATATCCGCGGTGGTATTATGGGATGGAAGCTGAGCGTGACTAGCATTAATTACCGTTCAGCTTTTATTTGAAATTTTCGTCCATACCAAAATGCCCTGAAACAGTATTATGACATCCTAGTTCAAAAACTACGATATCATAATTTAAAGCCTACGACATCCTAGTTCAAAAATGACTTGAAACAGTATTACGACATCCTAATTCAAAACCTACGATACCATAGTTCAAAGCCTACGACACTCTAGTTCAAAAATGACTTGAAATAATATTACGACACCTTAGTTCAAAACCTACAACATCCTAGTTCAAAACCTACGACACCTTAGTTCAAAAATGATCTGAAACAGTATTACGATACCTTAGTTCAAAACCTACGACACCCTAGTTCAAAAATAATAACTATGCAAAAAATATGAAACAGTATTACGATATCCTAGTTCAAAAGCTACGACATCCTAGTTCAAAACCTACGATACCCTAGTTCAAAAATGACCTGAAACAGTATTACGACACCATAGTTCAAAACCTACAATATCCTAGTTCAAAACCTACGATACCCTAGTTCAAAAATGACCTGAAACAGTATTACGACATCTTAATTCAAAACCTATGACATTCTAGTTCAAAAATGACAACCATGCAGAAAATATGAAATAGTATTATAACATCCTAGTTCAAAAGCTACGATATCCTAGTTCAAAAGCTACGACATCCTAGTTCAACCAACATGACGAAAAAAAAAGGACTGGAGGGAAGTATATTTTGGTTTGGACAAAAATTTTAAATAAAAGTTGAATGGTAATTAATGCTAGTCACGCTCAGCTCCCGTCCCGTCATGCCATAATGGATGGACCAATAAAAAAATGCAGTGCGGGCCATGTTGGATTTACTGCACCGCACGCGATGCATAAAGACTTTTCCATAATATATAAAGGAGTAATTCTTTGTGCATCACGTGCGGTGTAGCAAATCCAATGTGGCCTGCACCGCACGCTCCTATTGGTCCAATTGTATCCGCGGTGGCATGACGGGACGAGGGGTATAACAGGTTTTAAGTTGAGCGTGACTAGCATTAATTAAGATTCAGCTTTTATTTGAAATATTCATCTGTCCCTTTCCCTCCGGTCCCTTTTTCCCCGTCGTCTTGCTTGGATTTATGGAAATGTTTCAGTCTGAAACATGCTCTGATTTTTGTCTAAGAAATCAATAAAGGTTAAAGAAGAATCTCCCTCGCTCTAAAATTTGTTCCGAGAGTTCTATTACAGAAATCAACTTTCAAATATAAATACTAGCTTATTCTTCTATCTGAAAAAGTACTCTGATTTGGTCTGAGGTTGGAATAAAGCATCGAAGACTTCCTTTGTTTCGATCCGAGGTTGGAATAAGCCACCGAAGAGTTCTTCTATATGTTCAAGATAAAATGTCATCTCCAACAGGAAATAAAACATCTTTTTTAGTTTTTTTTTATAGTTCTCTTATTACACCAACTGTTTTGGTAGTTAGAAAAAGTTAATGGCACTCTAGGAGTCATAACTCAATCCACAAGTTATAGGTATTCCTAGTAGGAGGGGATAATAAATATAATTTAATTTTTTGTACAGAGATATCGTAGGTTTATAACTAGATGTCGTAGTATTTAAACTGGGATGTCATAATACTGATTCAGCATTATTTATGAACTTTTTGTATCCATGTCATGTTATGACATCCTAGGAGTCATAACTCAGTCCAAAAGTGATAGGTTCTCCAGGTAGTAGGGCTTAGTATATTTAGCTTCATGTTTCATAATCAGGTGTCGTAATCTTTTAACTAGGGTATCGAAATTTCTGAACTAGGATGTTGTAACTTGAAAACTCCTTTTTTTTTAGAATCTTTTTTCTTCCTGATCTTTTTATCGCAATCCAACAATCTTATTCAAGCCAATGCACGGTTGAAATATTCCATGACGGAGGATAAAAGCTTTTATTTTCTGTTTTGTACCGAGTTATTCATGTTCCAATATTTTTGATACCCAAGTTTTCTCATAAGCATTTTACTATATTGTGGGTATCATATATCATCAATGCATACCGAAACATTTGTGTTATGAAGGATCAAAACATCCGGTTTGAGGTTTCGTACAAGGATGTCGTAGGTTTATAACAAGGATGTCGTAGTGTTTGAACTGGGATGTCATAATACTGTTTTAGCATATATTTATGAACTTTTTGCATCTATGTCATGTTATGACATCCTAGGAGTCATAACTTAGTCCAAAAGTGATAGGTTCTCCAGGTAGTAAGGGTTAGTATATTTAGTTTCATGTTTCATGATCGAGTGTCGAGTGTCGTAATCTTTTAATTAGGATGTGATAACTTCTGAACTATGGTGTCGTAACTTGAAAACTCTTTTTTTTAAAATCTTTTTCTTCCTGGTCTTTTTATCATAATCCAACAATCTTATTCAAGCTAGTGCACGGTTGAAATGTCCAATGACGGAGGATAAAAGCTTTCATTTTCTGTTTTGTACCGAGTTGTTCATGTTTCGATGTTTTTGATATCCAAGTTTTCTCATAAACATTTTACTCTATTATGGGTATCATATATCATCAATGCATACTGAAACACTTGTGTTATGGAGGATCAAAATATCCGGTTTAAGTTTTTATACAGGATTGTCATAGGTTTATAACTAGGATGTCGTAGTGTTTGAACTAGGATGTCGTAATACTGTTTCAGCATATATTTGTAAACTTTTTGCATCCATGTCATGTTATGACATCCTAGGAATCATAACTCAGTCCAAAAGTGATAGATTCTTCAGGTAATAAGGGTTAGTATATTTAGTTTCATGTTTCATGATCGGGTGTCGCAATCTTTTAACTATGGTGTTGAAACTTCTGAACTAGGGTGTCATAACTTAAAACTCCTTTTTTTTGAAATCTTTTTCCTTTCTGGTCTTTTTATCATAATCCAACAATCTTATTCAAGCCAATGCACAGTTAAAATATTCCATGATGGAGGATAAAAGCTTTCATTTTCTATTTTGTATCGAGTTGTTCATGTTTCGATATTTTTGATATCCAAGTTTTCTCGGAAGCATTTTACTATATTGTGGATATCATATATCATCAATGCATACCAAAATACTTCTGTTACGGATGATCAAAACATCCGATTTAAATTTTTATACAGGGATGTCGTAGGTTTATAACTAGGATATCGTAGTATTTGAACTGGGATGTCATAATACTGTTTCAGCATATATTTGTGAACTTTTTGCATCCATGTCATATTATGACATCTTAGGAGTCATAACTCAGTCCACATGTGATAGATTTTCCAGGTAGTAGGGGTTAGTATATTTAGGTTCATATTTTATGATCAGGTATCGTAATCTTTTAACTAGGGTGTCATAAATTTAAATTTTTGTTTTTAGAAATAATTGGTTCTATGCCCGTATTATTGCACTATCGTGTCATATTTTATCCAATGCATAACTCATTATTTATTATGTTGTAGATAAAATGTCATCTAAAACTATGTATATCAATGTTTATGATTTTTTATGCAGATATTTCTATATATGGCATTTGATGTGGCGGGACCGCTGACGTGGAAGATTGACAGGCACCGCGATAAAGGAGACCGCCGCGTCAGACACCAAGGCAAACCTCAGCCCGGACCGCTCTGTTGAGCTGAGCTGAGCTCCCTCAAGACAACGAGTCGAGCTCCGTCCTCCGTCAAGTCGGGCCCTCGAGCTCAGAATGCCTAGGCCGGAGCCGCCCCCCAGAGCGAGACCCTCGGAGGTTTGAGCCCTATGGTCGGAGTCGAGCTCAGCGCTCACCCGCCAACGTGGAGCCTCTCCGAGCACGCGCCCTCTGGACCGGGCCGCCTTCTACCCTCCAGAGCGAGACCCTCAAAGGTTTGAGCCCTATGGTCGGAGTCGAGCTCAGCGCTCACCCGCCAACGTGGAACCTCTCCGAGCGCACGCCCTCTGGACCGGGTCCGCCTTCCGCCCTCCAGAGCGAGATCCTCGGAGGTTTGAGCCATGTGGTCGAAGTCGAGCTCAGCGCTCACCCGCCAACGTGGAGCCTCTCCGAGCACGCGCCCTCTGGATCGGGTCCGCCTTCCATCCTCCAGAGCGAGACCCTCAGAGGTTTGAGCCCTGTGGTCGGGGTCGAGCTCAGCGCTCTCCCGCCAACGTGGAGCCTCTCAGAGCGCGCGCCCTTTGGATCAGGTCCGCCTTCCACCCTCTGGAGAGAGACCCTCGGAGGTTTGAGCCCTGTGGTTGGACTTGAGCTCAGCGCTCACCCGCAAACATGGAGCCTCTCCGAGCGCGTGCCCTCTGGACCGGGTCCGCATTCTGACCTCCAGAGCGAGACCCTCGAAGGTTTGAGCCCTGTGGTCAGAGTTGAGCTCAGCGTTCACCCGCCAACGTGGAGCCTCTCTGAGCGCGCACCCTCTGGACCGGGTCCGCCTTCCACCCTCTAGAGCGAGACCCTCGGAGGTTTGAGCCCTGTGGTCGGAGTCGAGCTCAGCGCTCACCCGCCACGTGGAGCCTCTCTGAGCGCGCTCCCTCTGGATCGGGTCCGCCTTCCACCCTCTAGAGCGAGACCCTCGGAGGTTTGAGCCCTATGGTCGGAGTAGAGCTCAGCACTCACCCGCCAACGTGGAGCCTCTCCGAGCGCGCACCCTCTGGACCGAGTCCGCTTTCCACCATTCAGAGCGAGACCCTCGGAGGTTTGAGCCCTGTGGTCGGAGTCGAGCTCAGCGCTCACCCGCCAACATGGAGCCTCTCCGAGCGCGCGCCCTCCGGACCGAGCCCACACTCTTCCCTCCTCCATCAAGGTGACCATACGAGCTCGGAGCATTCAGGCCAGAGCAAGCCCTACCATCCCGGGATGCCGGCGAGCCGCCCGAGGACTGTGGAACGACCCCCCCATACCGTCATAACTACCTGTCCGCCCGTACTTCCAAGGAGATGGGCCAGCCAGAAAGTACGAACCCTTAGGATGGCGACCCCCGAATCGAGGCTCTGCTAAGCTTCCCGGAATGGGACGACCGGAGAGGATGTCAGAGCGAATGGAAGCTTCCCCTACCACATGTCAGGAAAGACATCCCTTCCACGGCATGGAATCCTGCCGTCGCGCCTGCCAACCCAGCGAAGATCCCGAGGCAAGCGTATAACGGCCACTTTCAACTACAAAGAATGATTGGCAACCCCGAAAGGGGGAGGTAATAATAACAACAAACAGCAACAATCCACTACCAATACAAGCGCAAGCTCGACCAAGAGGGCGAAACGCCACCACTACAACCACAGTTGAAGGAAAAGAAGGGAAACAAGGAGAAGCGGAGGAATAGGAAATCCTTTTGTCCCCGCTATCATTCTCCTCCTGCTACGTTTTTGCCTTTACACAAATCTTTTACTCCTTCTAGTGCGGAGTCCATCAAGAGGGGCCCGACTAGGAGGATCTGTTTTCCTAGGTCGCCACTGACTTGACCGTCGAAGTACCCCCACCAGAAATCCTGGCCCGGGTCACTAATCCCTGTTTCGCAGGTCCAGGAGCAGAGGACCGCCAGGCGACGAAGGGAGCGCACTCCGGCGCCGGTAGCAGCTACGGGCCACGGCAATCTTGGCGGCAACAGCGTTGAAATTAGAAATCTAGAAAAAATCCAATATGATCATTTGGATTAGGTTGCTGATGTTGTTCAGAAGAATGCACCTTCTCCTATCACCCCGATCATAGAGAACGAGTCTATTGATCCTAAAATTGGTATGGAGTTTAATTCTGCAAATGATTTATATAATTTCTACAATGGATATGCAAGGAGAGTAGGTTTTGGAATCACAACAGTGTATAGTAGGTCCAACAACAATAAAGAAATATGCTTCAAGCACCTCGCATGTTGGAGGCAAGGAAAATCTAGAAAAATTGATAACTCCATGAATCTTAGGGATACTAGCAAAATTGATTGTAAGGCTTCGATAAAAGCAAGACTAAATTCTAAAAATGGTAAGTGGATATTGGTTGATGTTTTTCTAGAATCTAACCATGAGCTGTCCATATCATCAGTTGGTTATCTACAGTCCCATAGGAAGATCAGCATACCAGAAAAGGTAGAGATCAGTAATTTACATGCCATGAATATTCTCACAAGTCAAATATACTCTGTCATGGCTAGAAGGAAAGGGGGTAGAAGATAATTAGATTTCATAGAAAAGGATGCTCATAATTTTATCTGTCGAGAATGTCAGAGTCAGCTGAAAGAAGGAGATGCACAATCAATGGTAATCCATTTCTCACAAATGCAAGTAAAAAATCCAAATTTCTTTTATACTTTTGACCTGAATGATAATGGACAACTCAGGACTATCTTTTGGATCTATCCTAGGTCAAGATTGGCAAGCACTTACTTTAGTGATGTACTGACCTTTAAAATAACTTATTTGACAAATACATATCAAATGCCCTTTTGTCCATTTATTGGAGTCAACCATCATGGACAGTCTACATTACTTGGTTGCGTATTGTTATTAGATGAGACGACTGAGACATTTAAATAGGTATTCCGATCATGGCTGGATGCAAATTATGGTCAACCACCTAATGCCATCATAACTGACCAAGATAAGGCAATCGAGGCTGCTGTTAGGGATATTTTTCTCAATGCACGACATAGATTTTATCTTTGGCATATATTGAAAAAGATTCCTAAAAAGATTGGCCATATTTGTACTGCAAATCCTAAATTTATAGTTGAGTTTGAAGATGCGATATATGATTCAGTTATCATAGTATCTTTCGAGAAAAGATGGGCATATTTAATGGAGAAATATGTAGAATGCAAGGTTGTATATTGGTTAAATGACATATATAAATATCGAGATAAATGGATTCCAGTTTATCTTAAAGATACATTTTTTGCAGGTTTGTTAGTCATTATGATTGATTATTGTTCATTTTTTAAAATTTTCAACAAACTTTTTATCTTATATGCTTTTATTTTTTAAATATTTATGAATAGGGATGTCAACTTCATAAAGGAGTGAGAGCATCAATCACTTCTTTGATGGATTTATAAACTCGAAGACTACGCTTAAGGAATTCACCGATAAGAATGACGATGCCTTGGAGTAAAAATATGAAGTAGAAAATGAGGAAGACAATAAAACGCTCCAAACAAGTGCTTTCTTAAAGACATCTTCTTTTTTTGAGAGGCAAGCAACAGGAAAATATACAAAGCATATATTCAAACTATTTCAGAATGAGGTTCTTGAAATTGCTGCATCAAATGCCAGATTAGTTAAAGAAGTTGATAATCGTGATGTATATTCTGTTAAATCATTTGAAAAAATTGAAGTTAATGGAATCAATAAGGAGATTATTAAAAATTACGATGTTTCATATGAAAAAACTTTGGAGGATATTAAATACCAGTGCGGATCCTTTGAGTACAAGGGTTACTTGTGTAGGCATTCCTTATTGGTTCTTCATTAAAGCGACATATTCCGTATCCCAGATTAATACTTCTTGAATAGATGGTGCAAGGACATGAAATATCAATTCGATGATCTCGAATGCAACACTCAATTTTATGATAAAAGCATGCGAAAATCACGGTACGCACTAAAGGAATTATTTAAATTCAGATATCTTATTTTAAGTTTACATTAATCTATCATATGTCATGAAATCCTAATACAAATATTATGTTTTATTAAACGTAGATATGCTTTGATGAGTCATCAGATGATGAAGCTTGCAGAGATAGCCTCCATGTCTGAAGATGAATTCAATTTGGTGATGGAAGATCTTACTCCATTATTCAGAAGAGCTGTTGATGCTAATTATGCTGCTAAGCAAAGCAGAGAACTTCTAATCCAGGATCCTGACTAATTTACTATGAAAGGTCATCCATGAGAGAATAGAATTAAGAGTGGAGTCGAGAAGAAATCAAAGAGATCAAGAAAAAATATGGATAAGACTTCCGTTGACACTCTTTTGCAAAATGAAAGAAGATGTAGTACTAGCAAAAGGTAGACTTCCCATATTATAGTGGAAGTATTAAAAACAGTAATTGAACCCACTGTACCTTCTTCAAACCCTTTTTTAGATGAATTTGATGCTTATATATACAGTCAACTAACACAGGATAGGGTATAAAATACTGAATTGTGGTATAGTCTTATATATGTACAATCCTATATTTTTTAGATTATCAGAAGAAATTTCAAACAGGATGTATTGGACATGTTATAGAATCTACTTATTTTCAAATATGAATTTTAGTTCTACTTTAAGTGGCCAAAGACTAAAACATGGATAACAGAATTATGATGAATCTGGATATTACGACATCCTAGTTCAAAAGCTACGACACCCTAGTTCAAAACCTACGACATCCTAGTTTAAAAATTACAATCATGCATAAAATATAAGATAAAAGAATTCTAATCCCTTCTACCTGTGGTACATGTCATCATTGGCTTGGTTATTGACTCCCAGATTGTCAAAATAGCCCCGGCTGCTTAAAGATCAATCAAAAATGCTGAAACAATATTACGATACCCTAATTCAAAATCTACGACATCCTAGTTCAAAACCTATGACACCCTAGTTCAAAAACTATAACCATGCAGAAAATATAAGATAAAACGATTCTAATCCCTTCTACCTATGGTACATGTCATCATTGGCTTGATTATTGACTCCTAAATTATCAAAACTAGCCCCGGTTGCTTAAAGATCAATCAAAAATACTAAAACAATATTATGACACCTTAATTCAAAAGCTACGACACCCTAGTTCAAAACCTACGACATCCTAATTCAAAAACTATAATAATACAGAAAATATAAGATAAAATGATTCTAATCTCTCCTACCTGTGGTACATGTCATCATTGGCTTGGTTATTGACTTCCAGATTGTTAAAAATAGCCCCAGCTACTTAAAGATCAATAAAAAATGTTGAAATAATATTATGATATCCTAGTTTAAAATCTACGACACTCTAGTTCAAACCTACGACATCCTAATTCAAAACCTACGACACCCTAGTTCAAATATTATGATACACAAGTACAAATACTATGACACCCTGTCAAGAAACATAACATTCCTTTATATCATCATCACAGCAATGAAGAATTACATAATACTATTTGAATGAATTACATAAAACTACATGTAATAAGACAATGATATTCAAAACAATACTGGTTGAATGAATTACAGAATTTTTTTTTGAGAATGATGCTTAAAATATAAATCTCAAGTGAGTTACAAATTTGTGTAATATATTACAGAAGTGAATGAATCGAAAAGAAAGAGTACATAACAAAAAATTTGTTTTTACAGGCTAATTTTTAACAGCACTTTTAATCTTTTGATTTAAACTCTTTCTCAAAATTCTTGCTGCTAACTGGCGACGGTATACACTGATATCTTTTTCTATGAAATTCCAAGTATCAGGCTTATCCCTGCGAGCAATAAAATCCATGTATTTCAAGCAAAACAAATCGCAGTCCAGTGATCCTGCAGCTTGGGAAGGGCATTCACTAATCTCTCACATGGACCATTTGGATACCTTAGTATTATCACAGAATATATAGAACATTGGACCTAGTATCTTGTGTCACTTCCTTGCATTTGCCTTGTACTTAGAACTGCATTTTACTGAATTTAGATGCATCAAAATCTTTTCTTGCATGTCAACCGCTACCAGGTGCCAGTGGGAATTGTCCAAGTTTATGATAGTGAAGAGAAATCAAAATTCCTTCTTATCTACATCATCGACTCCATCAAAAATCATATTCTTGACTATTCTAGTAAGTTCATGATATGGTGATGCTGATGTTAGGCACATGCCAGAGGTCATTACAGGTGCAACTATACTCTTATGATATCTTTCTGCATTCTCAGTCCAGTTCTTTGTAATGAACTCCTGCATAGCATCAATTATCTGTCAATACAAAATAAACTAATTAATTATAAGTAACTTGATTTTATAAAATTTTAAAAATGAATATAATAATTATTATAAAATATATCATAACATATATAAAGATTAAGAACAAAATGATGTAATACTCCATTACTTACATCATCAACTATCATGTCATTGTTTATCAGATCAAAAAGATTTTTCCTAGTGATAGTGCCTCCGAATTTATTGTTGTAGATGACATCTCTGAAATTAATAAACATGAAGGATATTATATATTCTCAACTATAAATTAGCATACATATTAGAAAAAATAGATATAACTTACGAGTTTATCTTTTCTTTTAAAAATGTGTTGATCAAATTTTCTTCATCTTCAATTTGAAGATTCAAATTTGATTCCTCGAGCTAAGATGTGCCCACTATCTTCATCTTTTTTTTTGATGGGCCTGTTTTGAAAGCAGAATCAGCTATGATTTAGGAGGCCTTCCGTAGCCTAGGTTCATTTTTTACCCTCTTGATAAGTGAAGGAATCTGGATTTTTTTTTTTCCCCCTCAGCTTCCTCACTTAAAAGGGTATCCTTCAATTTTTCATCAAAAATTTTTTCCACCTCAACCTCAGTATCTTCTCCCTTCGCCTCTTTCTGCCCTTCTTTATTGGCATTGGTACCTTTATTTACTAATGAACTAAGGAAAGTTTCAACTATCGCAAGCATCTTCTTTATCTCTTCAACTTCAGCCTTCACCTGTGCATAGCTTGCACAACTTTTTCTTTTTCGAAGAATGCTACTGTTACTGTTTCTTCAGTAAGAAGCCATTATTCCGTTATCGTAGGCTCAATAGCTCCCTCCATCTGCAAGCCAAGAACAATAACAAAATAACCATATATTAATCATAGTGATATATTATTCATTAATATTATAATAAAAAAATATTTTTATTTACCAACTCATGAGGCTTCAAGTTCATAAGTTCAACAATCTTTGTCTTCACCTGGCTGTCATACCATTTTAACAGCCTAGGCAATTTATTTGGATATGCTGAGGCTCTCAAGGTACTATGCTCAAGAAACAAAACCTATACATAACAATTATGCATGTTAAATATATAAAAGATTTAAAATAAAGCAATTATACTTTTGCTGCATATTAATGATACTTACCAACAGAGCAGCTGTACACCCATACAGGGTTGGCTGCCTCCTAACCTTGTCACTTCTCTTGGTTAGAACCGGCTCCTCAGATCTCAAGCAAAAAGCAGCATCTGGGAGAGACATAAGAATCAACTCCCTTATTGTGGAAGCCCAATCTATTTAACCCAGCTAGAATAAATCATCCAAGTAAGGGATGATAAATCTTGGACAAGATTGATTTGACTTTGGACATAATAACGTTGCAAATATATATGCAATCCATAATCTCACAGTGTCCTCGACATCCTTTTGTAAATTTGATGAATGAAGTTGGGCAATTAACTTCTCCAGCCCCTTATTTTGCAAATTTAATTCTCTTCCAAATCATCTGAATAACTGGCCTTTCTTAACTTGATCTTCCATTTCAATCCTCTTTCTATGGCATGGCAGACCTAAAATCAGGGCCAGGTCTTTGATGCTGAATATAAGTTCCTTGCCACAAAAAATAAACTTGTTTCCTCTCTTGTAGCATCTAATAATTTCAGCTAGTAGATGCCCATCAACAATAAACGGTTGTATGTCTAAGAATGCATTGAAAGGAGTCTTTTGAATTATTGCTAAATGATAACTTGAGAAACCCATCTTTAAAACTTATTTAGCATACACTGCTGGCTTGCAATGATTTTTAAGCAATTGTGAAGCCTTTAATCTAGGCAACCGAACCACTACAAGATCACCTGAAATATAAGTAAAATATAAATATAAGTTAAGTAATAAATTCTAAACAAAAATTTTTATGACACTCTAGGAGTCATAAAACAAGCCACGGTTGCCATGTATTAGAGGTAGAGGGGTTAAAAACTTCTTTTTCATAATTTTTGTATGGATATCGTAGATTTTGAACTAGGATGTCGTAATACTATTTTGACTATTTTGATTAATGTTACAGCATCTGTGGCAATTTTATGACTCCTTGGGAGTCATAAAACAAGCCACAATTGTCATGTATTAGAGGTAGAGGGGTTAAAAACTTCTTTTTCATAATTTCTGCATGGGTATTGTAGGTTTTGAACTAAGATATCGTAATACTATTTTAGCCATTTTGATTAATGTTATAGTATCCGTGGCAATTTTATGACATCTTAGGAGTCATAAAACAAGCCACGGTTGCTATGTATTAGAGGTAGAGAGGTTGAAAACTTCTTTTTCATAATTTCTGCTTGGGTGTCATAGGTTTTGAACTAGGATATTGTAGGTTTTGAACTGGGATGCTGTAATACTATTTTGTTCATTTTTATTAATGTTACAGCATCCGTGGTAATTTTATGATACCCTGGGAGTCATAAAACAAGCCACGGTTGCCATGTATTAGAGATAGAGGGGTTAAAAACTTCTTTTTCATAATTTCTGCATGGGTGTCGTAGGTTTTGAACTAAGATATCGTAGGTTTTGAAGTAGGGTGTCATAATACTATTTTGGCTATTTTGATTAATGTTACAGCATCTGTGGCAATTTTATGACATCCTGTGAGTCATAAAATAAGCCACGGTTGCCATGTATAAAGGTAGAGGGGTTAAAAATTTCTTTTTCATAATTTCTGCATGGGTGTCGTAGGTTTCGAACTAGGATGTCGTAGGTTTTGAACTAGGATGTCATAATATCTGAAATACGGTGTCATGATTTTATACTATGAAGACTTAATATTTTTTTAAATATTATCATGATATCCCTCTGTAGAGATAAATTTTAAAGATTGATATTAAAATAGTAAAACAAAAATTACGACACTCTAATTCAAAACCTATGACACCCTTGTTCAAAACCTATGACACCCTTGTTCAAAACCTGGGGCACCCTAGTTAAAAAACTCCGACACCCATGTAGAAATTATAAAAAAAAAGTTCACACGCCAAATGTCAACTCCAAGTAGGAATCAAAAATTTTCTTTACCTGTTTCTGCTTCTATAGCATCCTTTGGGATGGATCTTAAGGGGGTCTCATCACCTCCTGAATAAACAATGATTGTAGTGCTTCCTTCCTCCATATGTATTTTCTTTTTGTGTTATTTTTGTGTTCATCGTCTGCGTTGAAAGACAAAACCACTTGTCTCCATTTTTTCAAGATTTCAAAGACGTATCAAATGTTGAAAAAAGATCACCAACGGTTTCTCGACCACCAAAAAGGAGCAAAAACACAAAATGGAGGTGTCTAGGATATCCAAAAATAATGGACGAACTCTGGGGTGGGGCTTCGTAGTGCAAATGGATTTCTTTTCCTTGTTTATATAATACCGTTTTTCACATCGTAACCTATACCGAAAATGATAAGGGCATGATGGTCATTTTGCTAGTTTGAAAAGACTGCAGGGCGATGTCTTTAGATTACGTAATCGCAGAGACCCATCCCGTCCCGTCATGCCACCATGGATATAATTGGACCAATAGGAGCGTGCGGTGCGGGCTACGCTGGATTTGCTGCACCGCACGTGGTGCACAAAGAATTACTCATATATAGAGAGAGATGGTGGAGGGGTCTCCTTGCACATGCGGAGTAGTCGTTTTTGGGCCTTGGGCTGAACATATGATATGAGTCCGACATATTCGAGTTCCTTGGGCTCCATGTATGATACTCGCTCGAGGAGTCAAAAGATTCAACTTTGTCTGTTGGCTTAGGTCCAGGATGGGGTCGTTAGTGGACCCGCCTCTTCTCCTACAAAAAAGGCGCTAGCTACTTAAAAAAAAAAAACAGAGAGAGAGAGTACCACTTTTAAGGTCAAAAAAATAGTTAAAAATATTTTTATATGATTTTAAAATATTAAATTAAAATTTTTAGCTCTTTCAAAAGATTTAAAAAAAATAAAAAGTCTATCATGAAAATTTGCAATTTCAAGCTTAGCTCTAATTGAGATATATTAAAAAGTTATGTTTTGGGCAAAAGCTGATCCAAGAGATCCAAGATTGAATCAAGACAAATTTTTAAAATTTTAGTTTAAAAATATTTTATTTTTATAATTATTTAAATTAGTGTTCTTTTATTGTCATAATCATATAAGTAAAAATTTTAAATTTTATTACATAATTTTCTTATGGGTGTTTTTTTAATTTGCTAATAATTTGATAGGATATTATACAAATGGATATTGATATGGCACCTCCACTGACGTGGAGCCCGCTGGCGCCCGTGCTGGCAAGAGATCCGCCACCTAGGCATGGCGGCCTGATGAGAAGCCAAGGCGAGCCCTCCTATCAAGGTCAGCTCCCAGCTAGAGTCGTGCTCATGAGACGAGCCCTCCGTCTGAGGTCAGCTCTCGGTCGAGGTCGTGCTTATGTTGCCAAGATAAGCCCTCCTGCCGAGGTCCGCTCCTGGCCGGAGTCGTGCTCGTAGGATGAGCCCTCCGTCTGAGGTCAGCTCCCAGCCGGGGTCATGCTCATGCTGCCAAGGCGAGCCCTCCTACCGAGGTTATCTCCCAGCTAGAGTCGTGCTCATAGGGCAAGCCCTCCGTCTGAGGTCAGCTCCCGGCCGGGGTCATGCTCATGCTGCCAAGGCAAGTCCTCCTACCGAGGTTAGCTTCCAGTCAAAGTCATGCTCATAGGGCAAGCCCTTTGTCTGAGATCAGCTCCCGGCCAGGGTCGTGCTCATGCTATCAAGGGCGGGCCTCCCGAAGAGAGGTCCCTCCCTGCCATGCAAAGGCCATAATTTCCATCAATGACGAAGGAGGGAAACATCAATAGAAATTCAAACCACGGCACAGGGGTCCCTGTCCACTCGTGACTTTCAGAAGGCGGTGCACACCCTGCCATCAATTCAGGCTCTGCGACACGCCGCCCTCATGCTCTATACAAGGTGAGCTCCACCAGGCCCGAGGCCCTGTAATGTGTTGCCACGTCCACCACCATACGACCGGAGGATGCTGATCCACGTGGCGCAAGATCTAGAGTTCTCCTAGAAGAAGGATCCTGTCGAGGCCCCAGGCCCTGCAACATATTGATGGCCCCTCCTGAAATAGAAGCGCCATACCATGGCTCGGGGTCCCAAAAAAAAGGGGGGGAGAAGAAAGAGATAAAAGGGGTATGGCACCTTCCAAGAAAAAAAAAGAGAAAAGAGGAGGAAAAAGAAAAAGAAAAAAAAGAAAAGGAAGAGGGCCCCTGGACCAGCTCTGGGCTACGGGGGAGATGCAAAGGGGAAAAGGGAAAAGGTAAGAGAGGTAAGATGGAGAAGCGAGAGGAGCAGGAAAGGTAAGTAGGCAATCGGAAGCCTAGCAGCCAAGAAACCAGCCGGAGAACCTCCCCGCTCCCCATTTCTTCTTTCTACTATTTGCACATTACTACCCTGTTCTTTTTACTTTTCAAACATTACCATCCTGTCACCCTCCGAGGCGAGGGAGTTTCCTAAGCTCCCCGTCTCGGAGGTTCTGTTCTCCTCGATCGTCCCACTAACTTGATCATCGAACTTCCCTGCCAGAATCTCTGGCTCGGGTCTCCTCTGTTTTATAGGGTGACGGAGCCAGGAGCCGACCGAGAGAGGGGCGGACTTAGCCCCCGACGATAGGAGGACACAACCCGATGCCATGCAAGAGATATAGGCCATGACATCCAGGCGGTAATAGATTGGTGCACCAAGAAGGGAGAGGAAAAGCTAGGGTGAAGGACCTCGGCCACTCGCCATCAACAATCGGCCCATCGAGAAGCCGACAGTGAGACGACACCCCCAACAATGGCCGAGACCTTACCTCAGGAAGGACCTCTGAGGATCTTTGCACCTATCTTGGCATCCATCACTGTTCCCCTTCAATGGCCCACCCTCAGAGCAACGGGGAGGCCGAGGTGATTAGCTGGGCCATCCTGCCAAGGACCCACATGGGGCTGGATGAAATAAGAGCCGGGACCTGACCCCGGGGGGTAGCTTGCTGGTGAGGAATAACGCGCTACTGCAACTCCCGTGAAGGGCCCCGATGAGGGGGTCGAGGCCCAACCGAGCGAAGCCTACTACCTTGCCGACCTTGGCACCTCTCGATGCTCGCAAACCTGGAACATGAGCAATTTAAAAGGGCATTATCGATGATGTAAAATCTCTTCTCAGTTATTTAAGTTCCTTTTTTTTTTGTGCGACTTTGTCTTTTACCCGTGCAGGAACGTCTACGTCCAACTCCAAGTCCAGCGGAATAAGCCCAGAAACTTACAAAGCTCGACACTATAAGCCTGGAAACTTACAAAGCCCGGCACTCTAAGTCCAGAAACTTACGAAGCCCGGCACTATAAGCCCGGAAACTTACGAAGTCTGGCACTATAAGCCTGGAAACTTACGAAGCCCGGTACTCGAAGGCAGCAGTCCCGCCTCCGAGGTACAGAGATACTTCTCGCCGTGCTTACAGTTTAAAGGTGGTGGCAGGGCAACCTGCCATCCACCGTTTGACTCACAGTGCGGCTCCTTCAAGTCGGGCCCCCCAGCAGGCCTGCACTCCTCATCGTGCTCATAGTCCGGAGGTGGCGGTAGAGCAATCCACCATCCACCACCTGAATCACAATACGGCCCCTTCGAGTCGGGCCCCCTAGCAGGCCCACACTCCTCGTCATGCTCACAGTCTGGGGGTGACAACAGGGCAATCCACCATCCATCGCTTGACTCATGGTGCGGCTCCTTCAAGTCGGGCCCCCTATTAGGCTCGCACTCCTCGCCGTGCTCATAGTCCGGATGTCATAGCAAGGCAACCTGCCATCCACCGCCTGACTCACAGTATGGCTCCTTCAAGTCGAGCCCCCCAGCAGGCCTTTATTCCTTGCCATGCTCAATGTCCGGAGGTGGTGGTTAGGCAACCCACCATACATCGCCTGGCTCACAGTACGACTCCTTCAAGCCGGGCCCCCCAGCAGGCCCGCACTCCTTGCCGTGCTCATAGTCTAGAGGTGGCGGCAGGGCAACCCACCATCCATCGCCTGACTCACAGTGCGGCTCCTTCAAGCTGAGCCCCCCAGCAAGCTCGCACTCCTCATCGTGCTCATTGTCCAGCGGCAGGGCAACCCGCCATCCATCGCCTGACTCATAGTACGACTCCTTCAAGCTAGCCCCCCAGCAAGCTCGCACTCCTCGTCATGTTCACAATCCGGAGGTGGCGATAGGGCAACCTGCCATCCACTGCCTGATGCACAGTACGGCCCCTTCAAGCCGGGTCCCCAGCAGGCCCGCACTCCTCGCCTTGCTCACAATCCGGAGGTGGCAGTAGGGCAACCCACTATCCACCGCTTGACTTACAGTGCGGCTCCTTCAAGCCAGGCCCCCTAGCAGGCCCACACTCCTTGCCATGCTCACAGTCCGGAGGTAGTGGTAGGGCAACCCACCATCTACCACCTGACTCACAGTACGGCCCCTACAAGCCGAGCCCCCAGCAGGCCCGCATTTCCTTATCGTGCTCAAAGTCCAGAAGTGGCAGCAGGGAAACCCACCATCCACTGCTTGACTCACAATACAGTCCCTTCAAGCTGGGCCCCCGAGTAGGCCCGCACTCCTCGCCGTGCTCACAGTCCGAGGGTGGCGATAGGGCAACCCACCATCTATCGCCTGACTCACAGTACAGCTCCTTCAAGTCGGGCCCCCAAGCAAGCCCGCACTGCTCATCATGCTCACAGTCCGAAGGTGGTGGCAGGGCAACCCGCCATCCATCGCCTGACTCATAGTACGGCTCCTTCAACCTGGGCCCCCTAGTAGGCTCGCACTCCTCGCCGTGCTCACAATCCGGAGCTGGCGGCAGGGCAACCCACCATCCACCGCCTGACTCACAGTACAGCCCCTTCAAGCCGGGCCCCCCAGCAAGCCCGCACTCTTCGTCGTGCTCACAGTCCGAGGGTGGTGGCAGGGCAACCCGCCATCCACCACTTAACTCACAATGTGGGTCCTTCAAGCCAGGCCCCCTAGCAGGCTCGCACTCCTTGCCATGCTCACAGTTTGGAAGTGGTAGCAAGACAACCCGTCATTCATCGCTTGACTCAAGTGCGGCTCCTTCAAGTCGGGTCCCCCAACAGGCCCGCAGTCCTCGCCATGCTCATAATCCGGAGGTGGCAGCAAGGCAACCCACCATCCATCACCTGATTCATAATACGGCTCCTTCATGTTGAGCCCCCCAGCAGGCCCACACTACTCGCCGTGCTCACAGTCCGGAGGTGGCGGCAGGGCAACCCACCATCCATCGCCTGACTCACAGTATGGTTCCTTCAAGCCGGGCCCCCAAGCAGGCCTGCACTTCTTGCTGTGCTCACAGTCCGAAGGTGGCAGCAGGGCAACCTGCCATCCACCGCCTGACTCATAGTGCGGCCCCTTCAAGCTGGGCCCTCCAGCAGGCCCGCACTCCTCCCCGTGCTCACAGTCCAGGGGTGGCGGCAGGGCAACCCGCCATCCACCGCCTGACTTACAGTATGGCTTCTTTAAGCTGGACCCCTAGTAGGCCCACACTACTCGCCGTGCTCATAATTCGGAGGTGGCAGTAGGGCAACCCGCCATCCACCACCTGACTCATAGTATGGCTCCTTCAAGCCGGGCCTCCCAACAGGCCCGTACTCCTCGCCATGCTCACAGTCCGGAGGTGGTGGCAGGGCAACCCGCCATCCACCGCCTGACTCACAGTGCAGCCCCTTCAAGCTGAGCCCCCCAGCAGGCCTGCACTCATGGTCGTGCTCACAGTCTAAGGGTGGTGGCAGGGCAACCCGCCATCCATCGCTTGACTCACAGTATGGCTCCTTCAAGCCGGACCCCCCAGCAAGCTCGCACTCATCACTGTGCTCACAATCCAGAGGTGGTGGCATGGCAACCCGCCATCCACCGCCTGACTCATAGTACGGCTCCTTCAAGTCAAACCCCCCAACAAGCCCGCACTCCTCACCATGCTCACAGTCTGGAGATGGCGGTAGGGCAACCCGCCATCCACCACCTGACTCACAGTAGGCTCCTTCATGCCGGGCCCCCCAGTAGGCCCGCACTTCTCACCATGCTCACAGTTTGAAGGTGGCGGCAGGGCAACCCGCCATCCACTACCTGACTCACAATGTGTCCCCTTCAAGCCAACCCCCCAGCAAGCCTGCACTCATCGCCGTACTCACAAGTCCGGAGGTGGCGGCAGGGCAACCCGCCACTTACTGCTCAACTCACAATTTAGTACTTTCAAGCCGGGAAACTTCAGAAGTCCTGAATTTGCTGTTTTACTCACAGTCCGGAGATGTCCTTCAAAAAATTGAGAAGTCTCTCCATCTACCACTCAATTCACAGCTTGGTTAGTTGAAAAGTTCCTGGGATCCTATGTTCGGGCCCGCACGACTTCGAAGTCAGTGAAACGGGGACAATATGCCCTCAGAAATTCTAGCACCAATCCGGAGGACCCAACGTTCGTCTGGAACGATTAAGGCCTGAGAGAAACATGCCTACATTTTCAATGGACCTGGAGTTCATCTGCTTTCCATGCAAAAGGGAGGAACAACTAAGTGAAGAACGAAGCCCAAGTTGGGCTACAATCCTTTGAACATCTTAAAGGATCCCTTCGAAACCTCTAAATAAAAAAAAAAAAAAAAGGAGAGAAGAGAAAGAAAGAAGATGGACGGGAGAAGAATAACAGCCATGAAGAAAAGGATATTTTTCATTGCTAAGTCTTCTTCTACATCCTATGAAGGTTCCCGACAGGTCGGGAAACCCTCCGAAAAGCTAAGTTACGAGAGAAAGGACACGTGAGGGAGTCCCAGTTACAAAATGAAGAAAGGAAAAAGGTTACCCGACCAATGGGCGGATCCCCTCCGACTCTAGACTCTACCCTCGGGCCCAGCGCGCCCTTAGTATCTAGGTTATCCTATTCCGGAGCACACCTCCCCCGGAGCACCGAAGGTGCAAGCAGGACTAGCAGGAGACGTTCCAGTCCCTTCTACCCAAGAGAGTAGGTGCCCTTCCTCAAGGACACCATGGACCCCGGGCGATAAGGGTCCAACATCGCCTCTACTGCCTCGCCCTTGGAGGTCACCGATCTTGTGATTCTAGGGGCAGCTTCAGCAGCTTCTTGTTAAGCCACCTCCCTCAGCACCATGGGCAGCCGTGGCCTTCTCCATAGCGACCACGACCGTGTCCACCTTCTTTGTTGCCCCCCGGAGCCCACCAGGCCACAGGCTAAACGAGCCGTGCCTGGCCCAACCTGTTATTAAACGAGACATGCCTGGCACGGCCCACTTAATCTGAAGTCCGGGCCTGGCACGACCCTAGGCCCAGGGGGTGAAGGGTCGTGCCAGGCATGGCCCGTTAGTGGCCGTTACGGGCTAGGCCAAGCATGGCCCGTTTGGCCCATAACAACTATAAATGCTATTTTTTAGCTTTTTACCATTTTGACCCTCTCAATAGCCATAAAATGGCTAATTGAAGGGGTATTTTGGAAAAATAATTTTTTTGGAGTCCTATAAATATCCCTTTCCTCTCTCATTCTCACCACACCAAACCAACTCTTCTCTCTTTCTCTACTATTGCTTTTTCTCTCTTCTAGTAATATTTAGCAAGTACTCTAGACTTCTAGCAATTTAATTTTTAATTTGCATTTAGCAAGTGTTCAAGTGCTACATAAGAGGAGGTTCTTGTTGAGAAGTTAGAAGTACAAGAGAAAGAGAAGGTCACTCCTTATTAAGAGCACAAGATGAAGCTCACAAATCTCAGCTCTACCTCTGCCTCTGGTCCTCTACTCAATTCCTCCTTGTGGTTAGTTTTTATTTTTTGCATTCATCAATTTAGATATGGCATCTTATGATGAAAGTCATTTTGGCATTCCTCCTATTTCTGAGGGAGAAGAAACTAATTCTCAAGTTTCTAATCCCTCTAAAACCAGTGAAGTGAGTAAAGGTCAAACCTCTTCTTGTAAGAGGACTAGTGCTGTATGAAATAAATTTGATAGAATTATGGTTGATGGAGACTGGAAAGCAAAATGTAAAAAATATGCCAAACTTTATAGTTGTTGTAGTGTAAGGGAATAGGTCATTTAAAAAGACATCAAGAGAGTCATAGGATGCATGATTCTCGTCTTCAAAGTATCCTTAATATAAAAGGGGATCACTTGTAGGTAATTTTGCATATAATCATGAAAATCAAAGAAAATCATTTATAAAATGGATAGTTAAGGATGAATTATCTTTTAGTTTATGTGAATCTTTTAATTTTGAAGAATATATTCAATTAACCCTATAACCTGCTTATAAATGAACTAGTAGGCGTACATTTAGAAGAGTAGCTATGACTAACTTTTTAGTAATGAGACAAAATTTAATTGAAACACTCTCTGTTTTAAATATAAAAGTTTCATTAACTTCTGATATTTGGTCAACATTTGTAAGTAGTAATTATTTTATTGCTATTACTGCTCATTATATTGATAATGATTGGCAATTAAATAAATGTATTCTTGCTTTTTATGTTTTTGATTTTCTACATTCTGGACAACAAATTTTAAATGTAATTTATCAAACTGCATATTCATATAATATTAAGAAATAAAATCATGTCTATTACTTTTGATAATGCATCTAATAATAATTCTGCTGTTGCATTATTGAAGGACTCATTGCATCCTATATTAAATAGAAATTTATTGCATATTAGATATGCGTGTCATATATTAAATCTTTCTGTTCAAGCTAGCATGGGTATGATTCAAGATATCATTTCAAAAATTAGAAATGCAGTTTCTTTTATTCATGCTTCAAGATCAATACTTCAAGAATTTAAACAACTATGTATAGATCATGGTAAACGTTTTAAAAAATTTAAACTTGATATAATTACTCATTGGAACTCAACATATAGCATGATCATGATGTATACCCATATAAAAACTTATTAAGTGCATATATTAATGATCATTGATTAGGCTTTACATTAACTGAAATTGATTGGAATAAAGATAAAATTTTGAAAGATTTTTTTGTTAGTTTTTATAATGCTACTAATGTTTTTTATGATATTTATTATCCAACTTCATGTTTATTTTTATAACAAGCATATATGATTAGTCAAAAATTTGCAGAACATAAATATGATGATATTTTAATATCTATTATTGAACAAATGGAATCTAAATGGAATGAGTATTGGGACAAGATATGTCCTATGCATAACTTAGCTGCTGTATTTGATTCAAGAGTTAAATTGAGTGGCATACTAATTTTACTTGATACATATTATAAAAATATGATTCAAGATCCTAAAACCTGCGAAAATTGAGGTAACATAACTTCTTTATGATATTTATGCTTTATATGATGAAAAAATTCGTGGATCTAGATTATCCACACAAAGCTCTATTTCTTCTTCTAGTAGTTCTCGTTCATCATCTATTTTTTCATTCATTGCATAGAGAAAATACACACATGCTTCAAGTTCTTCTTCATCTTCTTCATCTTTAAGTAGTGAACTAGAAATTTATTTACGAAATGATCTTCAGTCTGCATCTGATGAAAATCAAATAGAGAGTCTAGATGCATTAGCTTGGTGGAAGAGTGTTAAAAATCAATATCATGTTATGTCTGCCATTGCATGCGATATTTTAGTTATGTCGATGTCCACAATAGCATCGGAAACTGCTTTTAGTGCAGGTCGGCATGTTCTTGACGAAAAGAGAAGTAGGATGACTGGCGACATGGTTGAGATGCTTCTCTGCTTCAAAGATTGGTTGGATGCTGATGCGAGGCTTCAAGATAAAGGTGGACATGATACAACATCTTCTGATGATGATGATATAAACACTACTGATGATTAGTAAGATTTTGATAATTTATTTTTAATTCTTAATTTTTTATAATTGTATATATATTTTTTAATTGTTAAAGTGAGTCATCTCTATTTTTTTCTCCTTTCTTATTGTATTCTGGAGGTCAAGCCTAGCCCCCTCCCTTCATGTACCATTTTGATTTAAATTAATAAACTGGTAGGGGTTTATACCAAACTCCCCACCATTAAGGTGGCTTTATATTAATAAATTTTTAGTTCCAAACATTTTTTTAATTTATAAAAAAATACTTTTTACAAATAAAAAATTTTATTTTCATTTATTTTAAGGGGGCTGGGTCCACGGGCCGTGCCGTGCCCGGCCCACGAATTGTGCCAGCCTAAGCCCTTATGGGCCATGCCGGGCTGGCACACGGGCCTTGTCGTGCCAGGCCCACGAATCATGCCAGCCCAGGCCCTTATGGGCCATGCCGGGCTTCGCCCGCGAGCCAGAAATCTTTAACCCAGCCCGGCTCCCTATTATGGGTCGTGTAAGGCATGACTCGCTTCGTGCCGGGACATGGGTGACCCGGTCCAATGCCCATCTCTACTGGCCGGTGCTCCCTAAAGGGTCATTATCTGGCCTGCCAACCCTCGGGACCGGGTGGCCTAGGCCCGAGACTTGTCCCGCCCCACGACCGGGCGATGGCTCCGCCTCATTGACACTCAGCGAGAAAGAAGCAGGAAGGAAGGAGACTCTGCAGAAACTTGATCCCTCGCATGCAAAGGTATTTTAAAAAGGTGAGGGGGGAGGTCCCTTGCAATGAAGTCTACCGCCCACCGTCGCCTCATGCCCATCGAAGACCTGCAACTCTTCGAATCCCTAGTCAACCAGGAGACGCCACGCACTAGCACCGGGCAGCCTAGATGCTTCAGTTCACGGGGCAGTCGCTTCGATCCGAGCAGGGCATTTATGACCCCTTTTCAAGAAGGGCGACGTGGCACCGCCCCATTGAAGTGGAGGCACGGTCTCTAGGGTGCGGGCGTTCAAGGAATTGATGGCACAACAGGTGTGCCCCTCCCCATCAGCACGGTCATTACGCCCTTCGCCCCTAGCATCGTTTCGTCTTCTGGGCTCGAGAGTGGGGGGCATTTGATATGGCACCTCTGTTGACGTGGAGCACGTTGGCACCCGCACTGGCAAGAGATCCGCCACCTAGGCATGGCAGCCTGATAAGGAGCCAAGGCGAGCCCTCCTGCCGAGGTCAGCTCCCGGCTGGGATCATGCTCATGCTACCAAGATGAGCCCTCCTACCGAGGTAAGCTCCCAGCCAAAGTCGTGCTCATGGGGCGAGCCCTTCGTTTGAGATCAACTCCTAGCCGGAGTCGTGCTCATCTGCCAAGGCGAGCCCTCCTACCGAGATCAGCTCCCAACCAGAGTTGTGCTTGTTGGGCGAGCCCTCCATCTGAGATAAGCTCCCGGCCGGGGTCGTGCTCATACTGCCAAGGCGAGCCCTCCTGTCGATGTTAGCTCCCAACTGGAGTCGTGCTCATAGAGTGAGCCCTTCGTCTGAGGTCAGCTCCTAGCCGGGGGCGTGCTCATGTTACCAAGGCGAGCCCTCCTACCGAGGTGAGCTCCCAGCCGAAGTCATGCTCATAGGGCGAACCCTCCGTTTGAGGTCAGCTTCCGACCGGGGTCGTGCTCATGCTACCAAGGGCGGGCCTCCTGAAGAGAGGTCCCTCCCTGCCATGTGAAGGCCATAATTCTACCAGTGATGGAGGGAAACATTAACAGAAATTCAAACCACGGCATATGGATCCCTGTCCATCCACCTGCCACCTTCAGAAGGTAGCGTATGCCCTGCCATCAATTCAGGCTTTGCGATGCATCGCTCGCATGCTCTGTGTAAGGTGAGCTCCACCAAGCCCGAGGCCCTGTAATGTATCGCCACATCCACCACCGTATGACCGATGGATGCTGACCCATGCGGCGCGAGATCCAGAGTTCCCCCAGAAGAAGGATCCTGCTGAGGCCCCAGGCCCTGTAACAAATCGATGGTCCCTCCTGAAATAGAAGCACCACACCATGGCTCGGGATCCAAAAAAAGGGGAGAGAAGAAAGAGATAAAAGGGGCATGGCACCCTCGAAGAAAAAAAAGGAGAAAATAGGAGGAAAAAGAAAAAAAAAAAAGAAAACGAAGAGGGCCCCTAGACCAACTCCGGGCTACGGGGGAGATGCAAAAGGGAAAAGGGAAAAGGTAAGAGAGGTAAGAGGGAGAAGCGAGAGGAGTTGGAAAGGTAAGCAGGCAATCGGAAGCCTAGTGGCCAAGGAACCGATTGGAGAACCTCCCCACTCCCCGCTCCTCATTTCTTCTTTCTACTATTTGCACATTACTATCATGTTCTTTTTACTTTTCAAACATTACCATCATGTCACCTTTCGAGGGAGTCCTCCAAACTCCCCATCTCAAAGGTTTTGTTCTCATCGATCGTCCCATTGACTTGATCATCGAAGTATTCCCGTTAAAATTTCTGGCTCGGATATCCTCTGTTTTGCAAGGCGGCGAGCCGGGAGAGGGGCGAACATAGCCCCCGATGATAGGAGAGCCACCATCCGATGCCATATAAGAGTTGCAAGTTATGACGATCTAAGTGACAATAGATATTATATTTTTTTTATTGTATATTTTTTCGGAGACTCGGACCATACTATTAAATCGGAATTATAAGGATGATGTGCTCATTTTTAATATCCTTCAGGAATCTATCAATTATATATTATTTAATTTTTTTTTTTCAATTATAATGTTATTAGTATCGGAGGTCAATCATTCTTGTTTCTAAATTATCTATATTTTAGATCAATTAAAATTTAGAAAATCGACCTACGCACGCTGTTATGCCTTGCCCGGAGATCCTGTCCGTGCGGCTAGTATGACCTCACGTTACGAGAAATAATTGCCCCTGCAGATCACCGGCGACACCGAGACCGCAGCCAATTGTGACCGCTGATTTCCAAAATAACGCATGGATGGGATCAATAAAATTCAGTGGCAGTAGACGACCACGTGGTGCATGCCGCATGGGCAATAATTTCTCCACCCTGACGGGATGCGAAGCCCGGTTGTACGGGTCTCGAGCGTGAACTTGGCTACGCGAGGAAACCGTCTTCCTAATCCTGATGGGTCTCGTGCACTTCCCAAGCATCATAAGGTAAGCCCGTCAGGAAGACGGTTTTTTCGTCCTTCCTTTCCTCTCTTCCGCATCTCCACCGCCCTCTCGTCCTCTCCGGCGGTGATCGACCGCAGGCGGCCCGTCTCCGCCTTCAAATAATTCCTGTTCCCTCGAGTCCGTTCTCTCTCTCTCTACGCTGGCGGCGCTCTACCTCCCGCGACTATACTTCCGGCTGGAGCATTCCCTTCGGCCGTCACCGCCTCCGATTAACGCCGCTTTCTGTCTCATACTTGCTCCGGTCGCGCGCCTTTTATTTTCTTCGCAAGGTATATTGAAGGGGTGATAGGCTGCCTGATACTTGTATCTCTTTCATGCCATGTAATTGTTTGTTGTTTTGTTCCAATGAAGAATTCAGAATGATTTTACTGCAGTATTGTTTTGATGCTGTTTGTCCTTGTTATGCATTTGATTTGGGGTCTCGAGAATGCAATTATACATTCAAATTATCAGCCTTAGTGCATATACCAGGCATTACCTATTGGTTCACCTTTGTGCCCCGTTTGTTAACATAGGATTTGGAACAGTAATATGCTGTGAGTTCTTTGGATTTATATGAACTAGATAAAATGCATCTAGGAGCTCTAGTAATATTGCTTTGTTAATAATATTGCTTCCATGGATTCATAAGATTTAGCTCCTAGATGCATTTTATCTGTCCCTTCCAGCTTGATGTTAAATGATTCAGAATATTTTCATGTTCAACACTATATATGGCTTCCATTATTTATATAGGAATTTGGGCTAGAAACTACAATGAAGCGTTGCTCTCATTGTTATGATGCTTTAGTAGAGTCTGCCAATGCTTTTCTCTTTTATTTATTTGTTATCTGCTGATACTAGAGAAGCACTTTTGTGTCTTTCTGAGAGGAAGATGATGTTGAAAATGATATATTTTCTGATCAGACTTCTCTGACTTTGAAACAATAAAGACATAATTTTGATGAGTAAAGCAGAAAGTTCCACATAAACTGAGAAACTGAAACTCATGACTGTGGAGACAAGATTATGGTTTAGAGGACATAGCTGCTTTGCAACCAAAGGTATATAATTTTGTAATTCAAGAAAGCTTTTCCATCTAACAAGAACTTTATCCTTATGAAAAATAAAGTCTCTCATGGGAATTTTTCTATTGCATAGTTATTAGTTCAATTAAATTCTTAGTTTAAGGATTCGAGCGTGACATTGTCATGTAACTAGCTCCTATGTGCTGTTGCCCATAGCTCATAAGATGTTGAGGTGCCTAATTTTTAACCTGTGGTAGAAATCCAAATAGGCTTGTAGTTGGTTTTGGCTTCAACTCTAAGTATTTTTCCTTGTCTCTATTGAACAATTTGTAGAATTATATGAAGGATAACTGCTTCTTGTTGGGATGAGCCACTAAGATTGACAAGCCTAGGTGGGAAGGGAGATTGGAGAGTCTCATAGTCAAACTAAATTGTTTTTGGTTGTGAATTATACTGAAAGCTGATTTTGAAGGTCTAGTTTAAGGTAGTAAGTTTGTGGTTGTTTGTCATGTTCTGTGTTAATGGGTGGGAGCTCTTGTAGGTGTTGTTGGTGGAAATCATTTTAATATCTCCAGATCCAAGGAAAGTCATTTTGTTTATTGATTATCGGATTAATTATAAAATTATTGATCAAGATGCTGAAATTTTATAGAGATTAGGTTTTGTTTGGGTTTCTAAGTCCATTTGAAGCCACTTGTGCTATGCAATGATAAGCTTGTTATATCAAAGGTTCTTTTTTTTGGTGATTCTTTTTGCAAGGTCACTTCATCTCTCTAAGAATGGTGAAAGATTTATTAACCCATGCAATGGTTTGGCAGGCTTTTCTCTATTTAAAAAGCTGATATAATTGTAATATTTACTTCTTTTTTTGACAATAAATTTGTTGGGCATTTAGTTCAATTCTTTGACTAAATACAGTTATGTAAGTCCTATATTCTTCACATGATCCTTGGGTGCATTTGATTTTGGCAAGACAAAACTTTTCAAATCATTATAATGCCATTATGGTATAGGTTTCCTTTCAAATTGTTCCAACGTATGTTGGTTCTTTTCTTTGATTAAGTTGTGCCTGCATATTAGAAACCTCCAGTGCTTGAAGTTGTTGTCCATCTAAATTACTTTAACCTTGGATAGAATGTCATTTCTTCCTTTTCTTTTCACAAATATATCTTATAAAACATGATATCACCTCACTTCCTCACTCATATGCTCCATGAGTGAGAATTGAATATTTTTATGAATGAAGTTTTAGTGAAAGCTATACATGGGCACTCTCTCAAAAAATCTAATACTGAAATCCTTTCTAAGCTCCCACATTAATGTTCTTGGCCTTGCGTGCCATATAATATTCTAACATTGCCTCTGACTTCAGTCATCATTTTGAAAAAGGCTCGCGCTTACCTCTTGACAAATGCCTTAAGGCTCATGGATGAAACTATATGTTAAGCAGGGGATTTATATGTATCACCTGGGTGTTTAATGTGTGACACATGTGACATGACATGCACCTTAGTCTAATCCTTTTATAGAGGGCATGCATATGAGAAAGCCATTCACGTATCTCTTGATTTCATTGTGTTTGCACTCATGCACCAAACTTTGGGTGTGGTGTGATACACAACATAAATCATTGTGAAAAAATTAAACTCTATACAGATGCTAAATACAGATATTGAAACAAGAAGCCACCATTGGTATATTTGCTTTGGCTTGTGCATTTTTGGTTGATGAAATATGGGATCCTTGCAAAAGTCCCAAATGATTGCTTTTTCCAAACTTAACACTCATGCCCTTTCACCATATTTTATTTCACATAATTTTCTGTAGTACACTACTCTTGGATAAAAAGACAAAAAAGTGTGAAGCTTGCACCTTATGTCTTAAGGCTTGCACATCACCCTTTTAGCAGTTCAGTTGTGTGAGCTTACACTTCCACCTATAAATCATTGTTCTATGCAACTACCT
Source organism: Areca catechu (assembly GCA_021397845.1). Classification (NCBI taxonomy): domain Eukaryota; kingdom Viridiplantae; phylum Streptophyta; class Magnoliopsida; order Arecales; family Arecaceae; genus Areca; species Areca catechu. The sequence goes on along the minus strand of CM038045.1, from coordinate 10,730,306 downwards.
CTTCTTTTGTGATATCCTGTAACAAGTCTTGACATGCATTTTCCTTATTACCTAGTATCCAGTGAACTATTACAAGAGGTCCCTATTCATGTCCATAGCTTTCTTAACCTAAGGCTTCATTGTTTTTAATCCAAGGAAACTATGTGCCAACCACTTCTCAGCATTCTACATCTACTAAGCAGAAACTTGAATTCAAACAAACTTTAGGTCTAAGTTGGGAATTATCTCTGCAAAGAAAAGCATCCTACTTTTCCACCCTTCTTATCTAATTTCTCCACCAGTCTCCATCATGGGAAATTAAGTCCAACCAAGGTGACTTGAAGTGCTTGACTGCTAGTCTGTTCCATGGTTATTAAATACCAAGATATCACTTATCTTGATAAGTGATAAAGGCTGAGGAACCGATATCTCAGTTTATCTCAGCCAATATTGGTAGGTGGGGAAATTTGGAGGGAACTTATATTTTTCGAGATCTCAGCCAATATTTTAGGACCAAGATGTCTATATTCTGGCCAATATACTTAATCCGAGATCATCAACTATCTAAGCAATAATTTTGGGATTTATTTGTTTAAAAAGGCTTACTTAGGAAATAATGAATGAAAAATATTGGTTGATATGAATTCTGTACTGGCCTATATTCTGGGTTTACCAGATTTATATCAGCCAAGATTTTCATATATGTTATACTGAGGGAGGTGCTTGATACTCATACAGACAAAGATCTTGGCCAAGATGAAAACCTTGGTTTATTAATCTTGCAGGCCCAAGCCCAAACTTAGTCTTTTATCATCCATACTGATGCCACCAAATCCACTCTGATTCATAATGATGCTCAAATCTATTTGCCATGCAAGCAAAAATAGAAAAAATTGTAAATCACATCCTTTTTAGGGCTTTTTGGAATTTCCCTGAAACTCATTACCACTTGTGCTTCTTGACATTGTCCTTTACTCCTTTTTTTGGCCCAGCTATTCCTCTATCAATTAGTTGTCATTTTGTTTTTCTTATACTCTTCCTGTAGTTTGCTTATGCAATTCAATTTCATCTAGTGAGGTGGCAAGTGCAAGATTTTAGATTTCCGTAGCTTGATAAAAAAAAAACAGAAAAGGAAAAAGAAAAAGAAAACATGACTTTATATTGGGAACTTCCTCTATTTCCAGAGCGCCATTATAAAGGTAAAGAGCAATGTTGAAACATAATCCCATGTTGGCATACTCTCCTCTTATAATTTAATGCTTGCTAGTTACCAACAAATTGTTTGCCTATGCTTATTTGTTTATTCAGTTCTAGGGCTGCCTTCTTTTATCTATCTTGTTGTGATTTTGCCATCTTGATGGAATGCTACATGAATCCTGCATTATATCTTGTCGGAGCATATTGTTGGAAGTTCGTTGGCCTGCAAGCAGGAACATGAGGTACTACCATTAATATAACATGATATCAAGTACCCATCAAAACAAAGTGAACTTCTTGCTCCCGTACTGCAGTTTTTTCTTTTCTTTTCTTTTCTGTGGAAGTTCATTATTTACACTTCTTTGTCTCATCATTTTTTTCTGTGTCCGGTGAAAGGTTGAAGAGTAAGCCTCTACCATGCTTCTTATGGACAAGAATTCCATTCAAAGGACACACTATGATGTCTTGTCAGTGAGGGAGGATGCGAGCTATAGTGAAATCCGTGCTGGTTACAGGGCTGCTATCCTTAGTTCCCATCCTGATAAATTACATGGGAAACTAGATGTATCGGATCTTCAACACAAGCAAGAAGAAAAATTCTTGGAGGTGCAGAAGGCATGGGAAGTTCTTTCTGATTCCAAGTCCAGGGCAAACTATGATAGGGAGCTGCAAGCCTCCAGACAGGTAGTGGAGGTTGTGGACGATGAAGTCAAATTGGGGGACATGGCAATGGAGACTCTAGACGATATTCAAGAGTTCTTCTATCAGTGCAGGTGTGGTGATTATTTCTTGATCACGTCATCGGAGCTTGGGGAGATGGGCATCTCATTGCATGAGAGTGGGGTAGAAATACAGACATCGGCTGAGCTGTTACCATCTTCAGTTCTTCTTCCCTGTGGTTCTTGTTCGCTTAAAATCCGGCTTATTATAGATGCGAATTGTTGAGTTTTTTGTATACTGCCTTGAGTTGTTTGTGGTGTTTGCAAAGTGGGATCTCAAAGTTTTGACTAGAAATGATTCATACTCAAATTTGACTGGTGATGTACTTATACTTACTCTTAAAGGATCTTTTTATATTTTTTGAGTACTATGGATGCAAGCTTCAAGATCCCGACCTGATACATTTGGGGTAGTATTTTTGTGCCACGACCGACTTGCAACATCGTGTAGTATTGTCAGTTCCTAAGATGTTTCTGAGTTGGCTTTTGTTAAGGCTTGTATAAATCCACCATCTCTTCTTCTGCTTCTTGTATCCTGTTAAAGGTTTCTGCAAGAACATTCATTAAAAATCTATAAATGATAGAATAACGGTGATGATTTCTTGCTATCCTTCTAAAGAAAGGTGTTATAATCTCTAATGTTTCTCTTATTTCTAGATGTTCTTTTGGCAAATTATGAACTATTTTTTACTTGTTCAGTGCCAAGCAATATCCACTTTCTCTGTTTGCTATCCACATAATGACAAGCCAAACCCCAGCTAGAAGTTTCTACACAAAAAGTTAAAAAAATGGTCAGCTGCAAAGCATTTGATCTGGAAAAGGAAAGGAGTGTGAAAAATTTCATCTCTCAAGGTAGTGTATGAGGTTGTGATCGATGTGATGTTATCCATGGGCTATTCTCATACCAGCCACTTTGCTTTTGCTATTGTTCGGTTGCCACTAATTACATATTTCTGCTAAACAGGTTGCACGTTAGGTATTGTGATTTGAGTTGGTTTTTTTTTTTGAAAAAAAATGGTTACCTAGCTTGGACCGGCTCTTTTATGGATTGCTCTCATAGTCTCTTCGCGCTAATCATTTCCATGCAAATTCGTTTTTATGAACTAATCCATGTAAGTTCAATAGGGCTTGACCAGCGATCACCCAATCTAGACTTGACTTGACTTGAGTGCGTGCAGTTTGGACTCAAATAATTAAAAACAGGTCAAACATGGAACCACTTATTTGGTTTCAAGGTTATACAGTGAAAGGTAATGGTAATAAAAATTTCTATTCTAATAATTAACTTGACATTAGCTCGACAACTCCAATAAGTAGCATAGCTGCACTGATTTTGTAAGAAATCAATTAATGTTCATCTTAGGGATATGTTTTGTTGCTGATAGCCGAAAATGCTATGAAAGTCGAGGTGCATAGAGCTATGGTGGCAATTTTCAATTAAAACAGCTCTAGCCATATTTGGACGCAACTCGAAATAAATATCTAAAATTCTTCTCACCGACCTACAACCGTCCACATGCGATGCACAGGAGATTGGCAACAGGAGAACTCGAATTCTTAATTTCTATTTCTTTCCTTGACCCTCCTGAAACGGTATACCAATTTATTGAGAACTGGACTCTTGTTGCCTTCCGAATATGAGAATCTGAGATAGGAATTTTTCATGTAATTATAGAAATGGTTAAACATTATAAAGTCAAAATAACACCGATGATCACAGGGACCCTTGCTTTATAAATGGTAAGACTAAGATACTTATGCTTATACAGAAGCAGGTACGTAAACTTCTATTTAAAGCAATTACACTTGCAAATGCTCTAACTCATGCAGTTAACAGTTAACCCGCACACAAATGGAGATCAAGAGCTGTGCAATGAAATGCATTCGAAATCTTTTGCAAGGAAGGCCATTCACTTCATCTTAAGATTCGTGCGAAATCCACTATTAGCTGCTTATACTTGGCATGCACTAGGCAGATGCTCCTCAGGAATAACATAACGAAAACGGGTAAACCCACGAAGCGCCACGCGTTGCGAAAACTCTCCTCCTCTTGGCGAGCCACCGAGCGGCTGGGTCTTTTACAACCCTGCGCATCGCCCGCGAAGAAAGAGGGAGAAGAAGAGCTTCAGATCTCAAGAAAAGGAGAGAAGTGGGCGAGAGAGAGAGAGAGAGAGAGAGAGAGAGAGAGAGAGAGTGCGAGCGGGCGAGCGAGAAAGGGGCCTTCGTCCGGCGCTTGGCTCTATAAATACTTGTTCTTGGTTTCGTTTTTTCTTCCTTCTCGGCCTCTTGGCGTCGTACGAGATCTTGCCGCCGGCTCTCGATCTCCTCGTCGGCGGGATGGCGATGGCGAGGGTGAGCTCCGGTCCTGCGTACCCCGAGAGGTTCTACGCCGCCGCCGCCTATGCCGGATTTGGCAGATCCTCCAACTCCTCTGCCGGTGCGATTTCGAAGTTCCGGAATGATGTCGCCCTCTTGTTCTACGCACTCTACCAGCAAGTAAGAGCGCGGATTCTTACCCATTTTCTGGGAATTTTGTCGCTGATCTGCGGATCTTTTTCGAGAATTTGATGATTTCTAGGTTTTGATTTGTTCGTGGGGTTGAGATCTGTGTATGGTTTTGTTTGTCCTTGTCTATAATCCTGGTTTTTGGTTTTTCGGTATATATATATATATATCGTTTCCGTGTCGGAATGGTGTTGGATCTGGGGATAGGTGGCGTTAGTGGATCGATCTTGCAATATTGAGTGAATCGAGGGGCTATTGGCAACGAGATAGATACGCTGATCTTTTTTTTGGCTTTTTTGTTTCATTTCGATCTGTGATGTTTGAGGCGAAGTGTATGGGATTGTACAATTAGCTGCAAAAATGTTCCAGTTTATGATCAACCATTGCGTTGTTTCTTGGTTGCAGGCAACAGTAGGGCCTTGCAATACCCCAAAACCCAGGGCATGGAATCCCGTGGAAAACAGCAAATGGACCAGGTTGGTGTCACTTAATGACTGTTTATGCCTGTCCTGATAGGAAGTAAAAATTTTCATTGCTAGCATTCTTTTTGAATTTTGAAGAAAAATGGCAGACTTTGACAAAAATTTTCAACTGCGTCAACTAATGGGGAGAATAGAAAACTACTGACGTTGGGGATGATTTATACTCTTCTCACTATCTAGAAATGCCACTTGAACTAGTAGAACCTTTGATTCTACCTACTGAAGAACATGAAACTGCTCTCATATCGTGTTATGCTAGGACTAGGAGAGATTAGGGCCTTTTCTTCTACTTTCTTTAAGGATATTTGCTGATGTCCTCTTTGATGCTACAATTGCTTTTACCAATTAAACATCCTACATAACAGATAAAGGCAAGAACAATTTGACAAAAACAATCATGAAAATGTCAAAATAATGATGACTGATCAAGCTTTATCTAAAGGGTGATAACTACAATTGGATGAACGTAAGGAATCTTTATTAAGATGAAGTAGGTTCAGTTATTAGTTTTGTTAGATGATGTGGCTTTTGAAAAACAAGGAGGTAACAAAAACAAAAGAGAACAATCATGGACATAGTGAATTTTGAGGTATCTGTTATTAGGTCATATATAAAGATAGTTTGGGACATTACACCTGCACTCAAGGTCTAAAGTTTTCACCTCATTGGCCACCATGGAAAAGATCTTATCCTTTGATAACATCTAGTGAATACTAAACAATGTGGACAGCATTTATTGTTAGCGTGAAGACTAAAATGAGGCAATCTCTTATCTTCTTCAATGCATAAGTTGTTTTTAGCTATATGTGCAGTACTTTAAGTTGACAACATGTGTAGTAACAGCCTTCTTAGTTGTAATATAAATGTGTTGTAATTAGAAATATTCATACTACAAACAACAAAATTGTCTGTTACTTGTTTTGTATGTTCTCAAGTGGTAGTGCATGAAAATGAATAGAAAAGAGTGTCTAATGGATGCAATATGTAGGGTATTATTATAACCAATGTTCCTTGTAGTTGATTGATGTAAACTTTCAGTTGCAAGCCCATGTGATTGAACATTTTCTTTTGTTTGAATCTCTTATCTATTTTGCTACTTTGTTTTTTCACATTGGGTGCCAACAACTTATCTATTGATCTTGTAGTTATGAATTGACCATCCACTTTGATTTTGTATTTTATGATTGTTCTTAATAATATAATTCGAATGTCAACTACACCTTTAATTTTTTTTAATTGGTGTAGCGAAAGAAGAAATGCACATTTTTTAAGATTTTGGTAGAAATACCAATTCTATTAAAAAAAAAATGCATATCTTTACAATGAAATTTATAATTAAGGTGGGCTGGAGTGAAGAATCAAGATGTGTAGGCCATTGTTTTGAGCAATTGTCAAGATTGATCAAGTCATAGATGTTAGAATGGCAGAATGATTGAGAACATAATTTTCATGGATTGAAATAAGACAATTTTAATAAAAATCTTCCAAAATTTTAATGTCAAAATTTGGAAAGGTGAACTAATAATGAAGGAGATGGAGGAGGAATTAAAAGCAATGACACAAAGAAAAGAGTCTACTTATCACCACTGCAAGACCATATATATCATGTTTGATGAAAACAAACATCATATGTAGTTATTAAAAGGTGTTTGTACACTACCTTGAATGCATGAAATGCCATACCAGCCCATGCTGTGATTTCAGAGCGTATCAACATTGTAATAGAATGGTTCTAGTACAGGGTCTAGTACCAAGATGGCGAGCCTTGCTTGAATATATATGTTTGATTATCCTTTCGAGTAGGATATTTTTTAGGAAGCAAAGAAATTAGATTTTGACAAATGATTGCAAGAAAATAAAAATTTCTCTTGTACGCTGGAGCATTTGTTAGGTTGGGTCATTGTTCATCATCAACCAATGAGAGGTCTGTCCAACTTGACTTTGGTCCTAAGATTTAAAGTTTAAGTTTGGCCCACTTGGCCAAACCTGCACCCTCCATCACCTCCTCCCTAGCCTCGTCATCCCCCTTTTTTCCTCGTTAGGTCCGACCCCTTAACTAATCCTGTGCCTAATCCTAGCTCATACCTAGTCATACTTCGGATTGCTAGAAGTACTTTAATAGAACATGGTGGGGAGAATCCCTAATCTTCGAAGAGGTTCCTGTAGGCTATCATCTCCAAAGGAGTCACAATCCCAATTACCTTTTTTTCTAAAACTGGTTTAGGGAGATACTTTTCAATGATGAGAGAGAGGCATGTCAAGAGGTCCAACTTCCAAGATTACTAATCAGCATGCAGCTATGGCATTCTAGTTGCAAGTTGACTAAAAAGAGGAGAGGAGGTACCAAGGAAGAGAGAAGAGAGAGGGTTGAAGGGATTTAGTGGAGACGACTCGTCTCTCTTAGATTAGATCAGGTTAAGGAGTGGAATCATAGTATTGGTAAAGTTTATGCAACTATTTTATAAAGAGTTTATGTAAAATTAGGATTGGCAATTGGTCGGGTTGGTAATAGGTTAGGTCTCGGATCTCGGCAGAATGGGAATATACACCTCTGGATGACTGAAGAACCGAAAGAGATGCTGGTATAATATGGGGTCTCCCCCTCCAGCAGGATCAGAAAAGGTTGTATTAAAGTTTCGATCGGTTAATAACATAGTAATTGCCCGTACCAGTACTGTAAGTGAATAAAAATAGAAATGCTGTCATTAGAACGGACCACACAAAAAGGGGTGATCTATGCATACTCATTCCAGGTCCATGCATGTTGGAGATAGTTGTTATAAAATTTATAGAACCTAAAATGGACCTAATCAGGAAAAAAATCAGCCTTTAAGTTGGTTCACGTGTGAATCATCACTGCGACCGAATACTTTACAAAGTGGGTGGAGGCTGCTCCTTTGAGGAAGGCGACTGGGCTCGTTGTAGCTTAGTTTATTCAAGATCACAAACTATCCAGGTTCGGGCTTCCCTAGAGAATTATTACTGATAACGGGATGTTGGCCTGGTGTAGCATTACCACTCTTGCTTTCTTAGGGCAGCTGTTTTAGTTTTCCATCGGGCTCCATTGAAGGCTCAATTTTTTGCGAAAATCATGGTATGTTATTCGCGAATGGAGAGTTTGGTCTGATGTTCTTGCCTTAAGTTGTTATGGAATAAAGACAAATAACTATTTAGCTGTCTCGAAGAAAGCAAAAGGAATTGTGTTCACATCAAACCTATCAACAACCTTTATGGAACTGGAACTAGACAAATGAAATGATTGATTGAATTGTTTTAGTTAATCAGATTGGGATATTCTCATCTTTATGAACGTGAGCTTTTGCCTACTAGCCTTCATTTTGTAACTACATAATAATGGAAGTTGAACAACCAACATGGTCAGTTAACCATGTATGTTGGCTTGAACACAAGTCCATTCCAGTATCGAGCAGGTTCATTCTGTCTGATCTTGAATCACTTTGGGCTCTAGCAATAATGTCTTCCGGACAACTGACACAATTAGACTGAGGTATGGTTGATAAGAAAGCATAGTGTCTAGCTACTGTTGATTGCTTCAGGAATCATCCTTCATGATGACTGGATGGAGACCAACTTGTCGAGGCCAACACCATCCAGCCTAGTATCGGAATTGAGCGTGCAGGAACCGAGATGCCGAGTTGTGGTCAATGCTAACCGAAAAGAGGAAGAAGTCTCGACCATCTTGATTTCGATGTAGAGGCTAGCTTTCCGCTCAGTACTTTAGGGCTTAGACAAGCAATGAGCTGGCTTCACGGTGCTCGAGGTGGTTTCTGCTCAGGAACAAAACAGGAAAAGGAAGTAGTAATCCACTTGCCCAGGCCTAGCAAATTGGGACCGGGGGTAGGAATAGAGATTTTTCTTTTCCAAAAAGGCTGAAAAGGAGGATTTTTTAGACCTTATTCGCTACTCCAAAAACATAATTGCATAAGCCTCCAAACCCAAGCGGCACAAGTCAACTTGCCTTAGTCAAATTCTCATTTTTTTTATTATTAGATTAGAAATCTGAAAGGGAATTCGAGCAGGCTTACCCACGGACTTAGCGTACCAATGTGAGGCAGAATAATGTGCATCTTAGTACGAAGGACAATACTCTACATGGGAAGAAAACAAGCCATCTCAAGTCCAAAAGTAGCATGTCGTAAGCACTAGGAAGCTACTCTTCTTTGCTAGCAAGTTCCCCTTCAATCTCTCAGGTTTGATTCGTAAAGTTTAGTAATTATTTTTTTAGTCTCATTTTCAGACTCATGAATGGGAGTGTCATCTTGCACTTTTCTATCTGATCGATCCATTCAACTTCCAGCCTCCCATATGTACGTACCCTCTTGGTGAACTCCTGAATCTTTAGTTGCTTAGCCCCAACTCCCCATAGAATGAAAAAAGAAAGCGAGAGCTTTTTTAAATAACCCTTTCTCCTTACCCTTGGAGAGAGTAAGCTCGGCTAGACTAAAAGGAGAGGGACCGAAGCACTCTTCCCAAAAGGCATGATGAAAGTTGACGTTATGTTGACTTCAAGCTAAGAAGTACTAGTTCCTGGCACATGCAATCGCATGGCTAGCTGGTATGCTCCGTCCAAATGCCGACCCAATAGAGGATTCATTAAGGAAGGTACGGTACGATGCGGATCTCATTCCTTCCATAGCCCTGCACTTCAAATCATTTTTTAGAATGAAAATTTTGTATAGATGGGAAAGATGATGATGGAAGTGTGAATTGACACAGATCTTAAGTCACTGGTTTCAATGTGCTTCACTCTAGCAACGTTAATGACACACTTTCTTTTTTTTTCCTTGCATGGAGCACTCACTGCCAACGCTGGGTTGGGAATCAGCCACCTTTTTAAGATAGATAGCCACTACGGGAAAGAGCCGTCTTTATCAAACTGACACTTATTAATATTATATGAAACTCATTCTTCCGCTTATCTGGCTGGGTTTTCCCTTTCCTTTCTTTCATGTGCTCGCTCTCTCCTATCATACATCATGGCTGGGTGGAACCCAAAGAAAGACATCCATTTATTTTTGCTAAGATTTAGATATCACTAGTTGAGTTAGTTGGTATTCTTTTCTTGCTTTTCCCAGCTTGATTTCCATCAATAAAGGAATGTGGATATATCTCAGCACCCCGATCAATGGGAGAAGGCTGAGAGCTTCTGATTTTGGCCTTCACGTGGAGAAAATCGATAGGAGACTGGTAGGATGGAAGTCCAGCTCCCTCTATGGCAGGGAGGTTGGTCTTAGCCTAATCTGAACTTGCAATGATACCCGTCTATTGGCAAAAATCTGTAAATCCAAACCTTTCAATGGGCCAAAAATCCAGATATGAACTTGATCATTGTATTGAATAGGTAATTTAACTTGATATATAATGGGTTGATTCAAGTTAAACGAGTTAAACGGGTTAAGCATTGTCACTTTTACGGAAAATGCATATTCAAGGTGGGTCAAGCTAGGCCTATTTGTTATTGATTGAGCATTGGCTTGGCTCAAGTCTTGATCACACCTAGAGATTCAAGGTTTGGTGAGCCAATTGAGCCAAAATCGTTTCTTTGTGTTTATCTAAAGATTTAAATCTCGAGATATGGTATTATATTACTCTTTGATCATTATATCATGTAGTGTAGTATCTACTGTATTGATTCATTATGCTAGCTGGTGCTAAAACAAAAAACGGTGTAAAAATACATAAATGCTTGGTATCTGGTAGATTAGGGCTTGTAAGAGGCTTATATAGACTGGTATGTGTCAATGTACCCATGATTCAATCATGACAGGATGCTAAATAGCAACTTTTGGTTGATAACAAGGTTCCCGGTACCGGTATCGGGTGCCGTACCGGTGGCCGGCCGGTACCGGTATGGTACCATATCGTACCGTGTCGACACATGGTACGTCGCCCCCTTTTTTTTTTGATTTTTTTTGTAATTTTAAGTTTTTTTTTAAATTTTTTAAGAGTTTAGGGTTTAGGGTTTAGGGAGAATTTAGTGTTTAGGCTTTAGGGTTTAGGATTTATGATTTAGGATGACGTACCGGTTTAGGGTTTAATACTAATATTTAGGACTATTTTCAATTGAAATAAAAAAAATGATAATTAAACTAAGATTATCAGCAATTAATGAAAGTAAAATGTGGCATAAACATATAATTACATACCAATGTCTAGAATCGGGTAGAGTGACGATGTCCATAAATATAGGGATCATATATGTACTCTATAGAAAATTCGGCATGTCCCTCCTGCCAAGCAGCATGATACTCTTCTAAGCTCATTCCAGGAGGTATGCGTGATGCATTATAACTAATCGCAGATCCCTCTCTGATGTCCCGATTTTGAGAGCTGTTCAAAGATTGATGATATGGCAGTGCAGGGGGAATCCAAATATACCAGCAACAAAATTAGATGCATAAGATGCTCCGGGATAATAACCACTAGATGCTGACATTTCAAATGCACCATATGGATCATATGGACCAGAAGCTGCCGGTAGCTGCAGATAAGAGGATTCTGAATATGAGGATGATCCAGATACATCCATGGATCCTACTCCACGTGCAAGAGCTGCAGCTGTATCGTGTCCCGAACGTTCACGCGGAGCCCGTCGCCTATATGCAATCGTATCACCACGGGGTCTATCAGATGGTACTTCATGATCTGTATCCTACGTGGCATGGCTAAACTGCGACTCCCTAGTGAATCGAATATGAATAGGTGGCTGTGACTCCTGTCCTCCTGCTCCTCCCTGATCACTAGATCCTCCACTATCTGAAGCACTATCATCACTGTCTCTGGTATCTGAATCTGAGTGGACTGAGTGTTCCGATGGAGATGCAACTGCCTTTCCTTTTCCTGTCTTCAGGTATACTAGATGGTGGGGACGGACGATGTGCTGTATCTGCTGGAGCCCTGTGAGGAATATGACTTGTCCATTATTCAGCATCCACCCTAGCCTCACTAGCTATAAAACTGGCTGATCGAGGAGGCGATCCTGGCTCATCAAGCTTTGGCGTCTGCTGCTGACCCATGACCCACCCAATCATTGGATCTTCATCCTCATCAACATATAAACTTGCAGTGCGATCGGGATATTTCAATTCTACTTCCTAAATATATTTTAGCCTCAACATTAAATTATAGTGTACATATACAAGATCGTTGAGGCGTTTTTGTTTCAGACGGTTCCTTTACTTTGAATGGATAAGACTAAATGTAGACTAGTTGCGCTCACATCCACTGGATGGCACCGTCTGGGAGAGGATCTTCATTGCAAGAACCTTCAAATTTTTAGCAGATCCACCAAAATACACCCACCATTCAGCTGCAAAAGACATTACATCATTTTGAATTTTAGATTTGGCAAAATAAAAAAATTTAATCCTGATAAAATAATAGACTTACTCCTTAGTAGTACCTACCAGGATTCATCTTTGATTTACTTCTGACCGCTACAGTGGATCCAAATGAATCTATGCCCTTCCTAAAAAATTTCGTCTTCCAGAAAAAAAAAATTGTTAGCTTGTTGAAAGTAATGCTCTTAAAAATCATTCAATAATTTCAACCTAACTTACTTCTTCAAGGCACATAGCAGCGATATCTGATCGGGCTCCATCTTATATATAACATTGCATAGGGCAAACATAAGATCCTCATCCATGGCAATGTCCGGTACGGAATACTGAAATCTCGAATTTAGATAGTAAGCTACACATATATTTTAAGAATCAGTCAAGCGTACTTGTATGAATCTAATTGAAACTTATTTTTTAGGGACTTTATAAAATACTACGTACCTGCTAGATACAAATCCGAACTCATTTGATAACTCCACCGTCCATCAATGATCCGGATATACTCATATTGCATGTGATGGATCTGCCTCCTAGATCTTTTCCTTTGCCCTTTGCATCATGAAATATAAGAAGCCTATCTGAGCATACCTTTTGGAGTCCACGGCACGAAGTACCTCATATAGAGGCTTGATAGCCTCCACTACCCTTTCAGTCCGCTGCCAGAATGTCTGTCTCGTCAGTAAATTCTCCACATTGCTTCCTTCAGTATTTGTCCTGGCATATCTGCTTTCCTGCCAGTCCTGACTGACAAACATCTGATGCAGCTCTGTTTTCTTGCCAAGAAGACTATCAAGTGCAATGTAATTAGTAGCAAATCGTATGACCCCCGGTCTCAATATTGTAAAGCTCTTCATCAATGATAAGATCCATGTATGGTTATATATAAATCTGGTGATAGACTGTGCTAGCTCAACAATCTTCTGCACCCTGCGAATTTTACCAATATCCATCAACATGAGGTCTATACAATGTGCAGCACAAGGGGTCTAGAAAATACGCGGCCGCCGCTCCATCAAGATCTGCCCTGCGACCCTGTACTGTGGTCCATTATCAGTGATGACCTGCACAACATTATTCTCTCCCACTTGATCAATCACCTCCTCCATCAATCTGAGGATATAACTGGCGTTGTGCACCTGATCTGAAGCATCAATAGATTTCTGAAAAAAGGTTTTCCCATCACAATAAGTCAAGAAATTGATGATGCTCCGTCTAATAGGACCAGTCCAACCATCACACATCACCGTCAATCCATACACGGGCCACTTGCTCTGATATGAGGATATCCATCCTTCTCGCTCCTCCTTATTGCTGTCCAGAAGATGACCATAGATATCCCTCGATGCTGGAGGATCACACTTGTACCAGCAGCCTGTATAGATGAAATAGTAGAGCGATAATATGAATTGTCTGCTGCATGAGCCGGGATATGACTAAAATGAAACCATGAGGAGATTGCCTGCCACATATCCTTCTTCTTATCCTTTTTAAGCATTGTATCAATCCTCTGTTATTTGGAATCTCTACTGGAAAATGTATGTGGATCGACATCATGGATAGTGGCTCCCTCTGGAATGTCCCTGGGCCTGGAAGACTTTCTCCTACTGCCAAATGCTTCCAATATGGATGCAATACGACCGGTGCCTCTCATGACGGGTTCTCTAACTGAGGAGGTCCTCCTAAACTGTCTCAGACTCTCCTGGAGCACTAGCAGAAGCGGATCCCGATCCTCACTCAAAAGCTGATGGCCCGAATCATCGTCTATGCCTGGCTGCCTTCTCCTGCTGTCTCTGCGCATACAAGCTCGCCTGAATAGCAGTCTCCATCTGTGCCTCCTCATCAGAAGGAATAGATGCTTTCTCTGACTCCCTGGAGTGATAAGAAGGTGGCTCTGCAGCTCTGCGGTCCACCTCTGCCTTCTTCTTTGTTGCTCTTTCCTTTCCAACTTTAAATTCAGCAAAGTGTTTCTTCATCAACTGACAGACCTCCTGTGAACACTGTCGGCATGCAGATATATCAGGATAGCCGCCAGCCAAGTGCTGCTTCAATCTTGTTACCTCCACCTTTGAATTCGGTATTGCACCATTTACACCTCCAGGGATGCCGACCCGAGAGCATCTCTCCATGTAACCAGCTAATATCTCGTTTCGGATCCTTCTTCCTCCTCGATGGATCCATACCTAAATATTTAAATTACATATAAGATCAATAATAATCTTTATTAATTAACACTTTATTAACCTAATTTTTTAAATTTAATTTATTTTTTTATTTTTTTATTTAAAAAATAAAGAAAAATAAAAAAATTTAAATTTTAGATTCATGTAGGAATCTATCATACATGCTACATATATTTTTTTAAGATCCTAGAAATGCATTAAAAGTCTTTTTTTTTCAATTTAAGACCTACGGGCACTATTTATGAGATGCACAAAACTTGAATAAATCGACATGAAATTTATAGTGAGAGTAGCTTACAAGCCCTAGATTAATAATTTATAATTACAGTTTTTTTTTCTAATTATTTTTTTAATTAATTTATTAATCTGAAATTAATTTTTAATTTAAAAAATTATATACTTAACAAAAAATTAAGATTTTAGTATCATTGTGTAGATCTATCCTAAATCTATCACATACTCTAAAATCATAGCCAACAAATAAATTTTGACAGCATTTCTTTTTAATTTTTTATTTTGCACGGATTTTAACAAAAAATAACAATACGAAAGAGGAAAATACGGAAAAAGAAAGGTATACGGACCTTGATTCTAGCTTATTCTTCGACTTTTGCAGGTTCGATTGGGTTGAAATTGATCGGGCAATTTTTTTTTTCTGTTGAATCCTTCCACAGCTCTGCAGCAGAGAGCTCTTACGAGCTCTCTGTCCCTTTTCTCTTCTTAAAACCCAAGCAAACCTCCCCTTCAAAGCAGTCACATGGCTACAGTAGCCATGTGGAAAAACAAAAAAAAATTGGCCCACCTGTCCCCTCCCACCCGTACCGACCCGAACCGCACCGAACTGCCCAGTTTGGGCCCGTTTCGATTGGTTCAGCACCAGTTCGGGTCCGGTTCGAGTCCGATTTGGTGCGATACCCTTTTTTTTTTTGATTTTTAGGGGGGCTGTGCCATTTTTTTAAGCCGAACCGTGTCGGTCGGCCACCGGTCCGATTCGGTACGGTTTGGAAAATCCTGGTTGATAAGGTACCGAACAATATGGGCCAAAATTTGTATCAAGGATGGCTAAACTATTTCAGGGCGTGCATAATTGAACTGACCGGTTATCAAGATGGAACAAGCTTTTGATTCAGTTTGAGTTCGGACTTTATACAACCCTCTCTCTTGCCTCTCACTAGGGCTAGGGTTTTGTCTCCAGAGCGATTGCAAATGACGAGAACGATGATGATGATAGACTAGTAAGTGTTCCCTCTCTCAATCTCTCTCTCTTGCCCTCTTCATTCTCTTCATTCTTGTCTCTCTATTGCTTGCCTCTTTCATCTTGCACCCTTCGTTTGAGGAAGCTCGTCACTTTCTCACCCCCCTCTCGCTAGGGCTAGGGTTTTGCTGTTGCCATGCCACCAATGATGACAATGATGATGAACCGATATACGTCTCTTTTTACTCTCAATGTTTCTCTTGCCCTTTCCATTCTCTCTCTTGTCTCTTTCCCTCGCTTCTTTGCTCTTTTTTATCCTCTTTGTTCAAGAAACCCTCCTCTCTTTCTCTTGCTCGCCTCCCTCTCTCATCGCTCTTCCTCCCTCTCCTCCCTCTTTCCCCCTCTCCCTCTCCCTAGTTTCGGCACATCTTGAGCGGTATGTTACTTAGTAGTACCATACCGAATCGATTGTCGGTTGGCATGATGCTTGGTACCAGTTTGGTGAACCCTAATTTGAATCCTATAGCCAGCATGGTATCGAGTAGTAAAAGACTTGTAAGAGGTCTATATAATCTAGCATGGTCAATTTGCCCATGATTCTATGTGGATGGGTGCTGGATATCAACTTCTAGCCAGTATGGTATAGAGCAATATGAATCATATTGCCGGTCCAAATGGGCTATGCAGGTTCAGCAGTGTGGGTTAGGCCAGGTTTGCTTAGGTAGAGTCTTGCTTTTAAATCTACGAATTCAAATTTCTTTATGTTTACTTTTTAAAAGTTGAGTACCATTATATGATTGCTAAACTATCTATTTTAGGCTTTCTAATAAAATTTATAATTCTTGTTAAATGTGTATGTCCTAGAAGCCAATTTGGCTGACATATTGTAATTTTTTAGATCATCATTTGTACTTGTTCAAACTTTTATCAATAAAATTGGTTAGTTTTCTTATCCATTCGTGTTTAATATGTCCATGAATTATCCAAGTAGTTAATGGACAATGACACATTCTCAAGAGTTGAAAATTTGAGATGTATGTCATTATAGATTTATTCCTGAATCGCTCCCGATCCCCATGATGATCTATCAAGATTAGTACATGGATCGCTTCCCGTCGGGTAGATGAGTCTCGAGTTTATAGTGTAGGGACACTGGAATGAGAGCGCAAGTAGTTGTTAAAGAACAACGGTACTGAGCATGACCAAAAACGAGAAGTCACTTGGATGTCTACTCATTTGTTGGGGGACATTCTTGATACCGTAGTTATGTGAATAGTTCTTAGACCTGTGGTGTCTCAATTGCTCACAGTGAGATTGCTATAGTTTGACAAAATATAAACATGGTTACTATCTATTTGGATCCTTGCAGTATTCGTTGGTTGCATTAGGTTTGCCATAGGAGTAGGGTGTGCACTTATAGGAGATATGTTGGTCTTAGTTGAAAAGTAGTCCTATGCGATCTAAAAGGCTGAGTCCTTAAGTCTGGGACCATAGAAGCATGATAATAAAAAAGAGTTTTCATTAAATTTACGATTGGACTCAAGTTAATTAAGTCTTGAATATGATGGATGCTAAGAATTTGATGAGTTTCCATTACCTGCATCATGTTGAGACTTTCGATAGAGAAATTTGATTACATGGTTACTACACCTAGGGATTCATTTTCTTGTTGTACTAGGTTGCCACGACATTCTACGAGGTGTCATTGCTAGATTATAAGAATTCACTAAAATCGTTTTTGGATCAACGATCTTTGTTGGGATGAATTAGAATTGTTCTAGCCTATCGGAAGGAGTTTCGATGATGCTTTAATGAAGATCATGGTATGTCTCACTACCGGACAGAATAAAATCTAGAAAGTCACATACATAAAAGGAGCTTGACCTAATTAAAAGCCTGGATGATAATCAAATTATTAATTAGATTGATAATTTGAATTTAAAAATTGCCAATTATGTAAGGGTTACATATTTAGTAACTGCTAATTATTAGCAAAGGAACTTAATTGCAAGTATTGCAATGCAATTGGAGTTAATTAAATTATGGATCAAGTCTTAATTGATTTAAATCAGATTTAATTTAATTAGGCTTGATCTAATTTGAGGCTGATTGGGTTTATATTTTAAGTAGGTCTTGGATTCGAATCCTAATTGGATTTAGATTGACAGCCTTTCAAATTTAGTTTGAGTTGGGTTTGAACTGGTTTCAAAATTTATCTAAATCAAAGCCAAATTGAACTAGGAAGCCAATC
Source organism: Areca catechu (assembly GCA_021397845.1). Taxonomy (NCBI): domain Eukaryota; kingdom Viridiplantae; phylum Streptophyta; class Magnoliopsida; order Arecales; family Arecaceae; genus Areca; species Areca catechu. Next base: position 10,712,437 of record CM038045.1, on the reverse strand, counting down.
CAAAAACATCGGGACTCTCTCTCTAGTTGACACCAAATAAGAAGAGGGGGTGCTAGAATTGTCGCCCCCTTGTGTTGGTGTGAAAGGAAATGAGGCGCTATGTTGGTGTCTTCCAATTTTTCAGCGGGTCTCTCTTCCAAATTAATTTAAAGTCTAATCTGATTTGAATGAGATTCAAATCCATATTAGAATTCAATTTTATCTAGATTTTATGGCATGGGACTCTGGGGATTTTGTGCAACAAAATAAAGAGGACATGGAGGGCTAGCACTAAGAACTCATATTTTTCCTTGTTGCCGTGAACCCTCTTTTACTGCCCCTCTTCCTTCTTTCTAATTCCACACGACCAAAGAGAGGAAAAAGAGAGACTAGAGAGAGAATCAGGGAGAAAAATGTTAGTTCTTCTTCCCTTGGCGTCAAGTTCAATCTCTCTTGAATTAGTGCAAAGGGTTTGCGTAGGGTTCTTCTTCTTCTAGTTCTTGAAGAAGGAATCCGATCCAAGCCAAGAAAAGAGAGATCTGCAAGGAACTAGCACTCCAGGACCTCGGCTCTTTGATCAGGTTTAGGCTCTATATGGATATCAGCAGAGGCCGAGCATGTGTGCGGCTTCGACAAAAACCCAGGACATCTGCTAGATTCAATCCAATAAGAAAGAAGGATAGCGTATCAAATTCGATCACCATTTTGCTTTCTTTCATTTACTGATTTCAGATCTGAATCATATATTCTCAGCATGTTAATTAGATCCATTAGGTGATTTTATGATTTGATCATCATGTAGTATTGATTAAAATAGTTTTAATCAGCAGGGTTTGCGAAACTTGAATTTTTCCATGCAATAAATCACCTATTCTCACAATTCTAAAGGCCAATAATCATGTAAATTATATGAAGTAGACCTAACATTTGGTTTAATATATAAGTAATCCCATGATCTAATGAATTGTATGATCTGTATATTGACACTTATCTAGATATTGTGACTTTCTCTAGATCTGTTCCAAGGATGAAATTTACATTGGGTATTTGATCTGGATTATAAGATACTAAGATCTCAATTCTGGATTGTAAGATTTTGACCACACTGATTTGACATTTGAGAATGTCAACCTTGTAAGAGTAACATTGAAATATGGTTTCATGTCCATTACTGAACCTTATGGAATCAAACAGGTTTTTATTCTCTTTAAAATTTAAATACTTATGATGATTAGAATTGTGATCTAGGTGACTTAAGGTATTGCCAGCTGACATTCTCCAAAAGATATTGTTGGAGAATCGTGTCAAAATTCGATTTCAAAACAATGTTTTGGTTGCTGCTTGCTTGGCTGAAAAGAGAGGCTCTTTAGTTTTCCTCCTTGTGAACTGATATTCAAAGTATGATCGCATCCACTATTTTGTGCCAGTCTGTTGTGGTTCTGGCCTGCCAACTTGTTGTACATGGAATAAGTTAGCCATTTATCTACTTCATAGTGCCTACTTTTGGGAGCAATTGAGTCTTCTTCAAATTTCTTGTTGTTAGTCAACTGAATTTCAGCTTTGTATTGTGTTCATTGCTCTTTGTTGACCTTTGATTTGACTCTGCGAGAGTATGATCTTTAGTCCTGATTCTCTGTTGAAATCAATAAGCTCTGTAGCATGTTTTGTGGTCTTTATTTTAGTGAAGGTATATTTTTTGGGCACGATGGAACATGTAGGGTCCATTCTTGAATCTTAGGGCCATGATTAACAAGAGCATCACACTACAAGTTGGCTAATGGGTTCAAATTATGCCATTTGATCAGGGGAAGAGAATTTTTCTTACTATTAATATTTTTTCTAGTATAAAACTCTTTCTGTTATTATGCCTGAGTTCTTTGATTCTGAAGAATCTCTGGTTAAAATAAACTATTTAAAGATCAGCTATCTAGAAATTTGGTGTTCTCTCAGGCACTTAATCAAAATTTTCCACATATCCTGTTCCATGATTCCTTTTTCCAAAACCATGAGAATTACTATATTGTTCAGTTGCATAAGATAGATTGTTTGGCATGATCTTTTCACCTTACTGAACCATGTTCTACAATTTTGGATGAATATTTCATATGAGCATGTACATTTGAAGCTTTAGTTTAATTAATTTAATAGAAAACTGTGTTCTGATGATCTGATCACATAGTTGAATTTTAATTACATTTGCAGAATGAACCATTGTCTCTATCCCGTCCCCCCCCTCTCTCTCTCTCTCATCTTTTGATTATCTGGAGTATCTAAAACTAATTTTATTCACCTTTTCAGTTGGCATGGGCTGGGAAACATGCCTTCTGCAGAAGCAATGCGTCTTTTTGTGAAAATTTTGGAGGTACATTTGGAGACTTAATATTGTTGAAAATGTATATATGGGTCAAACAACTGTTCACTGTAACATCTTTGGCAGGAGGAGGATCCTGCTTGGTATTCAAAGGTCCCTGAATTTACCGTGGAGCCTATTGTAGATGTTGAGATGCATGTAAGTATGCTGAGGCTTAAACTAATTTGGCTAGGTCATAGTTTGTTTATTATGTTAATAGGAGGTCTTTATTTGTATATTATTAGTTTCATTGAATTACCTTGCTTTTTTTCTCTTCCCTAGAAAAACTGAAGTTGTCATCTGTTTTGGCTGCTAGATGGAAAGGGGATTGGTTGATATACCTACTTTTATGTTTTAATAAATTGTAATTCAGTTTTATGGATTTAAACCTTAGAATTAAATCAATTTGATGGTTGTATCTGCTATAATTACTAAACAATATGGTAAAATGCATATCGAATAAGGAAATCAAGAAATTGATTATGATTGAATAGACAATCTAGTTGCTGTAGTTATTATGTTATTCAATAAGATGTACTCTTGACATAAGCTTGTTTTATATATTGGGATCTTCATCTCTTTAAAAAATTCTTTTCCTTGAATTCATGATTTCTGTGAACTGTTCAGTGGATTTCTTTTTTTCTTTTTTCATCAATGATTCAATACATATTCTTTTATTTTATCCTGTATACCTACTGATCTCAATATTTTAAGCAATGTATATGTTATTGTTTACCATTCCAACTGGTGGTGGGAACAATCCCTTCTCTTTTCAAAATCTTTGAGCTAAGATTTTGTTTACCATGGACCAGTTATTTCAGCCCTTTGGATGGCAAATGTTATTTAACCTATGTGAACAAGTCTCTCCTAGTCCTAGTATCATTTAGGAAAGTGCTAGAGTGGCAATGCCAACTCTGTGGTTTCAAATAACTTATACATTGTTGATAAAAGCACATGAAGTAACATAAATGAAACTCACAGACTGGTTTTACTGAAGATAGTCCATGCATTATTTCATACAGAATATTAGAGCGATGCTTATAGTGATAATGATGGACATGCACATGCTGTAATTTAATAAAATTATGGGTTGCACTCCTATTTTGAACATTCATCTTTCTCAAACTCAAAATGTGGTATATCCTTTATGGGAAATTATAGCATAATAAAGGTGGCATGGTAATCAAAATATGAGGAGACTAGATAAAACGTGGCCAAGGTACTTTGTTTAAAAGGATAAGCTTGAAATATGATGCTTGAGGTCACAATTGCTGTAAGTCCAAACAGCTAATCATTAAAAGCTGGAAACATATAGTGCTACTAATAAGGTTCCTGAGTGTGGAACGTCGGATGGTACTGGGAGGAGCTGCATCTGAAAAATGCAGTGATAATAGAAGCTGACATGATATGAAGATATGCTATTAGTTAAATTAATGCAGTCAAGCCTTTAAACATCCCTCAGATGCTGGACAAATGATCAAATTACCTTCAAAAGCTAATAAATAACAATTGGATGGTACAAGTTGCTAGCTGAGACAATTGGCATAGTAGACTGGTAAGAAGATGTACAGAATGATGCTATATGGAATGGGTACTAGAAGCGAGCAAAAATGGTAATTTGCACACAATCATTGTAGATGAGATGAACGTCTGATATGGCCAACATGGCAACATACTCTAAATCAGGACCGGAGCCAAAGTCAGGGTGTTTTGCTTAACTGGGGCCAGGCATTGATGCTTGTCTGTTATATAGTCTTGTTCTGGGTTAAGCTAGGTGTTGAGCGGTCTTCAAGTTCAACAAGGAAGTCGGAAGAACTCAATGAAGGGGGAAAAGTCATTTAATCTAAGATTCAAGGGTGGAAATCAATTAAAGCCATCTAAGGCACTGGTGTTTTCTCAGCGCCTTCTCCAAGTCTTTTTTCTGAGCTATGATCTATTGACTCAGCTGAGCCAAGACCTGACCTACTAAGCTAGGCCTTTGCTAGTTTGCTCTTTCTATTTCTTCTTATGCTCTCATGAGTTCTTCTCCATATGAGCTAGCCTACTTGCAATCGTTATTTAAATTCACAATGTTGCTTGCCACTTCATCTCTCAATCACCACATGGGGGAATATGATTTTAAAGACATACTTTTGCAGTGATGAAACATACTTGGAGCCCAGAAAGATATCAGTCATTAACACAGGAGAAGTTTTTGAGGCTGATCTTCAAGCTCCATTGGTATCATAGACCATGAAAATAGGTTTTTGGTATGGATATCCTTTTAGCGCATGTTTGATCAGTGACAAATAACAATGCTTAAGATCTCAATATCTCTTGTTTGTGAGCCATGGTCAGTGGAGCAAGGTCTTCATATCTGAGAACTTGAAAGAACAGCGGTGGCACCATGTAAAAGTAACGAGATGTCTAGAAACAAGAGTAACTTGAATGTTCAGTGAAATTGCTAAATAGTGGACTCATCAAGACATCTAATGATGCACTAAGGAAAGGCCAATACATAACTAAAGAATCACATTTGGATCAAGGACATGTAGCAGATAGTAAACTACACCTGCTGGACCATGGTAAGGATCATTACAGTCATGTGCTGAAATTTGAAACATGAATTAAAAGGTTGTGTCTTTGCTTGGATGGTGGATTGATGGGACAATGCTATCTTTTGTGGATAATGTCACATGCATGGAGCACAATCCACTAGTTCTCCTCATGCCATGACTGTAGCCCTACTAATCCATGGTGGGGTGGCAGTGATGACAAGCAGAAGAAGAAGACAGGTAGACAGCGCCCACTTGTTTCCACAAAATTTGTTATATAGGATTTTTGACATTGTGATGTGGAATAAGATGGAATATTATAATGAATGCTGTAGACAGGTTAACGAGTTTAATGAAGCCTGATTTGATGGAAAAGATTTACTGACTAATTGGAAGACATAAGAGTCCCTTGGCTGGATTGTGGGTCCATATTAGTCCTAAAGACTAGATGATGATGACTAAAATTAACAAAAACCTGGAACTTTAGTTTGGACTTCAGATGGTCCCCCCTAAGCAAGAGGTTGAGGGTTTGATTTTGGTTGGCAACACCCTCTTTTTGACCCCCAGTTAGTAAATTCCTGGTTCTGTGGGCAGTGGCTCGGTCTTTCTAGGGGCCTAGCCTGCAGCCTAGGTGGGGTAGGGCAGGTATAGGGTAGTGGGTTGGGATTATCCCCACCTGGTCTCAAAAAAAAAAAAGTGCCAGTCTTAAGTAATGTTCATCATACTTGTAGATTGTCAAAGAATTCCAGTACATGCTAAAATATTCAGTTCAATGAAAGAGCATACAAGCTAGCAGTATAGTTTATCTACTTATACATAGAACACAGTGAATGCCCTGATGGGTTAATGTATTAGTAACTTAAGGAAGAAGTGAAGATGTTGGCATTAAGTGAAAAGGGGAGTACTAGAAAATCCAATCAGGGTTTGTGCAGCTAGAAGGGTACCAAATCAGCTATTAAAGTCTCTAAGATCAAGAGCTTAAGGAAAGAGCAATTGACTAACAAGGATGTATGATGGGATTTGTGGGCAACAAACACCAAAAAGGGGCTCAAATGGATGCAAAAAAAAAAAAAAATACTAAGACTAATTATTCACCATTTTGCTCTGTAATATTGATACGATTTAATTGAGTCTATGTTGTGTTTATTGATCCAGACACCATCAATGATATTTGGAACCTTGCTAAAAAATTACTGTTTTATTTATGCTGCATTGTCCTGAACCTTATCATAATTCAGTTTTTCTTTATGTCAATCTATCTCCTGATGTCAATAACTAAAGGATAATGGAAATGCCTGCTTGATGCATACAAGAATTCTGGTAGCAAGCACGCACAAGTTGTTGTTGGGACTTAATTGGCAATTCTTGCATGCATTTTGCAAGCATTAGTTTATATTCAGTGAGCTGTATTAATATACGAGTTGCTCCATAGCACAAGAATATTCTTGCCAAGTAAAACTCACCCTTTACCATCAAATATCCACTTATGGTCGATATACTGTTTGTTCTTGTAAATTATAATTCAAATATTCATTAAATTGTCATTATCATTCTGTTTTTGTTTTCTTGCAGAAGCCAAAGGTGGAGCCAGCAACTCAGTCAGCCACCCCTAATGGAAATCCTTTTGCAGAGCCTAAAACTATTTCCCCAGAAAATGGAAGTGTGCTGGAGACCCAGGATAAGGATGTCATAATGGAGGGCCTTGGTTCAATTGGTACTTATGATCAATGGACTGCACCTTCTATATCTGGGCAACGCCCAAAGCCCCGCTATGTGGTCCTGTACTCATTATCTGATTTGACTTTAATTTATAGGACTGAATTTTTCTTCTCTTGTTAAATACTAAATAGTATCTGCCATCTGTGTGCAGCATGGAGCAGCTATAGTGCAAGACAAGATGTATGTTTTTGGCGGAAATCACAATGGTCGTTACCTTAATGACCTTCAGGTATGTACATCAGTGATAATAACCTTATAATTTCACTTGGAAGAAAGAACATGTGTTTACGATTGGTTAACTGCTTTTGAATGGTAAAATATCTATTTGGAAGGTTGCAGGCTGATGATAATTAAGCTCTACACAGTATAGGTTGTTTGTGATATCCCTGCAATTTTTTTTTGGAAATTCCTTTTTTGGGTTGCCCAGAGATCAATTTTTAGAAAGTGATAATTGTAAAATTTCCCTTTCCCATAATGCATTGTTCTTTTTCCTGATCAATATCATCTAAACTGATTTATTCTAAGAGGCTTTGCTTATTTCTTCTTTTAATTAAAGGTTCTAGATTTGAAAAGTTTCACATGGTTGAAGCTAGAGGCTAAAGCACAAACAGGATCTCCAGAATCACCAGTTGTGCTGCCAGTAACTCCTTGTGCTGGCCATTCTCTGGTAATCTTGAAAAGTTCTCCTGCTATAGTACTTTTTTGTTGCTGGGAACTAATTAACAGCACATATAGTTAGTGATACATTATAGCTGTCATCATTTCCACAATCCCATTTTCTTGCAGATTACATGGGGAAACAAAATTTTATCTGTTGCTGGGCACACCAAAGATCCTTCTGAGACCATTACAGGTTCAAGTCATTTCATTTTTCATAATCTTTGCTGGTATATTTTTCTTTTTTAGAAAAAAGGAAAATTCATGCTCATTGTACTGACCAAGTTTTTGATTTTTATGCTAGTGAAGGAATTTGATCCACAGACTTGTATGTGGTCGAACTTGAAGACTTATGGGAAGCCACCGGTAATCTTATCTATGCCTGAGAACATCGTGTAGAATGTCATGTTTATGACCTTAGAGTCATGACAATATGTGCTTCTTTTTCTTTTTAGTATCCTGCATATTTATCCAAACTGAACGAAATGATTTTATTAATTTAGCATTCTTAAAAAAAGTAGGCAAGCTAAATTGATTTCAAGCATCATGGAGACAGATATTTCTGCTATGAGATAAATGAACATGGTCATGTCTTTTAAAAATGACTTCTATGTTAGGCATCCAACAGCTGTGTGCCTTGAAAACTATTCTTGTTTGTTGTATGTTGTTTGCATATATCTTACATAAATATGAAAACTAGTTAGATAGAAGACAATTGATAGGAAAATGATGCATCACCATGCAACCTTTCTTCGGTACCCTCAATTGATGATGTTTTACAAAATTTTGATGCTTTCCTGTTTGTATTTTAATACAAAAATCTCAAAACTGGATTACTATTGATTATTTTTATTATAATTTTATTTATATACCTTTGTTGTAGATTTCCCGTGGAGGTCAATCGGTGACCCTTGTTGGAACCACTTTAGTTATGTTTGGCGGTGAAGATGCAAAGAGATCTCTTCTAAATGACCTGCACATTCTTGACTTGGAAACCATGACGTGGGATGATATTGATGCTATGTAAGGATACAATAATTTATTGAATATGAATATTTTTTTTGGCATGTTGCTTTCAAGATAATTATAGAAGACTTGGTTTCAATCAGTAATTGAATGAGACATTCAGAAAGTGATACATATTGGTTGAAGATACATATAATTTACTACATTGCCACTTTAAAGATAATGGCACCATGGCTATCATGCTTTGTCATTTTTGCAAATCTTTAAATAGGAAGTGCACTTTCTGTTTTTAATTTCCAGATTTAAGCTTTTCAACATATGGAGTATTATTTCGATAATGTCCATCATTAGATAAGTAAAAGAACAATGAAAATTTCAAAGCTGTAAATAATTATGGCCCTAAAGAGCCACTCAGCATGTATTATCCCATCTATTGGGTATTCACTTTCTTCCATTTTCTTTCATGGATATTAAGAGATGCATCCTGCTCATGCAATCTTTTTTTGAAATCCTTCCTGCAAGTTTCTTCTCAGTTTGTAGGTGCTTTCCTCTTTTCTAATCATTCTGTACAAATCTAAACCCCACCTTTTTTTAGATTTCTTTTAGTCTTCATTGCACACAGTAGTAGACTGGTAGTGCCTCAAACAAATCTGTAATATATGATCTTATTTAGATCCAAGTCATAGGCTCTCTTTTGTTCTCCTCAAAATTATAATTCCTGATATCTTCATTCCCCTCAACATTACTAATTGGTTGGATGCATTCTCGCATATGCCAAACATCTTGATACTAGATTGTCTGTATTACCTAATATATCAACATCATTATATTAAAGGTTTTTCATTTGTAACTTGGGATCCTCGTGACATTTTAAAGAATATCTAACATTCCATTTATATTCCCACTGAAATTGCATTAACACTCCAAACATCTGAACTTCACGTTCTATATGTATATTCACTAAATTGCATTCTGTATATATTTAGGTAAGAGTGTTGTTTAGACCTACATCTTCTAAAATTTCTCTGATAAGGCTAAACACCAATTGTGCTCGTCAATTAACTTGATCACCTAATGACAAAGGTTTTATATGATATATCAGCAGTAATAATACCAAAGTCAAATGCAACAAAAGACTTCAAAACTATTCCTTGGTGTGAGCTTACTGCAATAAGATACTAATCGGTTTCACTGTGGCGTACACATTTTGCATGCTCTCTTCCTAAATGGATCCAGGGCTTTTCTGGAGCACCTAATCATATACTTTCTTCTAGTTGATAATGGGCATGTGTTGTTTATCTTGTAAACTTTTCCATCTGTTGCCATGATCATGCAATACTACTGATTGCCAACTCTATCAACATAAACCAAATTAATTCACTTGGACCAGTTTTACTTTCCTCCATCTTTCTCTAAAATTGTATTAATGGTTGACCTTATTAACATAAACCAAATTTGTTCACCTTGATCCATTTTATTTTAATATCAATCTTATTTTAATCTCCTGACTATATACTTTTTTGAGCAAATTGGAGCTATACTAATCTAACTGCTAATGATGATTGATGATCAAAGTTTGTATACCTAGGTAGGAGGGTTTGACATACCTCCTCTTGGCAAAGGGTATGAGACCACGTGTGTTATAAATTATAATAATAGTTTGAGATAAGATGATCTCAATAGTAATCAAACAGCAAGCGAATTCCTTGTTAAAGTATGCTCGAGCATGTAACCTAACACATGTTAAAGAAGAAGGCAATTGAACTTAACTCTACTATTAAGTCTTAAACTCATGTAGTACTGTTAAACTGGAATCTCAGACTCTTTGGAACATGAGGTTGCCTTGTATTTTGAACAATTGTGTGTTATTATGGAGGCAACATAAAACTGTTTAAGAATATAATTATAGCAAATTTTTACACTGATGAATTGTATACTTTTTCTTCATTATCTTTTTCAGAGGCACCCCTCCTTCTCCAAGGTCAGACCATACTGCTGCTTGCCATGCAGAGCGCTATCTTTTAATTTTTGGTGGGGGGTCTCATGCTACATGTTTCAATGATCTGCATGTCCTTGACCTGCAGACAGTAAGATCTACTCTCAGTTTTAAACATATTAGAACATATGCCTTTTCTATCACTTTTGTAAAATAATATGATCTGGTGCAGATGGAATGGTCAATACCAAAGCAGCACGGTGTTACTCCAGGACCACGAGCTGGCCATGCAGGTGTGACAGTAGGGGAGAACTGGTTTATTGTTGGTGGTGGTAACAATATGAATGGTATGTTTTGTGAAGCATCTGCTTTCTAAACATGTCATTTCATAGAATATATTCTATTATGTTTGGACCATGTTTTCTGTCTGTATTGCTGTGATTATGCCTCGGCTCTCAACTTTTGATCCATTTGCTGCTTGCTCTATCTGTTGATCTTTTGGTACTCCAGATGTAATTGTGCATATTAAACATATTGTTTCTTTTTATATTTTAACTCGTTTTTGTTTTTTGTTTTTTTTTTTTTTGTGTGTGTGTGTGTGTGTGTTTTTTGGGGGGGGGTTTGCAAGGTTTGCATGATAATACATGTGACCAAAAGAAAAGCAGAGAAAATAAACATAACTATCGGTCAAAAACAACACTTAGTCCCAACCATATAATGCTGTGATCTAAGGAATCCTTTTTCCTGTTTTTCAATGGTGCAACAATGCAGTTGTATACCTGTCTTCTGCTGGGGAAATAGTTTTACTGATAATCTTCTTTGACCTTGCTTTTTGGTATTTTCTTCAAGTTAATAAAATCTGGGTGATTTTTTCATGCTTTTTTTAAAAAAAAGTTGCTACACCTTATTTTGGATAGGAGCATCGACTATTGTTGGAGCTGAAAAACCTGTAAGATAGGATTTGATGATTTCTTTATGCATTTGAGTCAGGTTATTAGTCCTAGACTGAGGAAATGATAAAAAGGTGTCTATAGATATAATGTTGCAACTAAAATTTGGTTTTAGATTAGCATGGCATGGATGATTTTTGAGTATTATTGAAAGTTGGCTAAGCCTGCAGACTAGTGTGCATACATTGCAATGATTTAAAATATCATCTACAACTTATGTGATCAAAATTATTGTCACATGAAGGTAGCATGAAATTGGTTTCAAGTCTCAACATTTAATAAACATGTGTATCCGGATCTGGTTTATCAGTTAATCTCTAATTAAGCTTTTACAGATCCAAACTTCTTTTGGTATGTACGTCCACAAGCCCAGGGCCCACAAACAGTAGAGTTGTGGAAAAGGTGGAAACAGAATAGGGTACAAGAAATCCAACAGGAAACTTCATCCACTCTGTTAATTCATGGATGCTCTCTCCAGATATTACTACCTGTACTCCTGTAGCATTAGTTGAGGTTTATGGCCATAATTACCCTTTCGGTATGGGAAATTGTTTTGCTGATTGCCTAATCAGGGTGATCTGGGAGCCATCACTTAAAGAATATGAAATTATGTCCTAGATTGGTGGCTTGGCTGAATAAGCACATATTTTTTTTCCAAAAACAAGCAATTGAGATTGCTATAAATACAAGGATACTAAATTGGTGGCCTTTGCTGGTTGAAGGTTGTCATATCCAATTAAGATCATGGGGCCAATATGAAAACCTAAAAATTGTGCAGCTCCAAAAAATACAAGTGTGTTATTTGTATAGCAGTAGCATATCGCCTTCCCATCATGGTACTTATGCCTAACAAGAAGGGATTTTATTTAACATCCATGTAAAAATCAGGCAACAAGAATATAGAAGGGGGAGCATTTGTAATAGGAATAGCATAACAATGTCTATATTCTATAATATTATAAATTGTTGATTTAACTCTAAATCAGAATGAGGATGGAATGTGGGAGCCGGTCTGGGCGAGGGTGCAGGAAAGCAGATATTTAGAGCACTTGAAGGAAGCACTTAGGAAAAAGGTGTGGTTCAAGATTTTGGAGAGGTTCCAAAGTGAATACATTACCATTGCTAGAAGTTTCTTGCTACCAAGAAAAAAGGTAGCCTAATGCATGAGGTTGCTGCCACTATATGGTCTAGGGAGTGTTGGCTATATGTAGCCTTACCTCTGCATACGGAGAGTCTGTTTGTGTGTTTGGAACTTGTGACACCTAAGTTATAATAGAGCAGCCTTATTGTTGTGCCAAGGCTCACCCTCTTGCATGATGCTTCTACAATTGCAGCATATGAGGAGGATCAGATGTATGCAACTTTACATCTCTATGTGCGGAGACTCTGTTTCCGTGTTTCGAACACATGACCTGCAGCTTCCAAGTCACGATGGAGCAACCAAACCGTCCCCAGGATTCTCTATTCTATCATGACAAAATCTTGGAGCAATGTTATACATCTCTCTATGCTAGATTGCACTCATTTTATTCAATGGCATGGCTTTTTAGATATCCCAGCCAACTAGCTAAGCGCTTGGTTAGGCATAATATTTGTAGAAATCATCTAGAGATATCATATAGTCTTATGGCCAGAAGTTGCAGCAGCAAATTCCTCACCAAATTGCTTAATAACTTGTAAAACAAAAAGGAAAAATAGCAAAAAAGTATATGGATAATAAAGAGAGAGGAAAGTGAGGGAGAAAAGAATAGTTAAAAAAGAAATAAGGGGCTCACATGCTTCATTTACAAGGTGTTTTTCCCATCGTTCTATTTAGTGCAGACGGTGACCGCTTTTGGCCACAAACACAATTAGTACAGGCTGCTTTCATTGTTTATTACATTAAATTGTTGATTACATACAACTCATGAAACATGGACGCATAAAGGATGTGGATATGATGCAATACAAATATTGCTGATACAATAAAACTTGGAAAACTTGGATACCATGAGTAGGATATGTTAATATAAAGATATATATTTTACATAGTTATCAAAGAAGCATCCATTAAACTAATGAGTTTTAGCAATAACATAATTGCTGCTCCATACAATAACATGAACACCTACAAGCTTTGTGATCTTATTTGTCATAATCCATGCTCCATTTAATGATGTCAGCATCACAAATTCTGAAAATGTTTTACATTCATCTTGTCCATAAAAGGTCATCACTCCTTTTTTAAAAAAATACAGAAGACCCTTTTATTCTGAAAAACAGTATTCAGAAAATAGGTATCCAATGTATATCCTAGACATATCAAACGAGTATTTATATGAAATAAATGAATGTTTATGAAAAAGGAGAATGGGTTTTTTTCTTGGAGCTTGCTTGTTTTGACTAGGAAGTTTAAGATATATTCCCACTGAGATGATGGATGCTTATAAAGTTGCTTATGATACTTGAATATTGAGGGCACAATTTTTCACATACCCACTATAAATTTCAACTTCTTCTCATTTTTGCACATCCCAGTGCATATACCCATGGCCACCTTGAAAGTGTCAATTCAAGTGCAGTTTCCAAGATAGTTTAGGTCAAGATTGAAAGCACCAACTTTGTACTTGTTTATCAGAAGTGAACCTTGAAAGAGGAGCTCCAATTGATGAGGGAACAACAATGAGCAATATTTTGTCATGACTCTTGAGCTTGCTTTGAACCTTTTCATTGATGAGGATCATGGACTCTATAGGTCAAATGAGTTGATTGTAAATTGTTGCAAATTTATTTTAAATTTAAATGAAGTTAATTGATTTTATACTTAAAAGTGCAAAAGAAAAAAACAATGTATGGAGTCTTTTAATCTTTTATAAACTTGCTAACTGCATTTTAGCATTTGTGTTGGTACTTACACAATTCATTTCAGGGGTCTCTGAAACTCTTGTGTTAAACATGTCCACATTAACCTGGTCAGTTGTTACCACTGTTCAAGGACGCATGCCCCTTGCTAGTGAGGTATGTTCTGTTCGTATATTCAGGTTTAATTGGAGCTTGAGGTCCTTATGATATTGTCATATATTGCAATTATGAATATGAGCAAATCAGAATAAACTTCTTGTGAGTCGTGACCAACAGCTGTTTTCTCAATTGCTTGGTACCTTCCGCTCAAAGCTACAGGTCTCAGGTTCAAACCTGAGTTGTGTTGAATAACCACCATGTTCTTCAAAAAGAATAAAGTTCTTGTGCAGTGGCTTGTACTAAGTTCATAAAATCATGCACATGAAACACCCAACCTTTTTTTTCCAAAGCTTTAAAACTAGGGAGATGTAATCTTAAACTGGCTAAATGATAATTTACAGCAAGCCAACAATGGCTAATCAGAAACTACCTTCATCTCATAAATTGTTATTATTATTTTAAGTTTTAAAACTCAAATGGATCATGTCATGTGTATGCAATTACTAAAATTTGATCTGACCCATGGTTGATTTCTTTTGATTCTTAACTTAGAATTATCCTGCAATTAATTCCCAGATTCTGGTCAAGCAAACTGGTCGCTTGATATAAATAGCAAAATGCAAAAATCTCAAAATGAAATATACAGCAAACTATTAAATTCCTAGTCCTGAAAATAAGAATGTATGTGATCTAATATCAAATTTTAGCTTCAAAAACCAGGTACTTGCCAAAGTATAGTAGGAAAGAGTGATTTTTTTCTCACGGTTCTTAACAGCCAGTGCAATGTATTCTGTATAACTTGCTTACAAAGGGAATAAGAGAATTCTGTGCAATGTAGTGTGTCATAAGATTGCCAGGTTGGAAAGCTGCAGATTGATCGTGAACAAGTTCCTTGCTTTCTAGGTTTTGCATATTAACCATTAGACTGTATACCTTTTTCAGATCTGATTATCAAACTAAAGTGCTAACTTTATGTTCAGTTGGTACACAAGTTGTTTTAGGAATTTGTCAAACAATTAATTGCATTTAGTTATTGATTAGCAAGACATCTTTCATTACTTAGATGGACTAAAATCATTTGAAGTAAGCCCTTGATTGGTATGAAAATCCAGTAGTATTATGTGAACAGGTTCACCTTGTTGGAGTATAAAATGATTCCCTTTTCCCAGAAATCTCCTGTCCTGCATGGTAGGAGCATGGAATAGTTTTTTTGATTGGTCAATGATGTTTTGGGTTTTCCCCCCCTCTAGGGCCTGAGTTTGGTTCTGAGCACCTACAACGGAGAAGATTTTCTTGTGTCATTTGGAGGATATAATGGGCGATATAGCAATGAGGTAAAGAGCAATCATGGCATTTAGATTCTTTTTTGCCCTTTATAACCGTTTGGTCTAAGATTTTTTGTGTTGGTTAGGTCTATATCCTTAAACCAAGCTCCAAAGCAGATTTGCAGTCCAGGATGATAGGGGGGCCTGTGTCCGCCAGTACTGTTGCCCTTCTGCCAGCAACAAATGCCAGTCGGGATGTGGAACCTGAGATTGAAGCAGCTCAAGATGGAAAGATAAGGGAAATTGTGATGGACGATGGTGATGCAGACCCTGTGGTAAGCTGATGTGAAATTATATTAAGAAGCTAGATTCACTTCTTCATTTGAAAATTAATGGTTATGTGCAAAAAGAATAGGATAAGTTTTTTTGTCATACAACTATAAACCTAGGTGGATCCGTATACCATGTATGTAAGAGATCCTTTTTGCCATAATGCTTATGCTGGCAAAATATTGACCTCATTATATCCAATTGTAAGAGCATTTGATACATAACAGCCTCTAAATAAATGCAATAACATCCAAATAATTAAGGTTTGTCAGCTCAAATTTATTTTGACTATTCTAATCAATTTTGTTCTGAACTTTTGAGATGTCAATCCTTCCTAATTTGCATCCTTTTTACCAAAAATTCTTAGAATATCAGAAGTGAGGAAACAAGTGGACAGCTGGTAGCAACACTTAAGGCAGAGAAAGAGGAATTAGAAGCAATGCTCAACAAGGAACAATTGCAAACACTCCAACTTAAACAAGAGCTAACTGAAGCAGAGTCTAGGAATGCAGAGCTTACGAAGGCAAGTTTCATTTGTAGTTTCTTTCTTTCTTTAGTGATTTATCTTTTTTCTTTGCATAGCAAACACGAAAATTCCTAGGCAGTTTTCCATGGATTTTGGCACTAATTCTATTTAATACCTCATTATTTTTTTCCTCTTCTTTCTTTTTCAAGTTAGATTCTGCAATTGTTTTGGTTTCTTAATTTAGTTCTTTGTTCTAAAACTGCAAAATCTAAGAGCCTGTTGGCATCACTTTTATTTCTTTCTATTTTTATGCAGAAACTGAAACAAAAAACATGTTTGATGCTGTTGCTTTTATTTTCTATTTTTTAAAATTCTTTTTCACTATTCCTAGAAAAATGAATGTAAGGAATCCTTACTTTTAATATTTTTAAATACAAAAAACTCATGTTTTTTAGGCCACCATAAACACTGCCTCCATCACCACTACCGTTGCTGCCTCTGCCATTGCCACACCACTGCTGCCGTCGTCGCTGCTTTCATCATGTTGCCAACGCCTCTTGCACCATTGCTGCCACCATTATTACCATCATCACTGCATCAGCCATGCCACCACTGCCATCATTGTTGCCTCGGCAACATGGTTGGTGCCTTAGCTGCCACTACTGCCGCCTCTACCAAACCATCATCATCATCACCATCTTTGCTATGTCTCGCTGCCAACATCACCACTGTCACTTCTTCCACCTTTGTTGCTACTACCATGACCACCACTATCACCATTTTAAAAAGTAATTGACTATACCCGACACTTTTATATTTTAAAAATTAGAAAAAATGGAAGCAGATATTTTATTTTTCTATTTCTGAAAATAGAAAAAATGAAAATGATGTTGAACGACACTTAAGAATAAAATTTCAGTAATGGTGTTTCAACTTGATATTTCTTGTTTTTATAAAAGTCCTGGCACCTAGTTTCATTCTTTCAACTTCTCTCCTCTCATAAACAAACACGTTAGGATTTCCAGGAATAGATCCATGATGAAGTAACTGGCAGATCCTATCCTATTTATTTGGGAATTTTGGACACTATTATCTAGATTTGGAGGGACATAACCTTACAAAGCTTGGAACGCTTGCCTATCAAGTTGCTTGATATTTTCTCCGTGTTTGAATTTTGTAGGAGCTTCAATCTGTTCGTGGCCAGCTTGCTGGTGAGCAATCAAGGTGTTTCAAACTTGAGGTATGCATTCATAGTTCATGTTCAGAATTTTGAAAGTTCTAACTCACCTCAACTTGCAAGCTACACTACTGTAGATGTTTATATCGTAAAGTACATCAGTGCAAACTAACCCAACTATGACAAGTTTTTTCCCGAATAACAAACCTTCTCTTTTCTTTGATTGAATATCTTGAGAATCATGGTGGAAATTCCAGAAATTATTTTATAGAAATGTTGGAGGAATCTCATGTCAAAAACTTGGGGCAGCACCTCTGAAGATTAAAAAAATGGAACATCCTTCTAACAGAAGAGAGGTGCAACTAGTGGACTATAGAGCAATCTGCCTCATCCTTTGATAGTCATTTTTCATATATTTTTATTTGACTTCTAGGGTTAGTTGGAAAATAAAGTGACGGCGATTATGTTGGAAACTTGTCTATCTTGGACTTTATTGGTTCAAAATCATTGCTGGCAAAATTATACACTCCATTTAGTTTTTGCTAGAATGGGTTGGACCATGCCTCAACCTCTTGGAGACTGTTTTTCTTCAAGCTTTTTTTGCAGCACAAATAAAAGATAAGAGGTGAGTAGTTTCACAAAGGACAAACTGTAGTGATTCAAATGGATAATTTGAGAATAATTCAGTTTTTTTCCTGATGAAATTGAACCATATTTTAATTTTTAGGTTTATGTCATTGCATATTATTGGTAATGTTCTAGTGTGTTGATATTTTGCATGGCACAAACGACATGCTGGCAACCCACAGCATTGGCTACCATGTTTAGAGACCCAACTCCTGAGAGCTTCAATGGATCGGACCATTAGAAACCTGTAATTTTATGGGAAGTGGCTAACCTGGTGGATCGTATGGTTGAATTATTCAACCAGCACAGCCAAACTGGTTCTGACTTAGGCTGTTCAGTTATTTAATGAAAAATGAAGAAAAAATGTCAATCTTCTTCCATGGTCTTCTTCCTTTTTTAGGTGTGGTTCTAGTAGTGCATGGCTTGGTCTGCCACATTTTAAAGCAGCGAAGGTGAGGGAGGGACTAGAGGTGTCAACGGGTTGGGTTCAGGTCGAAACCTAGATATCCAGACCCGGACCCGATTTTAGCTACTGGATCCAGATTCGGACTTGAATACCCGACATGTCTAATTTGAAGTACCAGACTCGGATCCGAATGGGTCCCTGGTATCCAGACTCGGACCCGGACTTGAATGGAGGAGGGATGCTAGACGCGATTTACCTCGGAGAAAGGGGGGAGGGAGAGGGGGGGAGGGACGCGATTTACCTCGAAGAAAGGTGAGGTTAAGATCCCGGACGGGTATCATGAAGACGATGCAAGAGATATCAATGCCGGGAGTGAAGGATGAAGCACCGGTGTGGAGATTAAGGCCAGCGAGGTGAGATCCGTAGGGCACGGCAGCATGCCATCAGGCAGTAGACATCGATAGCCGTGGCGGTGTCTTCGAGCTCAATGCAAGCGACGAGGATGAGGACGAGGGCGATCACAGAGTAGATCGAGTCCATTGATGCACGTACGAGAGCTTCGAGCTCCACCTCTCCCCGCCATTGATGCACGTACGAGAGCTTTGGAAATCGGTAAGATCAACAGAAAACGAGGGCAGCGCTGGAGGAGATGGTTGGCGATGGACGCCGACGATCGATCTGGACTGGAGAGGGGCTGAGCCATCGAAGGGGGGAGGCGTCGGCCGTCAAAAGGGGGACCCGTTAGCCATCGAGGGGCGAAGAGGGGAGGATTTGGGGATTCGGTAATCGGTCGAAGGAAAAAAATCAAGGGCAGCAGGGCATAGAGGAGGGCTTTTATATTAAAAACAATGACTGATTTTGAACCCTTGGATCACGATCTAATGGTCCATAATAATATAAATATATATACATAAAATATTATTTTATATAATCGGGTTTGCCTGGTCTAGATATTACATATTCAAACTCGGATCCATTTAATCATGACTAAACGGGTTCGGATAAACGGGTCCAAATTTAATACTAGACCTGGACCCGACCCATTGACAGCTCTAGGAGGGACCATGATTGTGCTTGGGGTGGGAGTTATTTTCGGAGGAGAGGAGAGCAGGTTTCACCATTAAAGTAGGAGAGAAACAATGGCCATAAAGGCACGGCAAAGGAAGTCAGCATTATGATTTGTAGCATTATGATTTGTGGCAATGATCGCTTGTTGTAGAGCAGTCAAAAATAAAAACCTAACTTACTACTATAACTAGGGTTGGTAGGGATTGTATTCTCAGAGATCAATGGTAATTGTTTCACGAAGAAAATAAAATAAGCGATTAATGTTTAGTTCTTTAAAAGTAGGTAATATGTTAATTAAAACTAACTAATGTAAATTAACTATAAAATTGAGGGGTTTACATGATAAAAAAAATGTCTTCAAGTTTTTCAGGTAATTACAAACATAAATCCTGTATTTATTTTAATTTATATAATCAAAGTCCATAATTATTAGGAATCTTGTAAACTAATCCCTATTATAGGCTATCTTGCTGAGTACAAACCATATCTTGTCAAAATCATGACCCGTCCGACAAGTATAGGCTATCAAATGATTGAGTTGAATATATCCTAACAACATACATAAATAAAAATTGTAGAATTAATTATCCATGTTGAGCATGGACCATATCGTGTCAGATCATGATCCATCCCATCTATAGATAATTTATGCAAGAATTAAACAGAAAAGTATTTAAAAGAAATTGAATGCTTTATTTAATTGCATAGAATAGAAAAAATTAAGTACGGAAATTTGTACTCCCCTATAGACTGCACCTCAGTCATGCATGGTTCTTGGATACATCTTCTTGAAGATTTGAAGCTCTGTCACAGTATTTCCTCTAAAAAAATCTTTTCTTTATTCTTCTCCCTCTCTTTCAGCCTAAACTAATTACAAAAATAAAAATAAAATAAAAGATGGCTGCTGTTGGTTCCTCTAAGCCTCCCACGGCTGCCCCTTAAATAGGGGAGGAACTAGGCCAAATCCCACTTAAAACATAATAAGAAACTGATTACAATTAAGTTTTGAAGCTTTGGAATAGTTCTGGCCATATGATGATTGTCCAATGCTTGAAACCATGTCCAAATCTGTCGCACAGGGTCCCAAATCTGGTTGGAATAAACCATAGCTGTTAGATGCTCTTTCCAATTTGTTCTTAGTTGTCGGTTTGTAGATCAGGCCTCGCTTCATGCCTGGGAATTCATCTACAGGTTGAAATCTGCTCCAGCCATTAGATTAGCGGAGGGACTCGCCAGAACCGCTCGATCGTGCAGATTGCTTCAGAGTCCTTCCCATCGACCGGCTGCTCCCATGTAGGATCGCACCTCATCTTCACCGAAACCTCCTTCACCATCGACCTCTCGTGCGCCACCACCACCAGCACTATCAAAGTTGCCGGAGCTGTCGAAGCCCTTTGCCACCATCTTCTCACTTCCATGCTCGTCACCTTGCTGCCGTGCTTGTCATTATCGGAAGGGTCATCGCTGCTGCTGCCCATCACTGGCGATGTTACGGTTGCCTTCCAACAACACTGTTGTCGTCTTCCTTGTTGCTGGCATCTCCCTTCGCCGAATCTGTTGGATAGTGCACAAAAGCCTCTGCCTCACCTCATGGCCATACTGTCACCTTCATCGCTGGCACTGCCTTTGCTTCATCTCCGGAGTCGTGGGCCAGCGGATTGTTCGTGTGACGCCTGTCTGGCTATTGATTGGCTCAAATCCTTCCATGATCCACGACTCCTATCCATGGACCAAAGATAATGGCATCTATTGACCATTTGATGCTTCTAGACCGGCTGCTTTAAAAACTATTCTAGACGTAGTTTTAAATGATTCCGGGCTCATTTGAGCTTCAATTCGGGTCCGATTTGCATCCTTTGAATTGAGCGAGCTCTTTAAGTTAGCGAGTATTTAAATCATTAATTTTGCTAAAATTTTAAGGTTTGAGGGTTCCAAATATCTTTAGTAATTTTAATGTTTTTCATTAAATATTTTACTAGGTATGTGGTGCTTCAGCTCAACATCTATTTTTCATAATTGCATTCAAATTTCATATTTTTTTCAAATTATTTTTAAAAAGTAATTAAAATACTCAAAATAAATATATAAATAGGTGACTTATCACACCCCCCAATTTATTGCTAGTTCCTTAGCAATGCAATAAAAATATGTATTAATTTATAACCATGTGTCATTTAGATCATATACAAAAATAGATTTAGGATCAAAAGTTAAAAGAATTTAGCAAGTATCACTAAGTATCGAGTTTTAGCAACAAATTTCGCAGTCAGCATAATTAAAAACTTTTTTAGAATTCATCCAAAGATCTACAGCACTTATGTTTATAATGGCTTAATTAGCATTTCGGTTCTAGCTTGTAAAGGATAAATATATTTTCGTTTAACATCCAAAGATCTACAGTACTTTTTTTATGAAGTGCTGAGCATCCTGGCCTTCCTTTCATCGTTTGACACGAGCATCCATGGTTGGCTTAGGTGCAGAGACTCGATTACTAAGCTTAGGGTAATCCACATATATTTTGTGTTTTGCACTTTTATTTTAGACATGTAGCTATTTCTTGAACTTTAAGGTAGCTTGCATATTGCCTTAGGATTTTTTCAGGTAGGTAGCTCTTTTTTTGAATTCAAGTTTCGTTAATTAGGGGATATATTAATTTTCAATTTTCAGTAATAATTGAGTCCTCAATTGATCTTACAACCAACACCTACTTTACCTCATTAATGTGCATGTATAATGAAAGTGCTAATAGTCTTTAGGTAATCTAAGTAAACCATTAAAAGTCTAACTAGCTAGTCTATTCCTTTGACTCGCTACAGTCATTAGCAGATATTTTTTAACTCTATTATCTTTTTCTTAATCTGTTTTGCTTAAATTTTCTTTCATAATACATGATTTATTCAAAATAGGATTTTTTCTTTTAAAGATTTCAAAGGATGAACAATTTTTATAAAAAAAATCAAAAATTTTCATAGTATTTTTAATAGATTTTTCAAAAAATTTTCAAAAAGATTTTCCCTACTCCCAACTTAATTTTCATTATCCTCAATGGAGTAAGGAAAAGTAAAATAGAGATGGGTAAATAAAACAAGGAGACACCACCTGGATTAAATATCCATCATGTATTGCCAGGTGCGTCCGTAAGGAGTAGTTCATTATTCTTATAAAAATGAGAATCATTAAAGTAAAAGTTAATAAAAAGATTTGGTTACTTTCCAGCAAGCGCTAAGTTTAACATCTTCAGTCATACATCTTAGAGTTCTCATCCTATTATTGTCTGAATCTTGATATGGGTCTGTAATTTTCTACATGATTCGGGATCAATCTCAGAGTATTTCCTACATGGGACCATTGAATGATTTATTCCCCTGATAGCTAACAACTTTCTTTATAATTAAATCTAGGTATAACTTAAGTACTAGTCAGGGTTCTAAAAGATCTAGATCTATGTACTTGATATGCTTAATGTACTGAGGAAGTATTTTAGGATCCTCTTTTTGTGTCTCTTACTTTTTAAGCAAAGGTTCAACCATTATCATGAGGGATTCAACTAATAATTCGAGTCTTGATTGAGTGCAATGATCACTAGATATGGATGCTTCATTAACATTTTCTATTTCAGGTATCTTTACCAGTTCTTCAGTCCTGAATGTTTTCAATTGATTAGACTTGTCTTCTTGTTTTGAGTCGAGATCATTCTGGGCTTTAAAGTCAACCTTGAGTTGGCTTGGTAATCTTCCCTCTTCTTGTTCATTGAAGATTTGGACTAGGTGACCTAACTGCACCTATAGACAAGCTATGGCCTGTGTATTGGAGGTTACCTATTGGCTCATGGTCTGCATAAAGCTATTGAGGGTATTTATAATATCTAAGGTTGTTTGTGCCAAGACTTTTAAACTTTGTTCTAATGTGTTGATTCCTTAAGATCTAAATCTGGTTGATTGTTTGATATTTGGTTGGGCTTTTGGTAGGGCTGATAAAAAATATGGGCTCCTAATGGTGCATTTATGACCACATAAAATTGGGATAATTTCTTCATCTTAGGTTATAGGGTTCAATCATATATGTTTCTTTGGTTGCACTCCCTTGTGTGAACTCATTTTGAGTTGGATGCATCAAACAAGGATATTCCTCTATAACATGATCTGGTGTATCACATGCCGTGGACATAGGTGCTGGTACATGGTTTAATTGGATATTTCCTTTATGTTCTAGGGTTTCAATCCTACAAGTCAAAGTTACAAATATATCTTCTTCCTATTTCCTTGTATAATTGTATGCATCTTCGAATCTAGTAAATTTAGGATATATGTTAGTTATTTCAGGTCTATTTATAAAATTATTAGTTGGGGATCTAATTGTAGATGATTGGGCAGAGTCAATCGGATACCAATAGTCTTGTAGGATTTTAGATCGTACACTAGAATCTATTTGGACAAAGTTATTAGGGTACCAATAGTCGCTTAAGGTTTTAGGTTGTATATTAGAATCCGTTTCTCTTAGGATAGCAATAATTCCTTAGGTTGCGTTTGGTAGATGGTAATCTATCCAAATTATCGGTAATTTTAGGTTGGGCCCACCAGATAACTATGTTTGGTATTTTGGAAAAGTGGTAATCTATCTTGTAGTGGTAATCCGGATTACCTTTCATGTAGCAATCCGGATCATCTCAGGGAGGGGTGGCTATCCAGATTACCGGAGATATGGTAATCTGTTATTTTTTTTACAAAATTATCCCATCCCTTTCGCTTCGGTGAGAATGAAACTGTCCCCTTCTCCCTCTCTCACATAGCAGCATCCTGTTAGATTTTATTTGGTCCTTCCGTTCCCTGTATGCCTCCGTACCAATCCAAATCAGAGGTCGAAGTAGACATCGACTGCAAAAAGATGCCTTTTTGCTCTCCGACTTCTCCGTGTGGGGATTTCAAGATCCCTCTCCCATCTTCTCTGGTCACATACAAACCCTCGCGTCGCCCCCGCTCAATCCCCAGACGCAGCCAATCCCAATCTCCCCTTGGTCGCGTTATCATGACGTAGGTGGGCTTTTTTAGTGATTATTCCACATTTTCTTATAAAATTTTTTTTTTCTGACTTAGGGGTATTTTAGGAATTTGAGCTTAGATTACTGGTAATCTATTTCTCAAACCAAACACAGTAATCAATCTTACTGATAGATTACCTGTGTATACCAAATACAGTAATCAGCATTACTGGTAATTTATCCAGTGATAATCTATCTTGCAAGTAATCTAGATTACCATTCAGGATTTCCTGGCGATCCACCAAACGCAACCTTAAGGTTTTAGATCTATCAGTGGATTCCAATTGGATAGAGTTACTCGGATAACAATAGTCCATTAGGGTCTTAGGTTGTACATTAGAGTCTGTTCTCCCTTAGTCAGGTAACAATAGTCCATAAGGCTTTTGGATCATTCAATGGAATACGGGTAGCAATACTCTCTTAGGGTTTTAGGTTGTACATTGGAATCCAATTGGATAGAGCTATTTGGATATCAATAGTCCTTAAGGGTTTTTGGTTGATCATTAGTCTATTTCTCTCTTAAGGTACCAATAATCCTTCATGGTTTTAGGTTGATTGCTGGATTCCATTTCTTTCTCAGTGACCTTACAATCTTATCAGGCTTAGATTGTTTCTACCCAATCATCATTTTGTCTCGGCAAGATTTTTTTATTTATATTTATTTATTGTGGATGAAGAAAAGAAAAGAAATGAGAGATAAATGAGAGAAGAATCTAAATGTGAGAAACCTAAAAAGTCCTAAATCTATAGATGACAGAGAAAAATATTTTAATTAGATTAATTTTTTATTAGCAAACAAGTTATCGCATAATGGATTCTCTATTCTAGGGTTAACCTATATCTAAACAACCTTTAACTGTCAAGGCCACCTTGGAGCCATCCAAGTTAAAAACTAACTACCCGACTAGCCAGGTAAGAGTAAGGTCAATGGGGATACCCCTGTTGCTTTTCTTAAATACCAAATAAATTGACCAGATCAGTCATCATAATCACTTAAAGAACCACTTTCTATCAAGATTTCATCATTAAATTCCTTTTCTAGATACTAGTCAACCAGCTAATCCTGACCTGGTCTAACTCTTTCGAGTGCCTTGTCCTAATGAGCTCAAAAAATTCCTAGGGGTCAATGTCTAATTGATTTTAGATTAAGGCCTAGGTCAATGCATATGCAAGGAGGTGATTTGTGGACCAAGAAAAGATGACCAAATCCCTACCCTATGTTGTTTAGGGGTTTATGTCCTTAAGGTATTTTATGAGAATGCAATGCGAATAAAACACGTATCCAAATAGAGTAGAAGTTTTTAGATTTTTTTATTTGTTTCTTTAAATTAATTAAGTTTTATAGAAATGTCTTTTTTTCTTTTTGTTTATTTAAGGTAATTAAATTAAAAAGGAAACTTAAATTAAGTTAGGAGTCAACTTGTATGTAAAAAGAAAGAAAATATTTATATTTTTTCTTTTTCTTTTTATGCTAACAGGAATACAAGGTAATCTAGAAAATAAGAAAATAAAATTAAAGCATAACAATTAAAGAAGGTAATAAAAATATTTTTTACTTTTTTTTGAAAAATTATCGTGCCTAGATTCCTAGTAACATCGCCAAAATTTGATCGCTTGTTGCAGAGCGATCAAAAATAAAAACCTAACTCACTACTATAGCTAGGATGAGCAGGAATCATATCCTCAAGGATCAAGGATAATTATTTCATAAAGAAAATAAAATATATGATAAATATTTAGTTCTTTAAAAGTAGATAATATGTTAATTAAAACTAAGTAATATAAATTAATCATGAAATTGAGAGATCTATATGATAAAAAGATGTATTCAGGTTTTCCAGGTAATCACAAACATAAATCCTGTATTTATTCTAATCTATACAATTAAAGTCTGTAATTATTAGAAATCTCATAAACTAATTCCTAGTATATGCTATTTGCTGATTTTGAACTATATCCTACCAAGATCATGGTCTTTCCCACAAGTATAGGCTATCCAACGATTGAGTTGAACAGATCCTAACAAGATATATAGATAAAAATTCTAGAATAAATTATCTTTGTGAGCATGGACCATGACGTGTCAGGATCATGATCCATCCATCTATAGGCAATTTATTCATGAATCAAACAAAAAAGTATTTTAAAAAAATTGAACACTTTATTTAATTGTATAGAATAGAAAAATAAATACAAAAATTTAAGTACGGAAACATGTACTTTTCTTGTAGACTGCATCTCAGTTACATAATTTCTGTGGAAACATCTTCTTGAAGATTTGGAGCTCTATCACAGTACTTCTTCCTTTTCTTTATTCCTCTTCCTCTTTCAACCTAAAATAATTACAAAAATAAAAATAAAATAAAAGATGGCTATTGCTGGTTCCCCTAAACCTCCCATGGCTGCCTCTTAAATAGGGGAGGAATTAGGCCAAATCCCACTCAAAACATAATAAGAAACTACATTTAAGTTTTGAAGCTCTGGAACAGTTTTGGCCATAGGATGATGATCCAATGCTTGAAGCCACGTCCAAATCTGCCGCACAGGGTCCCAAATCCGGTTGGAATAAACCATAGCTGTTAGATGCTCTTTCCAATTGGTTATTCGTTGTCGGTTTGCGCAGATCGGCCTCGCTTCATGCCTGGGAATCCATCTACACGGAATCTGTTCCAGCCATTAGATTAGCATAGGGACTTGCCAAAACCACTCGATCACATAGGAGATCACTTCAGAGTCCTTCCCATCGACCGGCTGCTCCCATGCCAATTGGATTGCACCTCATCTTCGTCGGAACCTCCTTCGTCGTCAACCTCCCGTGTGCCACAACTACCAGCACCGCCGAAGTTGCTGGAGCTGTCAAAGCCCTTTGCCACCGTCTTCTCACTACCATGCCTGTCACCTTGCTGCCATGCCCGTTAACCCTAGAAGGGTCACCACTGTTGCTGCCCTTCACTGGCGATGCTATCATCGCCTTCCACCAGCATTGGTGCCATCTTTGTTGTTGTCGGTGTCTCCCTTCATCGGATCCATTGGATAGCGCAGAGAGCTTCTGCCTCACCTCATGGCTATGCTGTCACCTTCGTCATCGACACCGCCCCTGCTTCGTTGCTGGAGTCATATGCGCTAGCTGATTGCCCTTGTGATGCCGACCTGGCTGTTGATCGGCTCAAATCCTTTCACGGTCCATGATTCCTGGTCATGGACCAAAGATAATGGCATGTGGACCATTTGATGCTTCTGTAGTGGATCGGCTGTTTTAAAAACTGTACTGGGCCTAGTTCTAAATGATTTTAGGCTCATTTGAGCTTCGATTCGGATCTGGTTTGTGTTCTTTGAATCCGTAGAGTAAGCTTTTTAAGTTTGCGAGTATTTAAATTATTAATTTTGCTAAATTTCCAAGGTTTAAGGGTTCTGGATATCTTTATTGATTTTAATGTTCTTGCTAAAGAAGGAAAAAATATGAATTAAAATTTTTATTAAACATTTTATTGGGTGTGGTGCTTTGGCTCAATATTTACTTTTCATAAATATACTTTAATTTTATATTTTTTTTCAAATTATTTCTAAAAAATAATTAATTTGCAAAAAAGTTCAATTTAGTTACAAAATTAGGATTTTTATAAAATAGCACCATTAATTAATTAAAATATTCAAAATAAATATATAAATAGGTGACTTATCAGGCAATTGGAGCTTGATAAGATTGATGTAATGACCATTTGTTATGGGTTATCATCTAACATTGAAGATTATTGCCATGACTAGATCATAGCCCCTTTCCTTTTTTTGGGCCGTCTATTATTGAGGAGATGTCAAGGTTTTAATTCTCTTGGGATGAGGTGTTCCGGTTTTTCCATGGAATGGGGCGCGCCAGCATTCCACCCTGTCCCGACACTCGGGACATGGGATGTTCCAAGGTATCCTGATTGGAATGCTGGGATATTGGCAAGACATCCTGTCTTGACACATGGGATGGTACCCCATCCCCGTGTCTCGTGGGATGTCATGCTGGGACCTAAATTCTTGGGAGGTGTTGAGGTTAATAGAGTTTGAGATAGAAGGAAGAAAGCATTAGGCATTTAATATGCATAGGTTGAGGTCAGTAGAATTTGAGAGGGAGAAAATGGGAGCCTTGCTTCCTTAAAAACAAAATGGGGGTTAGGGATCTAAGATGGAAGGAGCCAAATTTAGGAACGGCGTTTCTACTCTCCGAATTGGAGTTTGGGAAATTGGACCCTTTTTATCTTAAAAGCCTTTTGTTTTTAAAATGGTTGACTCATGATTGTCCCAATTTTTAACCGCTGACTTTGTGAACTGGCCGGGAAAATTAGTTTGGCTGGGTTAGCTGGATCAAAATACTTGTCGGCTGTATAGATCCTGTTTTACTTACTGTTCTATTAGGCCACATTGTGGAATAAGAAGTTTCTTCAAATCATTTCCAATTACCTCCTATGCTTCTTTGGTCTGCCCTTTTTTAAAATCTGTCCTATATTTGTCTTCCAGCCTATGTTGCATGGATAGACCATCTTAATTGTTTTTTCATAGTCTCGTATTGTTATTTTGTACTTTCCTCTAGTATACTCGTTTTACCTGTAGTCTTCACATACTAGCCATAGACATTACCATCATTCATACAATAAGTTGTTCCTATAACTTTTATAGATGAAATTCCATTAAGTTTAAATGATGCCAAGTTATTTTACGAAACTAGGAAGGCTCTTCTTCGTCCAGCTTTTATTTTATTTAATTAATCACCTTTCCAAAGTTGTGAAAGGGATGCGTATGGGCATACGCTAATTCTCAACAAATAATATGACTAAATAGGCCTCACTTCTTGGACATGGCATTATATGCATCAGTAGCTAAAACATGTCTTAAAGGTATGGTGGTTTTGTAAAATAAAATGCCTATTTTTACCAACAACTTTTAGCCTCTCTTGACAATTTAACAATTTATTTCTCAGCCAAAAAGGAAAAGTAATTTGTTTGACTGAGGTTGTCCTAGGTAAGGGGAATTACCAAGTTTAAAGAGAAGCTAACTGACATGATCAGATTAACGTAGGCCACAGTTAAACCAAACTGATTCTTAATAGAGTCTTGCATATCTCATTGTATTCATGCCTTACGATATCAGATAGCAACTGACCAGATTTGACCCTTTCTAGTCTGATCAGATCAAAATACGCCCCACTATTTGAACCTCACTGATCCTTCCCAAGTGAGTAGGTCGGCCCAAGTAAGAAGTCTAGTAGAAATCAATGTCGAATGTCAAGTGGCGACCAAGCACTTGATTTGATCTTTTTGTACCCCTACTCATGTAATGTCTGGATTCTAGTTTTTTTTCTGCTAGCATACGATTACTCATACTATGAAATAAACATCCCTGTCAGCATATATTATCACTTGGATAGGAAATTAGCTTTTCAGTAGTGGTCCAACCACTTATTTTAGTTGGTGGGTTTTTATTCTTTTTCTTTTACGTTATACAACTTAACAATTCAGTTAACCCTTTGCTGGTCTTCATAATGTATATTTTCAATTGCTCTAGTCATCCTATAAAGCCTTTTGCCCCACGGAGAAATAAATTACTCTTGCATGTGTTTGAAATTTGCTTTCACACTCTTTGGTCTTTTCGGTAAAGAAGTGCATAATTTGAAGTACCTTATAGCCTGGTAATACTTGATAATAAAACAACTAGAAGGACATATGTTACAGTGGGATAATTATTTGGTCAATCTCCTCACAGAAGGTTCGATGTGTTATTAAATTTAAATGTCAGGATTTAAACTTCATATTTAACTCTTACCTCGAATGACTCAATGAATGCTGCAATTAAGAAACTTCACCAAAACCCTAAGTAATTGCTTATTCTGGTGGTTGATTTGAGACAAAAAGGATTCCTCATATATCATTAACCCTGCTCAAGTTGGAAAGCTGGCCGACAACCGAAAAGAACCAAAAGCAGTGGGAATATTGGGTTATGTTATGGAACTGCTTGACATAGAGTCTTTTTAGACAACCAGTTATCATTTTCATTAGATATTCCAATGAGTTGGTGATTAAAAGTTTGTTAGGAATACGTAGAGGCTCTATCATCGATGGAGTTGATGGCCGCATGGACAAATTGTGCCATGCCTGGCAACCACATGACAGCCTGTGGCCTATGAAATGGGTCCATGTTGGTTCGTGTTCATCTGTGGTGGTGCATGTTTGAGCAGTGCAAAATAGCAGCTATTTACAGCTTAAAGTAGATTGCTTGATGGAAAGATAGCAGTGGTGTTTTCTTTTGGGAGTGACTTTTTATATTATGATTTCATGAAAATAAATTTTGGCATGAACTCTGCTTATATGGCCACATGGAGCCTCTCAAACACGCTGAAAACCTTGTTTCTTCACCAACCTCTTTTTTAGAAAGCACTGTGTTTGTTCATATCATTTGTTGTTCCAGTATTTCAAGTTTCCTTGTTGACCTCAATGAAATGCATATCCAAAACGTACAAGTTGTCATCTTTGATCGCATGATGGCTTCATAGAAACTTTGGCCATCTCCCGTGCATAGAGTGATAAATCTAGTGAGCCACTATCTGCACACAATCTAATATGCTGAGATGTTACCATTGACAGGTTGATGTTGCAGAGCTACGGCAGAAGCTGCAGACAATGGAGACATTACAGAAGGAGGTTGAGCTGCTTCGACGACAGAAGGCTGCTTCTGAACAGGCAGCCTTGAGTGCGAAGCAGAGGCAGGGTTCTGGTGGCGTGTGGGGATGGCTTGCTGGAAGCCCCCCTGAGAACTCTGATTCTTGATGGCGTTCATTTTGAAAGCAAAAGTACATCACTCAATCCTTACAGGTCATTGTGATTTTTACTCTAGCATTGTTGATCCGTTTTTATATTCTTTTTGGGTTCTGTGTTCTTTTTCAAGTGATGGTAATAAGTGATGCAAGTTCAGCCCAGATCATATTCTGTAATTCTTATACAAATGCCTGACCATCGCCTTTTACATTTAGGAGATGTAGCATAAGTGTGATTTTTTCCTTCTTTTTAATATAGTGCTCTTTTTCCTGGTGTCATGGCATATAACGAATCTTCTGTTTAAGCCACGGGATTTTGTTTACCTAGAAGTGTTCTAAGATCCATTTATTGATATTTATAGTGGCAGTAGCTTATCTTCCGGTGATGGTCAACGCCTATTTGGAATATTCTAAGAGCGGGTATCGCACGATGATTTGTAATAGAGGCGAGATTTCTGTCTTCAGGGTGTCTGGTGATGTTAATGAAGGTAGGCATTCATGTTCATTTCAAATTAGTTTTCCTTAACTTTAACTGCTCCATTTTCTGGGGGTCTGAAAACTGCGTAAGAAAACACTTGAACTCAGCGACAACGAATCATTTGAAATGAAAGGTTGATGAGTCTGAAAGTTCCGATATGAGGCGGTTGTGATGCAAACCTCTCATGAGTTTATTATAGTTTATCCTGTTCTGTGTACAGCAACAAGAAATCAGTATGGACGCTCAATTCCTCAACCTTTCTTAGCTGATAAATGATTTGGAAACGTGTGCATATGGTTCAGTTTTTAATCACCCAATTCCTAGAGGAGAAAAAGACCGTGTGCCTGCAAATGATTCAGAAATTGATCCGGTGGCATCAAAAAAAGCCTATCCATGTTACGTGCATGAAGCAATCATATCATATTATGAATTTAGCTCTGCATCAGATTTATAAAATGTATTTCATACACAGCATGCATGGTATATCGACATGACATGGCTCGAATTATCAGGTTGATCCTTGGAAAGACACAAATGAATACCACGGTAAGTGATTTTGTCTTTATGTAGCTTCAAATTATAGTTTTCTGAAAGTTCTTTAGTGGCCAAACAAATTTGTTTTGTTAAAGGTACGGCTGTCATTGAGTACACAATGTGGAAGTGAATGTGTTTGTTTTTAACCAAAAAAAAAAGTGCTTGTTATAACTAAAAAGCAAGAGGAAGAATACAGATCCAGGGTCTAAAAAAAGAAGCACGAATATAAAAATATAACTGCATAATTTTGGCAGGAATATAAGAATATAACTGCATAACCTGAATGTTTGTCTCAAGAAAGTGAAATTGGCTTTCTTCAATAAAAGAAATACCAACTTGGATTTCAATTTTGATAGCTTTGAGAGATTTTTCAAAGTTCTATTTACGATAAATATGGGTGAAAAGACTTCTATACAACTCCGGGGATCAAAAGTAGACCATGCAAAATGCAACAATAATAGTGGTTTGTGATACGAAGATGCAGTCATAGCTGGAAAATGGGGACTTTTAAGACCAAGGACTAGGCTGTTGAACAAAGTGAGCCACTCATGAACAGCTCATGTTTGGCTCGAATTCTGCTATTTTGATTAGTAAATGAGCAAAGCTAGAAATAGGTTTGGCTTGTTCAAGCACAAGTCAATTAAGCTCAAAATATAAGATATAATTGATTAATATATTATATGCCATATTAGTTATCATTTAAAAAAGGTAATTTGCCTAGTTATTGTTTCAGCGATCTAGCGTCCTAGGAGGGGAAGAAGGGGCAACTCTAACCTTTGGCATCTCTTTTGCAGAAACTGGCTGTCCCAGGACTTAAACCCGTGCCATTGCACTTGTCAGCCCAAGCATAATACATTCAAACGAAAAAAAATTTGTATTGGCCAGTATATACCATACCAGCCAGATAAATCAGGCCACCGATATCATGTTGCCTTTATCAAGGCGATATATCGTTACCATACGAAGTCTATCGACCTCATTACCACTCGGTACAATTTTTTTAGCTCATTACCCCCCCCCCCCCGGTTGAGGATCATACATACCAACTAGCCATCATTATCATACCAATCCTCATGATTTGAAAGCCTTGATTTTAACAATTAAATTGAAAGGTAGCTGCAGTATTTAAAACACAGATATGAAAGTATTAAGGGACCCCTCAAGCAAGTTATTTGTGACCAGCTCTTGCACAGCTCAAAGCTTGTAGATTGACTCATTTACATCCTTATTAACGATCAATAACCAAATAACACCTTTTTAACATGTTTGAACTAAAACTAGAATCGGTACCATCACTATAAAATAAAGAGTACATAGGGGGTGGATAGTATGATGCATGAGCCCAATTCTTTCATAATAGCTATATCCGCAATATTCTCAAAAATTTTGATTATGTGCTACTTACTTTCACAATCACATCCTAGTTCAACTATTTGTAATCGTCCAAAGTCTTTATTCTAGACTGCCCACATTGCAGTCATGCTTTGCTCATCCTTCTCAACGTTGCATGAATCCAAGATCTTTGCTACTGGGATATCTTTCAAGTTGGCATTTACGGAGGGCACTGCCGCTGATTCAATACAATTGGATTAGCTTTAGAGCTGGAACTGGGCTCAAACTGACCCAATGGGCTTCAAGCCGGCCCGAAATCAGGCCAAGCTTCGTGCCAGCTCGAAATAGATCAAATCCAAAATAGATCAAACCAGGCTTAGATCTAATAATAGAGACTATTCAATTTTCAAGCTAAGCTCAGACTTTTCTTTGGACCAGCCCGGTCCAACCCGAACTTAACACAAATACAGGCCCAACCCCTCGCTCGATCATATTTACGACCCGTCTCCTTAGTTTTCTCGATCTTTCTTGTTTACATCAAAGATCAAACCACCAGCACCCTGAGCTGCTCTCCTTTCCCTTCCCCAGCCTTGGCGCCCCCACTTGCGCAACCACCCCCCCTAGTTGCACGACCTTAGTTTCACAATCACATCCTAGTTCAACTATTGTAATCGTCCGAAGTCTTTATTCTAAACTACCCGCATTGCAGTCATGCTTTGCTTGTACTTCTCAATGTTGCATGAATCCAAGATCTTTGATGCTGGGATATCTTTCAAGTTGGCATCTACGAAGGGCACTTAGCCAATGATTCAATGCAACTGGGTTACCTTTAGGGCTGGAACTTGACTCAAATTGACCCAATGGATTTTAGGCCAGCCCGAAATCAGGCCAACCTGAAATAGATCAAACTAAGCTTGGATCTAATAATAGAGCCATTCAATTTTCAGGCTAAGTTCGGACTTCCTTTTGGCCCAACCTGGTATGACCTGAACCTGACTCAGATATAGACCCGACCCCCGACCCAATCATATTTACGGCCCGTCTCCTTAGTTTTCTCGATCTTTCTCGTTTACATCAAAGATCAAACCGCCCGCACCCTGTGCTGCTCTCCTTTCCCTCCCCAGCCTCAGCGCAAACCCACACCCCCCCCCCCCCCCAGTTGCATAACCTTAGTTTCACAATCACATCCTAGTTCAACTATTGTAATCGTCCGAAATCTTTATTCTAAACCGCCCACATTGCAATCATGCTTTGCTTGTACTTCTCAATGTTGCATGAATCCAAGACTTTGCTGCTGGGATATCTTTCAAGTTGGCATCTACGAAGGGCACTTAACCCGCTGGTTCAATGCAACTGGGTTATCTTTGGGGCTGGAACTAGGCTCAAACTGACCCGATAGGCTTCAGGACGACCCAAAATCGGGCCGAGCTTCGGGCCAGCCCAAAATAAATCAAGCCAGGCTTGAATCTAATAATAGAGCCCTTTCAATTTTAGGCTGAGCTCGGACTTCCCTTTGGCCCAGCCCGATCCACCCCAAACCCGACCTAGATACAGGCCTGACCTCCGGCCCGATCATATTTACAGCCCATCCCCTTAGTTTTCTCAATCTTTCTCATTTACATCAAAGATCAAACTGCCCGCCCCCTGTACTGCTCTCCTTCTCCTCCAGTTGCGCAACCCCACACCCCCCCCGCAAAAAAAAAAAAAAAAAATTCATCCATAAAATCATAATTATCTGTGAATCGAAGCATATTTCAGACCTTCCCTCTAGGGTTCTATGCAAGGTAGATCATAGTCAGCTATGCAAACAAAGTTCACCTTCATTTTGTAAATATTTGAAGTGAAAACTAATATATACCAACATTTATGTAATTAAGTGCAAAGAGGAAAAGAGGAAAGAATAGCTTACCAAGTACTCAACATGATTTTCTTGTGCTATCAAGGAAGATACAAAAGTTTGACGATAATAATCTCCACTTAATCCAAAATAACATGCTGGTAAATTTCAAACAATAAGCTAGGTCAAGCTTACTTGAGCTTTGTTTACACTACTAATTTTGAATCTAGTGCTGCTGCAACACTGGCATCCCCTTGACCCTGTTTGAAATGCATTATGAGTAAAGATCTGATGGCAAATTTCCATAGAAAAAGTTACAGCTTCCATGCTAATGTACCTCCATTCCCCATTTGATATAATCTGGTGATTCACATGCCTTGTATTCATCAACCAAGCTTTCTATTATTTCTCTAGACTCGTCAAATTCAGAAAGGTCATTATCCTGCTCAGAATAGAATGAAACTCATAGAAATCAGACTAAGATTCATGTAGCAAATTTATCACAAGTCAGCACACTGCTTATGCATGCAATTGTACACATGGAATAGTGAAACTAAAAGGATACTTATTCTGTTTCAGATAGCTCATAACTCAACAGATTTTGGAGTAAAGGCATGGACTGAGTTTGTTATAGATAGGGGCACTCTCCACATATACGTGGAGATTGCCCCTATATGCGGAGAATTCTCGATGTACATGTGTGTATGCAGACAGGCATACATGTGCGTATGCAGACAGGCATGCATGTGCAGGTATCCATACAGACTGGGACTGTCATGGTACCAGCCATCACTGTAACATGATTGTATACCCAAAAACAAAATTTACAAAGACAAGATACCAACAGCAAGTATAACCCATTGAAAATTGTATTAGATTTTAATTATATACTTCTAGCTCAAGAAATGGGTCATACACTCATACTGCTTAAGTTGACCATCCAGCAAGCATGACAAAAAAAAGGAGGATCTCTTTCGGAAGTACAACAATAACCAGGTTTTGTCATGTGTTCCATACAGCTGTTCTTGAGAATACTGGAAGTATACAAAGCATATGAAACAAACTCCTAAGAACATGTGGACGAGGAAGAAGCCCACTTGCAAGCAGAATTGTGTTTCCTGCCAAAAACCAAGATGTCCTGACCAGATCATCCAAATTGCATGAATATCTAGAAACTAGAGACCTAAATTTATTCCATCCAGATGGCTCTTGCATTTTCTTCCACTTAAGTGATGGTTATTGCTTCTTGCCATTTTACAGTAATGATTGGCTCAAGTCACATCGTAGTTTTTAGAGAGAGAGAGAGATCACAAGTCACATTATACTTTTCAGTATGAGTTAGAGAGAGAGAGAGAGAGAGAAAGATCATGTTGATCATGTTGTACTGTTAAATGGCACTGGTAGCAGCTCTGTTCAAATTGTACACCCATCCCCCCAAACAAAAGCCGCACTATATAAGTTATGACAACTAAATACATACAATGCCAATGGTCCAGGAAGTCAAACCTCATAGACAACTGACCAGGCCAGAACCAATTTTTAGATCTGGAGCAGGGCTTATGAAATTAGTAGACACAAAACATGCTAGGCTCAAAGCTTTGAACAAGTCCAATAATTGCCTAAACATGTGTCACAAGATCTAGAAATAAGTCAGCTAAATAACAAAAGTTAAATATTGTATAAAAGCAAGCAGGAGCAACTGACAACATTTATGAACTTACTGCAAACATTGGGAACTTTCGATAGTTGTCAAGAAAGGCTTGCTTTTTCCTCAGCTTCTCATACTGGCCCAGGCACTTGCTAAAGAGGTGTCGGATACTAGTATGGTTTGCTAACATTAGTCCACTAACCTGATAGAGTGCGTAATCCAAATCAATTTACTGATCATACACAAAGTGTTTTCTGAAATACAATGGTGTGCTAAATATGTTTTTTTTTTGGTTTCTTTGTGTGTGTGTGTGTGTGTGTGTGTGTGAGAGAGAGAGAGAGAGAGAGAGAGAGAGAAGATACGATCATGTTGGAAAAGGATCAGCTGGAACCAGGAGTAATCTTACTCTATGAGTAGTTTGAACATAAGGTGATTTTCTGGACAATGCAACCTGCAATTGTTATAATGAAATATTCAATGAACAAGAAGAGGAACCAAGTTGACATGACCAATCGATGCATTCTTTGATTAAACCTGAATGCTAGCAGGTCCCCATTCAATAAAATTGACAAGCTTTCTTTCGCGTATTCTCTGCAAGCTTTCATGTACCTGACTCAATTTAAAAACATCAGGGTTATAAAGTAGCAAAGTAAATTACTGAAACTGAAACTTTGAAAAATAAAATAAAATAGGTCAAATGAAAACACCAAGGCTAATGGAAATAATTGCTAATCATCTGCATGACAGAGGTGACTTCAAATGTAAAATACTCGCATTGCTTAACAGCTTCATCTTTCAACAAGAGTTTTCACTTCTTTTGATGTTACTACAAAATCAACCAACCACCATGCAAAAAATGGAAATTAGTACAGCCAGAGTGTTTGATTATTTTAAGTGGTCTGAAACTAAAGCATGAATCAACCCTTTGTCTATATTGTGACAGATCAATTTGATCATCACAACTCAAGCCCATTCACATCAAAATGGAGCTAGCTAATAGTTATGAAGCCAATGCCAAGTCACACTCCTATGCAAAGAAGATGCAGATTGTCGCCGACTATTAACATGAAAGCAAACTTCTAAAAATTAGAGCCAAATTTTAAAGAAATTGCAAAATCAAAAATTTGAGCATTAATTGAATGTTCGGTTATACATCTTAAACTATCTTGTTCATTAGTGGAAGACTACAAGCGCATGAACAATAATGTAAAGAACAAGTTAATTATCTTTTTCCAAGCATCAGTTTTCGTGAAAGTTCACTTTCCATTGTCAAATTGTTAATGCCAATCAATCACCTCAGCTTCATTCCAAAATAATGATATTGATGAGGCTAGTGATATAATTAATCTCACCACCCAAACCCCCCCCCCCCCCTCCTCCCACTCCGAAACAAAGAAAAAAGAAAAGAAAAAATATTTCAAAAAATGTGTCCATAATTTTAGGCTTTGCAAAGGAAGGATGTGTATCAGATATGCAGCTTCTACTTGGCATTTCCCAATGATGATAAATTTACATGGAAGGAGACTAAAATATACTAGAATGGGATGCTAGTTCATAAGATGTATTGCATAATTTTAGTTGAAAAAATAAATCAAATTCATGGATATTCTGATAAAATAATGCAGGAAATAGCTTAAAAATTTTCAGCATGATTGTTTTCACTTGCTCGGTGAATTGTCAAAAAATAGATTACCACCGTATACAAGATAGCGCATCAAATCTACCTTTTTTTAACCAAAAAATACCTGTGTAGGGTCCACATCTCCTTGAATGATGTTCAGTATAGAAATATATTTGGCTTGACTAGCTTCCTTTGTACGAGCATAGGAAGAGACCATGATATTTTTGTCTGCAAAATACCAAGAACACAATATGTTTATTTTAAACTAATATAAAAATTACAAAATATTTAGAGGAAGAGAATAATCTTGCCTGCAAAAGTCTTCTCATGACATCTAGCACAGTAGTCTTACGTATCATGTTAACCTGCAAATACAAGAAATGCTTACATCAGACATGATATAGTCATTGTTTATGACTTTATGTTACTGAAATCAAAATTCTCCTATGTAATGCTTCTGGTTAGAAATTATAAAAGCATAGATAATAAATATTGCTCTAAGATAATTAAAAATCGTGACCAGTCGTTTAACCAAGCCAGCAATACCTAACAGTTCTACACAAATACTAGGAAAATGATGTGAAGTGCATGATTTGATCTTGCAATTCCATTTGCATAGGATATGCCCATATTCAAGAACTGGCTTAAGCTCAGAGGAAATCTCCTGCTATCAATATGAGAAGGATGCTAAGAGTCTCTTTGGATATCCAAATACACTACCCATCAGATAAACGCTTTTTTTTGTTATAAAATGGCGTATTCAATTCAAAGTTCGATAATGAATGCAACCAAGGTAGTCAGATAAGATAATATCTCGAAGCTGTATAGGAGCATTCTGCCAATAGGACCACAAAATAGAACCGGAGTGATTAGCGATGTAGGAGACCACCCAATCCATTGCTGAGTTTGCCTCCCTATATATATGTCAAATATCAATCGAAGCACAACCCTGTAAAAGAAAACCAATATCCCGAATAATAAGGTATGCTGACGGTGTTCGCAGCATCTGTCGAATCAAAGAAACCATGATCGTAGAATCATCCTCAATGATCAAACGGTCCAAATGAAGGATCTGACAGGTATACCTGATACCCGCCCAGGCAGGATACAACTCCGCCCCGAGGACTGACGAGTCGTGAAGATAAAAATCACCAGTAGCCAGAAAACTGAGACGAGTCTCGGATGACGAAAGCAGCACCCCCCTGTCTATGCCGAAGACTCCCATCAAAATTGACTATG
Source organism: Areca catechu (assembly GCA_021397845.1). NCBI lineage: Eukaryota > Viridiplantae > Streptophyta > Magnoliopsida > Arecales > Arecaceae > Areca > Areca catechu. The sequence continues at coordinate 10,672,547 of CM038045.1, read as the reverse complement.
AAGTAATGTAGAGGAGGGGGTTCCCAAGAAATGAAAACCCGGTGGAGCGCTCGCAGAGCGGAAGAGGAACCCCAGATCTCCGAAGACCTCACAATCGATCTCCGATACTCTTGGGCATAGGCCCAAGCTCTCTCAACTATCATCCTGGGAGAACATCTGACCGAGCTAAATACTATAAATACTAGCTCATTCCTAGTGAGCCAAATATGGTAAGCAATGTATGCAAGAAAAGTGGCTGAAGGGAAAGCTGAACTAGAGCTCAACAAGCTCAAAAAAGTATCCTCTCTATCCACCGCCTGAGAGAATAGGTCCTCAAAACCCACCATCCACCACACCAGCCACGCCCGGCGACAAAGAAACAAAGCATGAGCCTGCGTCTCACACTCTGTCCCACATGCTAGGCAGCCAGGAGGCAAGTGGAGGCCTCTCACCATCAGGAAGTCTCTAGTAGGGAGGCGGTGCCAGACAAGTTTCCACAAAAAGAGGGAAACCCTAGGATGAACCGGTAGAGACCATATCCAACCCAAAGTGCGGGGCATGGGAGGCTCTGGACCAATAAACGCTTCAAATGGTCAAAGTTGGGCAATGAGTTGAGGGGGGGAAGAAGATACTGTAGCAACCGAGGAAGGCCCCATGTTGCACAATTCAGAAAACATATGGATTCTGGATTTTCTTGTGAAATGTAATTTCCAGCACCTTATTCTTCTTCGGGGATTATATGATCAAGATTTCCCTGATTGTGAGCCCTCTACCCACACTGCTAAGTGATAACAGCATCTCACCATTAGCCATATCGACAATGTTCAACAGATTAGCTGTGGAGTCACCCAACTAGGCCATAAATATCATCCTTCCAACATCCAGAACATCAAGAACTCTTCTCATTACTGATCATATAGTATGGGGAAAGTACAATGTTATATTCAAAACTCGAAAGTAAGTGGGTTCTTTAATTGACTGTGCAACCTTTTAAAGATGATACAATACCACTGTTTCATAATGAGTTCCAGAAAGTGCATCCTTGATCAAATTTCATAATAGAAGACCAAAAGTATATTCCAAAAACCTAGTCACTACTGAACTTAGAATTTGAAAATGGAACTCTAAAGCAAATGCATATCTAATATTAGATACACAAAAAAAATTCTCATCAAGATTTATTGCTGCCTTAATAAGGATAGTTAACTCACATTGTCTTGAAACCTTTTTTACAATTTTCAACAGACTTGATTGCTATTCTATAATATTTTCAGCAATATTTAGAATGCCTATTCAGAAAAAGCTTAGGTATTCAAGAATTTTAGATTGTATAGGACATAAGTCATAAAATGATCTCTGACAAAATGGATGTGCATACTTCTCATATAGATTTCAGCCTTTATTAACAACATTGAAGTGTGATTTGCATTTCAGCCATATTAATAGGATGACATATCTGTATACCATATTTCTGACAAAAGTTAATTCAGAAATGAAGTCATATATGAAGAGTGTCTAACCTGGCGCTCCACAGTAAGTGGTGTATAGCCTGTCATGAGAAAATGGCATCTTGGAGTTGGAATTAAAGAAGCAAGAAGGCCAACCAAATCATTGTTCATGTATCCTGGATAGCGAAGAGTGGTTGTGCTTGCAGACATAACTGTTGAAACCAATGAGTTTGTTTGTGCAAAAGTAGGATTTGTTAGATGAAGGCGTTCCACAGCAATCCTATTTAATGCCGTATTGTCAAGAACAACAACACAATCAGCATTCAGTGTCAATCGCTTTAAGGTTAAAAGTGAGTTGTATGGCTGGACGACCACATCACTTGTTTCCATTTGATTGGGGAATACACTGTATGTTTGAACAAGCTTTTTGCTGTAGCGCTCATTCAGAGTCTCCAATAAATATGAACCCATACCTGAACTAGAGAAAAGGCAAAAGAGCTAAAATGTTGCTTTTAAGAAGGCACCAATCAAAGGGGGGAAAAAGATGCACATTAATAAGGCAAAGACAGAAAATTAAAAAAATCATTGAAAGTATATGCACACCAAAACAGGTGAAGGATGTCCTGCTCCCACTTAGCATAAAAGGCACATGTTCAAGCACCGTGTAATATGATGGTAAAAAGGAATTTGGTATAGAGGGAGGGAGGAGGTACTTAACAGCGATGTAAGACAAACAAAGAAATTTTAAAAAAAGGGCAAACAAAAAGGACTACTTATTGAGGGAAAAAAACCCTATTGTTTGCTTAAGTCATTGCTTTTTGAGACCAACTGTTAGCCCGATTGTAGAAGCAACATCAGATCAAGCTTTGACAGTATTAACAATGCGATCTATAATGCTTAAATATCCGGTTCACTTTCCAAATATTAACCAGTTCCTTGCAACCAACAAACATAAGGAAGCTTTGCATCCAAATTTCCAGACCGCTGAACCCTTTGCAAAACTGAAAGAAAGATCTGACAAATTTAGGTAAAAGAGAAGGTGAAAGAAACCAATCTTTAGTAATATCATAAGTCATAACAATCAGAGACAGGCATCAGTAGTGGAATACCAGAGGTAGGAATTTACCAGCAGGCAATTAATTCAAGCAAGCTACATTTGATTTCCAATAAACATCCCACAACTCCATCAATAATTAGCAATCTGAACCTCAACTTAGCAATAAATGTAAAGATTTATCACCAAGCAAAGGGCAATATCCAAAGTAGCAGCAGCTATGACCCTAGACAATTCGAAGTTCAAACACATGCCTACATTTGACTTGAGAGTTTAAGAATATGGCTGAGGTTGCTGTGATGAATTCATACCCTTATCATGCTTAGATGCTTAGGTTGGGCTATGCATCAAATGAAGCCTGATGTGCAAAGAATTAGACTGGCCCAAGCCTGATTCATTTCTATGAGCTACAGTGAGTAGAAGGCTCACATTAGCCAATCGACAGCAGAACCTTTGGACTACTATCTCGGAATAAGCCAGATTTACATGAATTCATTTGCCAATGTAGGAAAAAATAAAGTTTATGTATTGGAGCTCAAAATATACATCAGAGGAATAATTCGTTAATGTTAGTATTTTGTGATGAAAAAGACCTAGAATCCATGCTAATAAACAGGAAAACTTTCTATTAAGTAATGTAAAAATAGTGAATAGTCATTACATATAAAGACAATCTAAGGAGTCACACCTATTATTCATGCCTTAAAGATCAACTTACAAGATTACTTACAGAGTTTCTTATCACAACAAATCTTAAAATCTTGCTTCAAATTATCCAGTAGGAAATCATTCTCAAACATGCATCATAAACCAACTCCCTAGTTCCTTGTTCATGCACTACTGGCAAGAACAGGTTTTCTACTTCACATAGCCCTAGATCAACAATAAATAAGAAGCATATTCATGATTCATGTGGAATGGCGAAGAATCCACAAACAAAAGTTGATTAGGCAATGAGAAACAAGAATATGGTGATCCAGCAATGAAGACGATAGCGTGTTGTACTTAAACATTGTCATGAAATTTAACACCACCATGTTCACACCAATCACGTAAACTATTGTCATCTAGGCAACAAAAGCCCAAAACCAGCCCAATATCAAGCATTGCTTGCATGTCCTGAAATTTGTTAGATTCCCTTGTACATGCAACTCATTTAGACCATGAGTTCAAACAATGAGACAATTTTCCTTGCATGCTTACCTTGAAAACCTTCAGTTTAGACTAGGACCATTAATGGGCTAGGTCATGACCCGACCCAGAAACTTGGTCCTACTCAAGAACCCAACCTTATCTCATTCACAAAGAGAAAGAAAGATGTCACTGGATCCCATCTCCACCCTCCACATTGTCCCTGACTCCCTCTACGCCGTCCTCTTCTCCTACTGCACCACCACTTCTTGCCATCATGGATATGCACACAAGCTCCCCTCTGGCCACTTCCACACCCATGACTACCTCAAGGAGCCCACCCTCCTCGGTCATCGCTACCTCTCCAACAAATCCCTCCCTCCCACCACCCTCCTCCATGGCCTCACCACCATCTACCCTCTTACCTTTTGCTATCACCACCTCACCTTATCACTAGCTTCATCATTCACTCCAACCTCAAGTTTAGGCAAATGCCCCAATCGCATTGAAGAGATTGAGAAGAGGGTCAATCACATCTCAAGTTCAAGTTTGAGTAGTCGGGTCATAGTCTCAGGTAGGTTCAGGTGACGAGTTGAGCCAAGTTGTGGGTCAAATCAGGTCCAATACAGCCCATCAACAGGTCTAGTTTAGACATCATCCATGCACATATAAGAAGACCAAAACACAACTTGAGCATATGCTTTGTAGGGCAATTATTTGGTGAATACGCTCACTAAAGTTGGGATGCGCAAATATCCATTCAATTAGAAAATATAGCCAGACTTATAACACTATGTCACACCCTAATATGTATCATTAATTATTTATTTAGTCATCAAATTAAAAAGCTAATCTTTATAAAAGTTTCACAAAGCTTTATAAAATTTCTAGATTAAGAATAGGCAAACCATAAGGTAACTTCCACTACTTGTTGATGGTAACAAACGGACAAAAACATCAACATTAAGCTAAAATATGATGAAACAATGAGCACCATAAATCTCCTACATGAAATTGAAGGCCAAAAAATTCTGTCAACTCCAACTAGCATGCATTGGTCACAACAAAACAGGAAGGCCCAACTAGATTACCTAGAGTGATTACTTCTACGACTATGCTTTACTAGAAGTGAGCCTATAATCCAAAAGACAAGCATCCCAACACCCTCAAGATCACCTTTTTGACTTCTACCAGACCCAAACAAAACCACCTTTTTGACTTCAGCCCCCAATTCACACACTAGTAAATTAGGGCAACATTTAAGTGAGCTCTAACTACCTGGGCCCATCTAATAAGACCCAACTGTACCCAGTAAAACCTGTCTAAACCCAACCTAACTAAAGCAGACCAGATTACACAGGTTTCTGTTCAAATTAACGCAAAACCAAACTAACCAACAAATTCCAACCGAACAATAATAAATCTGAGCTAACACGACCAGTTGAATCCGATCGAACCTGATGCAACCAGCTCAACTAAAATGTTTAACTTAATTCAAACCAGGTCAACCTAGTCCAGTTCCAAAGTTGCACTGAAACAAGCATTATTTATTAAGCTTCCTTTCACCAACCGCATGCAGTAAACCATCTTTCAGCCTTTTCATACTCACCTTGAATCAAATGTTCCTTGAGGAAGAGTGCCAAATCAGAAAAGTTTACTTGTATGCAGCAATCAGACGATAATTGAAGTAAAAATCTAACCCTTGTTATTCTAAAATGCCTCTTTACAGCCATTTTCAATGACCTTTATCCTTAAAACCCAACAATTGTCCAGCAATCACATAAGAATTCATACGAACATATCAACTTCATTGGAGCCATCTCATTTGTTGGATGTCTTTGTAAATCATTTCTATTTTCTAGTCTTCTAGAAAGTAAAGTGCAGATAAAGAAATAAGTTTCTCTAAGTATCTTATGACTATTGATTTGTATTGATCCTTATTTCCAAGTAACCATTCCAACAAAATTTCAATTTGGCATACTTCTTACAGGCATGAGGCTAGAATAGGAACAAGATTAAGATTTGTTGGCATGGTTGGGAGGGGGATGATAACTTTTTTGTTGCTCATAATTCAGAATGGCACAGAGAACAGGAATGATAGCATGGTTTAAGAACAATTTTACACCACATTCTAGCGATCTATGCTTCTACAAAACCCTTTAGTATTTGACCCTTTATCCTCCAAAGTTTCCTCCATATCTCTACTTTTAATTTGGATCATGTTCGCATGTCATGGACTAGAGTCTCATTGTCTGTAGCTAAAATGGACATCATACTACCTTTACTTCCAAGTTAGAGCACATATATGACGAGGAAGAGTAAGGGGCTCATCCTTTATCATCCAAAGCTGTTCCTCCAGATTTCTAGTTTTAAATTGGATAGTGCTCTGATTTCATTGACTCAAGTTGCATAATTTGTAGCTACATGTGAAGAATATATAACCTACTCTTCAATACCATAACATATCAATGATAACTAATGAGAAGGAAAGGAGACCTCAGGAAGATCATTATTGTGGGCCCATAGAAGTTGGCATTTCAGTTGTTTCACAAACCTCTCACAATATATGATCTATTCTTCAATACTATAACATGTCTAAGACAACTAACGAGAAGGAAAGGAGACTTAAGGAAGATCATTATTGTGGGCCCATAAAAATTGGAATTTCAGTGGTCACACATATCTCACATAATTGCCATTGCTTTCTCTTATATATCATGATGCCTTCATTAGTCTCAAATTAACCCCTTAATCTTTCTTCATGCCAGCCAGATTACCATCAAAAGCACTATAAGCATATGGTTTAAAGTCACAAACAACTTCCCATTTTCTTTCTTTAGATGTTATCATCCTTCAGCAGTAGATGATTGCAGTGGCATTGTTTAATAATAATAAAGGTGGTAAAAGGAATGCAATTGATATTGAAGTAAAACACTGCCTCCATATTAGATTTCCTGAATCCACAATAGTCAAACAGCTAAGCAAATCAAGCAATGATTATCATTTGTAACCTAGATCATAAGAGTATGCAGCAAATGGTCAAGAGAGATAAGGAAAACAGATCACAAGAATGAAACTCGTCATGATAAAAGGCATGCCAAAAAGATGAAAATATTGGTTAGCTTAATTTTATTGATGATCATAAAAGTAAATATGTTAAGAAAGTAAGAGAAACTATAATTTCTTTTAAAAATTAGTGAGTGCACAAGGCTCCCGCCATTGTAGGGTCTAAGGAGGGTTAGTTGTTGGTGTTTTTGGATCTGGGTTGGGCACCCATGATGGCTCAACCTGACCCGGTCCAATAATCCAGAAAGAGAGAGAGAGAGAAGGGGTTTGAATTTGAATTGATGAGGGAGTTCATTTCCCACCAAAATGATAATTGCTCATACAATTTTTTGAACGTAAAAAAATCACCCATCCTAGATCTAATCTCTTCAGCAGATTATAAATATATAAGAGGGATTTCATGGTGGCTCTGGTTCTCTATTCTCCCCCTCTCTCTAGACCTCCATCGCCCTCTCTACACATCCATTACAAAAGGCATGTAGATTGTGAACCAACGAGTGTTTTCCTCCTGTGATTATACTCTAGACTAGCAGCCATGAATCCAACATCAATTCATGAGATTTGCTTGAAAAAAACTTTTAAGTTCATGCTTATACTTTAAATTTTATATTAAATTTCATTCTTCATTAGCGTATGCAGCCTTAAGCCTGAATGCAGGGAGGCTATTTTCATGCTTCAAACGCGTGACATTCGGGTCATAATGGAGCAACCTTACCATTACACCAAGTCTCACCATCAAAAGTTGTCCTTAAAAGAACAAAGAATTTGCATTAGTATTACGTAGATGCAAGTGAAAATGCATGAAAAAACAATGGTTAAAATGGAAAAAAATAGAGAACAAATAATAAAGGGAAAGTATTTAAACAAATGGGATAGAAACAAAGTAATGATAATAGTAAATGAAGAGATGAATAAGGCAAAAATAATCGAATGCTTATGATAAAAGGTGAAACAAGCATAGTCAAGAAAAAAAGAATAGCAAAACCTGATCCTGTTCCGCCAGCGATTGAATGGCACAGAACAAAACCCTCAAGGCTATCACTTCCATCTGCTTCTCTGTCAATCATGTCCATGATATCATCTACAACTTGTTCTCCCTATTCAATAGATACTTATAAGAAAGTATCTATGCTATTAAAGATATTTGGAACTTCTGAACTTTAAAGCATGTGGAGGATAAGAACAAAAAGGTGATTTAAGTACATCAGGGGTACAAGACTACATATTGATTTGATATATTCCACGATGATACCCTTGCACACAAAATGATATTCTATCCATTCCACTTGTCACCAAATTTTAAGTTCATGAAAAATTTTATAAAGACGGGATGGAGATGGACTTCATGGAACCAAGAGAAATATGGACATTTAAAGTGAATCTTCATAATGCCATACAAGCAGTGAGACTAACAAACACAGAATCATTGGTTTGTGCCATGAACTTTTATGGTTAAGATGGTCAGCTCTTAGTTGTCAGAATTGGGAGCAAATGTGAGAGCAAACATTAGCGTGGGAAAGCATATATTTTAGAAGCACCTTTATTGAAACTACATATGAAGTGAGAGCAAGCTTGAGATTCCAAGAAGATTCCAAAGCAGATGTGTTACCCTAGGAAGAAGGTTTTGGCTACTAATTGTCAGGTTCTAATGCATTCTAAATAGTTCACAAACTTAACATGCCCTTGCATCAAAAAAAAAAAAAGTTATTTCAGGCAGAATATGTAAATTTCAAGGGTAGACAAGAAATCATGAAAAAGCAAATTGCTTAAAGCACTAGAAGAAAAATGGAACAGGAAGAAACCAATCAAAGGAAATATTGAACAACGAAATGAAGAATAAATGAAGCAAAATGTTCATTTGTTGCTAGAAGATAACGAAGCCCTTTGTGCCCAAGAGATATGAGAAAGCTCTTCTATTACTAAATGCCAAGTCATATCCAGCAAAGTAATTTAGAATTAAGAGGACCACAGAGTTCCACAAAGAAGGATGACAAATTAAGATGCCTGTTGAACCAAAGGAACTAGCAAATCTTCACAGGCAAAATTGAAGCACCTGGTGTAGGAAGAGGTTGGCCAAGTTCAAGCTTAGATTTTAAATTCCAACAAAGAATGTGATGTATCTGCCCTCTTCTTTTTAGATTTTCTTCAAAATCAGATGGCAGATTTGTTTATTATCTTTGCTTCATATCCAAGCACAGGTCATAGCATCACCTGGATAGCAGTTCAGTTCTCTTCTGGACTTCTAGTAATCTTTTTACTATGGGCACTGGGTACTATTTTGACCTGTACTTTGGGGCACTAGAGTAAGGTTCACGTTGCACTTTATCTAGGTATAGCACTTTTAAGTATATTAACTAGGACTTCAACCATTAATAAAAACCATAATATTCCTATCGAGAATGTTAGCCAAATAGGTACAAAAACAAACTGCTCAAAAATTTCAATTACATGGGGAGCGATGGTCCCAGTCAACAGCAAAATACAAACCTAGTGACCTAAAAAGGACATAACTTTAACTAAATCATCATGCAAAGCACCAGCTTTGTCTGAAAACTATTCAAAATAGAAGAGACATCAAACAAACTGAAAAGCATACATGCAGCAAAAGAGAATTTCTATATAATCTAACATCATGTTGACAAACCTGGTGATATCCACTGGCCCAGTTGTTTCCAGCACCACCTCCATGTTCTGAGACAAATATGTTCTCATGATTGTAAAGGTTCTATACTCGCTGTTTTGTATGCCATTGATAACTCTAGGTTCGAGGTCCATTAGGAGAGCCCTTGGTATGTAGTGTTGGTCATCAGCTTGATAGAAGAAGACATCCTTCCTATCACCTCCCTGTATTCGCTCTGGTTAAATAATGAATCAAGAAGGTTTTATTTACAAAGAGCAAGAAGATAAAGGAAAATGCTTGTCAGACTCCAAGATGTGTCATTTCTCATGTAACTCTGCTGATATGGTGCTTCTCTATTTGTTCAAGCCTGATAGAACTTCACACCTTGATGGTAGAGAAAATCTAGAGCAACATTTTAGTTAGAGCAAAGTCATAAAACTTGGAGCCTAGCAAAAATTACTCATAGAAATAATGTTTTTGAAGCAAATATGCTGCTTAATAAGTTAACACAACAGACTTAAATAATGATTACATATCAGCGCACTTCTGTAAGTCTGAAAGTGTTAGAAAAGTAAATGACATTTACAATGCAAGCATCATTGCACAATTTTAATACTTACATGGACAAAAAACTTATAATTTCCTTCACAAAAGATTTCCAGGTCATGAATTTATGAAGGATGAAAAGTACTGGCTAATAGGTCAATGGCAGCTTCATAACAGCATGATGAGAATTTATTTATAGGATGAAGTTTGTTGTTACTTCCTAATTTATAACTCGAAATCCTATATTACCTCCTGACAGGTTGTTGCTAGACGATGTCTTTAAAGCATCATCTCTCACACATGTACCCTCCTGGCAGGAATGCTGCTGTTTGGTAATAAAGAGTAAGGGAGGATCAGCACAACAGCAAAGAATTATGATACAAAGCTTTGTTCCATTGGAAAAGAATCCTAGAAGAAGCAAAATATCATATACAGCTTCACGAGCATTCAGTGCTCCAAATCCAAAGCCCCCTTCTTAGAATGATTTGTTGACATCAGAACTAGAGGTGGCTAAACGATGATGTCACAACCACGCTCAAGTGAGCCCATTCCTTTCTCATGCTCCTACTGCTACTATCAATGACAAACAACATAACACTTGTTGTTTCCTTCATTAAATCATGTTCTTTCTTTCACGAATTTTACCACTCACGGTTATAAATGGTAGCAGCAAGAGCCAAAAAAAGAAGATCCATCCTTGTGGACCAAAAACCATTTAGGGTCCATTTGGTTAGGGGTAATATGGCATGGGAAAATAAATCCTATGTCAGATTACCGTGTTGGAAGAGAGAGATGGTAAAAAAAAGTGATGAGACCCATACTTATTTTCCGGAGAGAGAAGTTAAAATAAATACCAAGGGGGGATTGATATTTGGTAAATTCCTAAGTAGTGGTAATCCATACTTGACAAAAATATCTCCAATAAAATGCATTTATGATCAATAAATTTGTTTTGATATCTTCCCAAATTCATACAATAAAGAGCTTTTGCAAAACAATTAAAATGTAAATAGCATTATACCAAAGGTTATGTGATTATAATCATTATATAAAAATTGATTAAAAATGACAATGCTATCTTAGTATTAAAAAATTATTTTTTGTTGATAGACATATTTATAAATTTGACCATATTCCTATATATGATTACATCCAACTAAACATAGCGATCTTTTTCAAATATCATTTTCTGAAGAAATTTTTCCACCCACCAAAATTGATACAAATTATTTTTCTCTGCAATCATTTTCCTAGATAAATGATTCTCGAGAATCATTAGATTATCCCATAATCTAATATATCCTAACCAAATGGACCCTTAATGTTTTTTGCAACTTCTCTTTCCCAATGTGACAGGCATACAGAATATAGCTCCATCTTTTATCTCCTATGTTAACGATGTCAAGCAAATAAACACATAGTAAAATATAGTAGGTGGTAATACCAATTCAACCATAAAAAGCCAACAATATTGAAGGCTCCAAGTGATCATGAAGGAAACGTGAGACTACATCATCCAGAACCTCAAATAAAACACAAAGGAGTACATTTTGAAATATAACCTTTGTTAGATATTATAGTAAAGAGCATTGCAAATGTATATTTGACTACTAGGAAAGTACTAAATGATTGAACCTATCCATATGCCATATGAATCAGCAATTTGTACTAAAGCATTAGATTTCTCTAATGGTAACTAGGTCAGAATATTGGTAGTTAAAATATACTATGGCTTCTATCTCCATTTTTTTTCCTCCAGAACATAAACAGAATTAACTACTCGAGAATGCCACCTAGCCATTGCAACATGCATGATTCCTTTACATTTAATCTCAAAAGAATCCTTAAACTACTCCATGCAGATGTACCTTGGCAACACCAAACAAATTATGCAGGTCTTTTAAAATGCTTGATTTGAGAAATCTACAAATCCAGCCAAAAGTCAAACATCACTTAGCAACTTAGCTCCAACTGCGTTATTTCATCTCACAATTCTGCAAAATATTAAAGAGCTAAAGGTGGCCCCAGAACACCAGCAAATCTTCCCATCAGAGTATCTCTGCCTAATCTCCAGACCACAAGCCTTCTTGTCTCATAATCTCCATAACCACTCGACAATAAGTATTGACAGCTCCTTTCAATTTTAACACCAAACCTACGCCATCACATATGTTTATAAATCCTACCACATACACAGGATATCTTTCCTTATGACCCTAGAAACCCTATTACTCAACTTTTTTAATCATTTTTTGCATTCCTAAATTTAGAAATTATGAAGATGATACATGAAAACCTGCCAGGAACTATGTGTAGGTGAAAAACCACAATCTGAATAGTCAACCTTTTCAACTCTTTCAACACGGGAACTTCTTGAATATTTTCTGTTCCTCCCTGATCCGAGGTAGTGCTTTTCTTTTTTTAGTCATTTTCTACATTCCTAAATCTAGAAAATCAATGAAGATGATACTTGAAGCCTGCCATGGACTACAGGTGTATGTGAGTGACCATTCTCTGAATAGCCAACTTTTCAACTCTTTCAACGCAGGATCTTCTTGAATTTTTGCTGGTCTTCTCTGACCTGAGGTATGATCCAATATACCTACCAGGAAGCAAAATAAATCCATAGCCAAAAAGTATACACAATCAACAGCCTTTTCTAATCCATTTTAACCACGGCTGAAGAACTGAGATCTGATCGACCCTTGGAGAAATGAGAAGAAATTCAAGATACAAAGGTTATATGCCAGCACCAAATCTCCATGAAAATCTTGTTCCTGTGTTTGACCACTAGCACATCCTTTTGGCACATCATAAAACATGAGAAATTTCCTCGACCTTAGGCCTTTTAACTGCCATTATAATCCTTAGCAAATAACCAGCTAATTTTTAAAAACTTTGCACGATCCTCTTTCTTAACCTCTTGACCAACCTACAGTATACAACATCCTCCGTATTACTCATCAAAAGTATGAAAGTTCAACTTTGGTTGACTTTTCGTCAATGTATGTAGGTATTGAAGCATCAATGCATTACTCTTAACTGAGCCACATTAACCATAGGAGGAGGGAACATCCGGTGGCTGCCTCTGCAGCAACTCTCAATCTACCCTTACAAATAGACAAAGCAAGGTGCATTCCCATGTCAACTTTAGGTATGAGGAAAAATTTAAAAAAGAATCATCAGATAAACTAACTTAATCTTGCACGCTCCAGCCCAACAAAATCCAGTCAGGAATCCAAATTTTAATCACAAATCAGTGTTCGAAGTGATGAAACTGTGGGCTACATTATGCTCTTCTGACCTCATAATAGATCTGGAGCTGCTTATTCGAAACTGAAGCAATCTTGCTGTCTTGAATCAAAGAAACCATGGTCGAAAAACCCCGATTGCTCCAGATATGATCAAAGGGAGCGAGGATTGCATGAGATGATGGAAACCGAGAACAAAGAGGGAGAAATGGAAGAAGGCAAGTGCCCGAGTGGCGATATCCTCGAGAAGGTCATCCTTGCCGATGCCGTGCTCGAGGCAGAGCTGCTTCCAGAACTCCATCCCGATCTGATTCCGCATTGCCCCACCTCGATCGTTATGATCTCGTGCGGCATCTCTACGATAAAGGTTACAAGAGCTAGGGTTCGGGACGAAGATCTTAGGGTTTCTCCTCCGATCGTTACGTCCTCTTTCTCGCTGTGGGACAGAAAGGGTTTGAAAAATCAGAGAGGGAAACAGACTAGATTTTGGGACTGGAATAGTTGGGAGAAACTCGGGGCTTTTTTATAGCTAACATGCAGCTCTCCTCGACCGGCCGTGAGTCCTGCGGCCGCTCTTACTGCTTAGCATGCTCCAGCCCAAAACAATCCAGTCAAGAATCCAAATTTTAATCACGAATCAGTGTTGAAACTTATGAAACTGTGAGCTACATTATGCTCTTCCAACCTCGTAATAGATCTGGAGCTGCAGATTCAAAACTGAAGCAATCTTGCCGTCGTGAATCACTGAAACCACAGTGGATAACCCCCGATTGCTCCAGATGTCATTAAAGAGAGCGAGGAATGCATGAGATGATAGACAACGAGAACAAAGAGAGAGATATGGAAAAAGGGAAGTGCCTGAGTGGCGAAATCCTCGAGAAGGCCATCCTTGCCGATGCCGTGCTCGAGACAGAGCTGCTTCCAGAACTCCATCCCGATCTGATTCCCGCATTGCCCCACCTGGATCGTTATGATCTCGCGCGGCATCTCTACGATAAAAGGATCAAAGAACTAGGGTTTGGGACGAAGATCCTGGGATTTCTCCTCCGCTCGCCACTTCCTCTCTTGCGCTGTGGGCCAGAAAGGGTTTGAAAAAAGAGAGAGGGAAATAGACTGGATTTTGGGACCGGAACAAGTGGACGCATCTTGGGCATTTTTATAGCTGCCATGTCCCTCTCCTCGGCCGGCCGGAGGTCGTGCGGGCCTGCCGCCACTTGAGCGCGCAGGTGCTGAGCACATGCTATGCGCACATGTCTGCCTGGTCAGATGCAAACCTAGTAAGTTAGGGATCAGATTAAAGATTTAATCATGGTGCGCCACATCCCAACACCGAGACCCCCTCTCCTTTTATTATTATTATTATTATTAAAAATTTAGATTCAAATTTGAATGGTTTTTTAAACCGGTAACCAACCAGATTCATTTGACCTATTTATTCAAATGAAACGATCGTTAGATAAATAAAATGGATTAAATAGGTTTTTAATGTATTTTTTGGTTTTAGATAGATTAAAGTCCATTAGAATAAAGAATTCGATGATCACAAGTGAAGGATGAGTATTCGATACTATTTTGATCGACTCTAATCCAAATAGAAGTTGTTAAGAAATGTGTTCTAAAGCCAATCATCTAAACTATAGATAGTTGAGTTTCTTATAATTTGTATATTAATTATTAATAAATAAAAATTATTTTTGATAATTCATCACTATTTATATATCTTTTTTTATAAACTCTTTTATGATGAAATCCTTAGAATTTTTTTTATTCGATAATGCATAATTTATTGTATAGTTCTTAAACCAATTCGTGACCAAATGAGACACTGTTACCTAGGATAACAACGTTTATCAAATATAGGTCGTTGTATACCATATGAGTTGGTTGCACTCATAACCAAGGAGTGTGAAGATATTGGTATGACATACAAGTGAGTGTAGAAGTACACTGCACTAAACATGACAAACTCTGCAGAGTATTTTGCTATCAAGAGTATCTCTTAGAAGGATATTGGCATAAATATCTCTCAGACTTGAGATCATCATGATGATTTGCAAGCAACTCATTATACTTAGATACCGAACTATCTATATTTCTAATCCAGTAATGGAATGTTATTAGGTGCAATCAAGTCTTATTAAGTTAGTGTGTGAGTCAAGAAGGGATTGACCACTCCAAGATGTTGGAGAAAATACTTTGTTGTATTTCAATTTAACAAAATCTTAGCCAAAATAATCCTTGTAAAAAGTTACAGGATTTATTAGGTTGAAACACATCTGGATGTACTATTAAGGAGTTGATAGTTGACTCTAAAGTCATCTTGAGCATTAAATCAAAATGATGAATTATATGATAACCATATACCCGTGTTCTTGAATGTTGCTTTACAATCATTCGATCTATCTGAATGTTAGGCACCATTGCTAGATAGTCACATCGATTTGTTTAAAAATTGGTTTCGAGCTACCGGCTTAATGTACGAACCTATGGGGTCACATATATTAGGGTTGCGTTTGGTGGATCGCCAGGGAATCCTGAATGATAATTTGGATTACTTGTAAGATAGATTATCACTAGATAGATTGCCGGTAATGCTGATTACTGTATTTGGTATATACAGATAATCTATCAGTAAGATTGCTTACTGTGTTTGGTATGATAAATAAATTATCAGTAATCTAAGCTCAAATTTCCAAAATATCCCTAACTCAAATTTATTAAAAATATATTATAATATAATATAGTAATGTAATATAATATTACATTAATATAATATATTATTTAATATTTTGTAATGTAATATAGTATTATATTATTTGATATTTTATAATGTAACTATTTATAAAATTCTATAGTTAATAATGTATTATATAATATTATTATATATTATATTATATTAAATATATTATACTATATTTAATATAATATAATATATGTTATGTTATAAAATGTAATATATAATTTAAATTATATTATATTACACTATATTGTTATATAATATATATTTTAAAATATTTTATTTTCTAATATTACAAATAAAATAAATTAAAAGATTATATATTATTTTAAACTAAATAATATAATATATATAAATTTAATATATTACTTAGTATATTTAAAAGATTATATATAATTTTTTTATATTTATTTAGTATAAAAAATATTTTCAATTTTTCAATTTTAATATAAACATATTAAATATTTTATATTTAATAATATAAAATATTTAAAATTTATATTTTTAATAAATAGCTAAAATATAAAAATTATATTTTTATAAATAAAATATAAATTTAAGAAGAGATCCTAACTAACACCTAGAGGAACTAAATGAGAGGGAGAACGAAAATGTTTCGTTCTCACCGAAGTGAAAGGGATGGGGCAATTTTGTAAAAACAAAAATATCAAATTACCACATCTCTAGTAATCTGGATAGCCATCTCTTATTGAGGTAATCTGGATTACCACATGAGAGGTAATCCAGATTACCATTACAACATAAATATCGATTTAAAAAAATACCAAACAAGGTTATCTGTTGGGCCCAATTTAAAATTATCGGTAATCTGGATAGATTACCTTTTATTAAACGCAACCTCGAAATTTTTGACCGATCATGATGGTTGATGAACGATTAAAAATCATCCAGGAACAAAATTATAAATATGATTAATAATTAATCATATACAAATATTATAAATTAATAATTATTTATTTATTTATTATAAAAAGATTAATTTTTAATTATATTGCTAATTGGCTCAATTTAATTAAGCAAAGAAATTTTGGTCAAGCTTAATTGAATTTAGTTCAATTAAGTTTCACTTGATTAGGTTATACGATGACCTAATCACGAAGCAATTTTGATTCTTGATTTAATCCGGACTTGGGCTTGAATGATTTTTGATTTAATTAAAAATTAATTAAATTAATTGGGACCTAATTAAATTAGGTTCAAGTTGGTTAAATTAATTCTAACCAAACTAGTTTTGGTTCATAACTAATTTTAGTCAAATATTGGTCAAACCCCAATATAGCCCAACTAGTTTTCTTGTCTATAAAGTCTCCACGCCTTTCAAGAATTTTTTTTAAGAATTCTTCATAAAAAAATATTTTTTTTCATCCTCCCACATTTCTATTTGAATTATGATAGTTGGTTTAAAATTTGGATGAGTTTTTAATTAGTTTTGATATAGTTTCTATTGGACTGAAACTCCTAGCCTTATTCTAATCCATCTAGATTTATCCCCTATTATCTTCATCCAAACTCCATGCCATATATTTTATTTGATTTTTTCTTAGGTTGTGCAAAAATTGTGAACCTTTTTCCATGAATTTGATGAGAGAAAGCCAATGGAAAAAAATTAGATAGAGGGAATTAGCGTGAAACATCAAGTAGGTGTGGAGGTTTTGGTGCTAAGGTTTTTTACAGGGAAAGAAAGAAAAAACTAAAGAGAGATGAGTCTCCTTTATTTCTTCCACTCATAAATTCTTCTTTGTTCTTCTCTTCTTGATTTTCTTGAAGGGTCCAAAATGTTTCAAGAAAGGTATTTAATCAGCCATCCTTAACCTTCACATGGAGCTAGCACTCTATAGAAGGCCAATTATGTCGAAGCTTCGTGTGGATGATCCATAGAGACCAGACACCTTGTATGGCTATGAAGTGATATGAAGAGTCCTGACCATGTACCATCAGCAGCAGCGATCAGCAACCCGTAATTAGGTATGAATTATATTTCATGGTTTTTATATATATGTCTACAATGTGCATCAGTTAGATCGATACATGCTGATTTTAGTTTTAGTAATTTTAATTCTTTGCATATCATGTTAGATCCATAGTAGGTTTTATTAAATTTGATTTATATACATGTTATTTAATTAAAAATATTTTAATCTGATTATTACTTTCATTGGTTTTTAAAAAAATACATACATGAAATCCTATATCGTTCTCGAACATGACCACCACTTCCTACACCACATAATGTCTCTTAAATGTCAGATACTCCGTATACCTCATCTATAAAAACTATTCTCAGAATCCTTTAGGTAAGTTCTTTTTTACAAGGCTTTTTCCTAGACAAGTTTTCCTAAAAAATTTCTTTGAGAGTCTTAACAGTTTTCTTAGAGCCACTTCAAAGATCCAAATCGCTATTTGGATGAAAGCTAAAGCTACCTGTCTCGTCTAAGCCTCGCTCACTATCTCTTGTACCTTGCTTAATTTTGTCACATCCATCTACCACTTCCATTGCCTCGCCACATCCATTCGCCACTTCCACTCCATCTCTCGCTTCCACCCAATCTCACTACCACTTCATCACCACACCATTCATCTGAAAACTACATATTTTCTTTTCTATTAAGACTTTCGTGAAAGACTGACTTAGGCATTAGAAGGTCAACCATAGAGAACCATCCCATCATGGTCGGATTTTCGTATCTTTTTTATTTTATAGGTTCGGAATGCCCGCACTCGACAAAGGAAAATTCGGAGCCATCCAACTCAGTAGCCACCTCTAGTTATGTTAGTAAGTGTCAAGAGAACCGCAACACTACTCATAAGGATATTTCAGTTATTTTAATTTTAAATAGTTAGTTTTTTAATAGCACCAGATGATATGAGTATATATATAAAATAAGAAAAAAGAATGATATACATGTAAAACGAATGTTTTATAAGGGTATACATGTAAGTTTTAATTTAAAATGGATATTTCCATAAATTTGAATGTTTAAAAGGGTATACATGCAAAAAAATCCAAATATTTAACGCACAAAGACAAGTATAGCTTTTTCTACATGCACACGATCTTCATAAAAAAGACAATATTACATGTGCATTTTAACAATATATTATATCAAATGATCATTTGTGTTATTTAACAATTTGACGAGGATATTCATGTATATTTGAATGTTTAAAAGATATAGTTGTAAAAAAATTCTAATTTTTATCTATTTCATCTAAATAGATTCAAATCCTCTTACTTTATAATATAATACCATATTATATAATATAATAATATTGTTGTTGCTGCTTCCCGTCTGAATGCCAAAGATGGCTAGAGAGGTGGTGCTCGTCGTTGAACTATACCTATAATAAAGTCTCGGCCGGAGGTTACTCTGGCAAAGACCCTCCAATGCTCAAGTCAGGATGCAAGCAACAGAAGGAATAAAGGAAGAGTGGAACCAAAAAGAGAAAGAGTGTGTTGTATTATCTCTTGTTACTTGGGGGTTCTTGGGGGATCCCTTTTTATAGGCCGAAGATAAGGGTATTTTCAGGAGAAGTCCTCGATGGGTTTGCTGAGAAGTGATGGGGCTGAAAATCTCATCACGTAGGTTGTTAAGGAATCATTCTGCTCGCATAAAATGTCTACTTTCCATTAATTAGAACTTTATCTTTTGTGCAAAATTGGCCATCCCTTTTAATGGTAACATCAACTACTACATGGAACTGGTCATGCTCTCCTTAATTACAAGATTTATTAAGAATTATGGGATATGATCTCCTAATTATGCAATTGGGCACGTGGAGATGAACATCGACTGGTTCTTCCTTCGATCGTCTAGAAAAAAACTGCCTGAGAATCCCTATTTGCCCCTGGATGTAAGGGCCCAGGGTCTTCTTGAGCACCTGGTGCGGACACCAGGGCTAGAAGAAAATGACAGGTCAAACCCACATCCCTGTGGATCACCTGTAAATGAAGCCCTAAGCCCAAACCCTAGGTCACCTGTAAATAGTTATCTTAAATTTTTTTATTTTAGCTTAGTTGGATTTAGCCCTAACCCCCAAAATTAAGTCCCTGTAAAAACTTCTGGATCCAAAATTGAGTCTGTAAAAAAATCTCAATTTCAATTGGGTCATAAATTATGTTATAATGGTCCAGTGTTAGTTAGCTATTTTTACCAACTTTAATTGAGTTTTGTATTGGACAGATTAATTATGGTATGGTTCAATTATGAATTGGTTATGCCTTTTGATCAATTTGATCAAGTTGGGCCTTTAGTTATCTAGTTGGTTGAGTCATATAATTGTTAGTTGAGTCTTGTAATACAAGAGGGGATCCAAGTCAAGACCCATGTGACTTCATGTGCAATCCAAGTCAAGACCATGTGACTCCATGTGCAACCCAAGTCAAGCCATATGCCAACTACCTCTTGGCATCCCACCTTCACATGTGCCACCTCATCTTGGACACCCAAGTCACTTGCCCATGTCATCTTGCTGCCGTGTCATGCCACATCATCATCCTATGTCACATGCCACCTACATCAAGTTTGGACATATCACATGCATTATGTTTGGACATCATTTGCTACACCATCACATGGAATCCATTTGGAGCACCAATTAAGAATTACAACTTGATTTCAAGACATCCAGACATCAAGACATCTGGCAATTAAGACCTCATCATATCTTATCCAAGGAGGGCGCCTCATTTAAATTCCAAGTTGCCGATGGATTTAAGAGAAGTAAAACAGAAGAACTTCTCATCTCACCTATCGCCCCTTTCAAAGAAGAGCCTCTCATGTTTTTTGTCGCCCACATCCAAGGAGCGCCTCATTCATTCCTATCATGAAAGGATTTAAATTCAAAAGGGGATGGGAGTCTACCTATATCCTCTCATTGTTCTTATCTACTTTCAAGTGCAAGAGGATCAAGATGAAAGATTAACGCCAAGATGGAGGAGGTTTGGATGCCACATTTCTCATAAGTTGTCACCCTCTCATATTTGAAATCAAGAGACCGAAATCAAGAAGCAAGAAATACCGCCCCACCTCTTATTTGGAATTTATTTGTCGCACACTTCAATTTAAGAGGAGTAAGGAGAAAGGCCTCTTCCTTCTTGTCGCCCAAATAAGATGAAGATCCATGTTGGCGCCAAACCTGAAGAGGTCAATCCTATGATGTCGTCTGTTGCCGATCTTACTGTTGTGGCTTGTAGCTTATGAGTTGGCGCCAGACCTTGGACTCCACCTCAGGATCTCCAAGCCTTCGGGCCTGCAAAAAAAAGGGTCAGAGACCCGGGCCGGGGGTTCCAGCGAGGGCACGCCGACGGTCAAGTTAGTGAACGGTAAGATGGAACAGATCCACTAAGACGGGTCTCCGTTAGATTCCCGTGCTTAGAGGAGATTTTTTATGAAAGAAGTGTGTGAATGAGAGGGGTTGACACTCAGTTTCCTGACCTGGACCCGTCGGACTTGCATTTGGGAACTTCCGGGAACCTCAGAGTCGCTACTCCTTTTTGTCGGTATTCTTCCCTCTCAGTGGCTTACCTTTTTATTTGCTCTCACCGTCCCTTTTATACCACCGGACCACCTTCAGCTTTTTCCCTCTACTCTCCGGAGACTCCTGGAGGTCTCCGGCCCCTTTCCACCATCCCCCCCTCTTCTTTGAGCCTGGGAGTTAAGTGGCCAGCTTGCCTCGTCCACCGTGCTGTCATGAAAAGAAGAACCTGGCAGGATCTTGAGCCAAGTGCGGGAGCCCTCATCTCGGGGCATTGACCGTGGACTTCCCAGGTTCCAGGCCCCTGATCGCAAGTATTCGATACCTCGATCGCGGGGCCCTTCTTAACTGATATAAATGAGGTTCCGTACACCGTTGCGGGTCGTATTGGGAGCCCTATATGGACGTGCCGCGTGCCGACTCTATCGGCGACCTCGTGGCTCGTGCCTCTGACCTCCCGAGGCTTTGTAGAGTAGGGCTAACCTTGGCGAAGGTGGACCCGTCTTGGGGCACCACCTGGCGAGGGAGCAGAGGCCACCAGCTTCGACCGAGGTAGACCCCTCTTGGGCGGACACCTGGCGAAGTGGCAGAGGAAGGCTCGACTTCGATCGAGATGGACCCATCTTGGGGTGCCACCTGGCGAAGGAGCAAGAGCGCCTGGCTCGACCTCGGTAGAAGTGGACCCGTCTTAGGGCGCTACCTAGTGAGGGAGCAGAAGCCGCCAGCTTCGGCTGAGGTGGACCCCTTCTGGGCGAACACCTGGCGAAGTGGTAGAGGAAGGCTTGACTTCGATCGAGGTGGACCCATCTTGGGGTGCCACCTGGCGAAGGAGCATAAGTGCTTGGCTCAACCTCGGTCGAGGTGGACCCGTCTTGGAGCGCTACCTGGCGAGGGAGCAAAGGCTGCCAGCTTCGATCGAGGTGGACCCCTCCTGGGATGACACCTGGCGAAGTGGCAGAGGAAGGCTCGACTTCGGTCGAGGTGGACCCATCTTAGGGTGCCACCTAGCGAAGGAGCAGGAGCGCCTGGCTTGACCTCGACGGAGGTGGACCTGTCTCAGGGCGCCACCTGGCGAGGGAACAGAGGCTGCCAGCTTTGGCCGAGGTGGACCTCTCCTAGGCGGACACCTGGCGAAGTGGCAGAGGAAGGCTCGACTTCGACCAAGGTGGACCTATCTTGGGGTGCCACCTGGCGAAGGAGCAGGAGTGCCTGGCTCGACCTCGACGGAGGTGGACCCATCTTGGGGCGCCAACTGGCGAGGGAACAGAGGCCGCCAGCTTCGGTCGAGGTGGACCTCTCTTGGACGGACACCTGGCGAAGTGGCAGAGGAAGGCTCGACTTCGGTCGAGGTGGACCCATCTTAGGATGCCACCTGGCGAAGGAGCAGGAGTGCCTGGCTCGACCTTGGTGGAGGTGGACCCATCTTGGGGTGCCACCTGGTGAGGGAGCAGAGGCCGCCAGCTTCGATCGAGGTGGACCCCTCATGGGCGGACACCTGGCAAAGTGGCAGAGGGAGGCTCGACTTCGATCGAGGTGGACCCATCTTGGGGCGCCACCTGGCGAAGAAGCAGGAGCGCCTGGCATGACCTTGGCGGAGGTGGACCCATCTTGGGGCGCCACCTAGCGAGGGAGCAGAGGCCACCAGCTTCGACCGAGGTGGACCCCTCCTGGGCGGACACCTGGCGAAGTGGTAGAGGATGGCTCGACTTCGATCAAGGTGGACCCATCTTGGGGTGCCACCTGACAAATGGGCAGGAGCGCCTAGCTTGACCTCGACCGAGGTGGACCCGTCTTGGGGTGCCACCTGGCGAGGGAGTAGAGGCCGCCAACTTCGGTCGAGGTGGACCCCTCCTGGACTGACACCTGGCGAAGTGGCAGAGGGAGGCTCGACTTCGACCGAGGTGGACCCATCTTGAGGTGCCACCTAACGAAGGAGCAGGGATGCCTGGCTCGACCTCGATGGAGGTGGACCTGTCTTGGGGCGCCACCTGGCGAGAGAGCAGAGGCCGCCAGCGTCGGTCGCGGTGGACCCCTCCTAGGCGGACACCTGGTGAAGTGGCAGAGGGAGGCTCGACATCGACCGAGATGGACCCATCTTGGGGCGCCACCTGGCGAAGGAGCAGGAGTGCCTAGCTCGACCTTGGCGGAGGTGGACCCATCTTGGGGCGCCACCTGGCGAGGGAGTAGAGGCCGCCAGCTTCGGTCGAGGTGGACCCCTCCTTGGTGGACACCTGGCAAAGTGGCAGAGGAGGGCTCGACTTCGATCGAGGTGGACCCATCTTAGGGTGCCACCTGGCGAAGGAGCAGGAGCGCCACATCCCGGGTGAGAACGACCACTGGTCAAGCCACCTGGGAGAGAATTTTAAAGAAAAATCCATGTTGCACCATCGGCATCCAGCTGGATCTGATATACTCTTCATGTCAACAATGTTGCCATATCAGTTGCCCCCCATCCCTAAGTCCCATCGAGGAGTTAATGCAGAGGTGACGCGGAAAGAGAGAAATCCTGTGCCATAATTGCCATGATCGCCACCACTACGTCTATCGCGCCCGAGGCCCTATCGGAGGCCGCCATGTCCGCATGCCTGATAGGCCATTAATATGCCGCTCCGAACCCAAGGCAGTTTCTATCGAACTGAAGCATCGATGTCGGGCATGTCTCCACGTGGCGCTCATCTGATGGCCCGGGCCAAAAAGAGACGTACGGTTGCTGTTGATTGAGTTTGAAAAGGAGGGGGACTTTCCGAAAATGAGGTATCTTGGCTTTCTCACACCTCGCCGACAGTTGCAGCGATCCTTCTTCATCTCCAGGCGTCGCCATTCCTCCGATACAAACATTCTGGTGAGTGCCTGCAACGCCTTTTCTTCCTCTTCAACCTCTCGATTCTGTGTCATCCCGAACTAGTCTCCTCTCATTTCTTCCTTCCTGATGGCTCATCGTCGTCATTCCTCTTCCAACCCGGACGAGGCTGGTCCTTCCCGGTCAAGGACTCTATCGCCTTCCTCCTTAGAGGGGGAGGAGATTCCAATCGAGGTCCTGAGGCAAATGCGGCCAGGGATCATGACCATTGGCATTCCTAGGGGTCCAAGGTCTCCCCCCATTGCTTCTGCACGTCCCATCTCTGCCCTTCCTCCTCCGGTGGCAGAGACCTCCTCTATTGGTCCCTCCGGTTACATCTCGATGATGACCGGAGATGATCTTTCTTGGATCCGGGATACGTATGGGGTCCCGGATTCCATCCAGCTTTCGCTCCCAGGTTCGAGGGACCGAGAAACCTCGAGCGGTCCGGGGAGGGTTGCTTTCTACGAGGACTTCCTTGTCGAGGGTCTTCATTTTCCCCTTCAGCCATTCTTCCTATCTTTTCTCGGCCACTTCTGTCTGGTCCCAGCCCAGTTGGCTCCCAATGCCATCTGGGTCATCTCCGCCTTCATTGTTCTCTGCCACTTTCATGAGTTTGTTGCCCGATTTTCTTTGTTCAGGGTCCTCTTTATCCTGAAATGCTATTCCACCAATGACGACTGATAGTACCTTTCTCCCTGACCTAGGTATCTTCGGTTTGACCTCCCTACGTCAATCAAGGGGTGGAAGAACCATTTCTTTTTTGCCTCGGTCCAGGATGTCGACTAGGCCTGGAGTGAGCCAGACCGGTCCCCAAACCGGAATTTCCAGGTTGAGCTGACGGACCAGGAGGTTTACGCTCAGACGTTGGGTGACGTGGTCCCTCTCCTTGAGGTCCTGCTCTTAGAGCAGAATTTGTTCGAGGCGGGAGTCAGTCCAATCCGGGCGTTGGGTGAGACTTCCGGTTTCCCTCCTCCATCTTTGCTTCTTTCTCGTTTTCTTCTTCCTTCGTTTTGAAATGACCTGATAACTTTCTTTCTCTAGGGATGAAGTTCTCCGTCGAGAGCCTGATAGAGGGCGTCCGGAAAAGGGGCGCTGCTGAAGGGGCCAAAGAGTTTCCATCGAAGAAGGCCTGTACAGAGGCGAGCCAGGGGCCCAGGCCCACCCCAGCTTCTACTAGCCCTGGGGTAATGGGCCCTGCCCCCGGACCACCTCAGCCTCGTGTGCCTGACGTGCTTGTCATCGAGCTTGACAGGGCTGAGGGAGAGGGGAGGTCGGAACCTTCCTGGGCAGCACCTGCACCAGCCACCGCGCTGATTATCCCTGCGGTGACCACCAAGGTGGTGGCGGCCCCACTGACGGCCGCGCCGCCCAGCGGAGGGACAACTGCTCAGCCTGCTCCTGATGTCCATCCTCCACCATCGGGGCTCAATGCCAGCTCCTCCGTCATCTGCAATCAAGGGCTCGCGGAAAGGATGATGGAGTTCGCCTGCATACCCCGGGACCGTCGCCTGAGGGGTGGCTGGGACTACGCAGAAGCGTTGCTCGGGATCTTCCCATTGCTCTTCACGATAAGCTTTGAGCTCTTTCTTTTTAATGTTCCAGTTGGATCTTTCTAACATTCCATTTTCGCTCTGACACAGATCGGGACCGACGTACTGCTGCTGAGGAACTTCCTTTCCAGCTCAACAAAGAAAGATACCGAGAAGGAGAAGAGGCTAGGCAAGCTCGCGACTGACGTGTAGGACCTCATAGAGAAAGGTCACGAGCTACGGGGGAGCAACCAGTCCCTCTGAGCGGACCTGGTTCGCACCGAGGGGTGCATCAAGGAGCTAGAGACCTCTCTGTCTGAGGAGAGGATCTCGAGCCAACGCCGTGCCGAAGACGACGCGGCCGAGGTATCCCACCTTAGGGCTCAGTCCCGATCACTAGAGCGCCAGGTCAAGGAGGTCCTCAAGGAACTGAGCACGGCCAATGAGAAGAACTCCTATGTCAACGGGCTGCTGGAGGCTTCCCGGAAGGAGATGCAGGAGGCCATGCCAAAGTTTCGGGCATCTGAGGAGTTCAGGGGGAGTTACACGAGGCGGCAGTCGACTCTTTCCTTAAGGGCTTCCAGATGTGCCGAGAGAAGGTGGGCTCCTTCTTCCCCGAGATCGATCTCAGCGGGGTCATCCTGGGCGGCCAAAGAGAGTAGCCCGACGAGGGAGCGCTGTTTGCAAAGGCTGCCGACGTGGAGGCTTCAACGCAGCCTTCTGACGACACGGCCGGCGGCGAAGGTGCCCCCCAGCCGAAGGAGGACACGGCTGCGGCGAAGTGACATCGGGATTTCCTTTTATTTCTAGTATAGGATTTTTCCTTTTCATTTCTTTGGATCTCCCGGTCTGTCGGGGCTCTCTTTTTGTAAGAAACCTTTACTAGAAATGAAGATCCATTTTAATTATTTTGCTTCGTCTCCCTCTTTTTCTTTTCTTCTTTTTTTTTTTTTTGTATTTGCAATCTGAATCGTCGATCTGAGACAAAGCCCCGGAGACCTCCTGGTTTTCGGTTGGGGCCTCCTAAGATTTGGAGCTTACACACCAAACGAGCAGGAGACTCGGGTTTTTGTTTTTGTGCATCTTTCAAACTGAACCCCGGGGCCAACCACCGGAACTGAGTCCTGTGCGGCATTCCGGGTTGAACTCCGGGATCTTGCGAGGGAACTGGGTTCCGCTCCACCTTCTAGACTGAGGTCCGGGACTTCGCTCTGGAATTAGGTTCCATGCGAACTTCCGGACTGAACCCCGGGGCCATAGGTGGGAGTTGAGCCTTGCACGACCTTCCGAGCTGAACTCCGGGATTAGTGGGACTGGGACTTAAGTCTCTAGAACTTTCTCCGGACTGAACTCCGGGATTTTTGCGGAAGAGCCGGCTTCCACGAGATCTTTCAGGTTGAGGCATGGGACTTCGCATCTTTGCAGGCCGTTTGTGGGCTTCCCATCTTGCCCTCATTTGCCAAACTTAAAACTGGATGGCGATGGTCATACGAGACGAGAACATGCATTGCATACAAAAAGGATCTCATTATTAAAGTTTAAGGGGTCTTACACTATTGGTAATATATCCTCAAGTTCGCGGCATTCCAAGTCCGCGAAAATCAAGATCCGCCGAGTTCCTCCAGGTAATAAGCTCCGTGGGGAAGTGCTTCGGCCACCCTATAAGGGCCCTCCCAATTTGGAGAGAGCTTGTCGCACTCCCAAGGCTAGGACGCCTCAGCATGGCGCAGCACTAAATCTCCCGGGCGGAAGGATTTTGGCCACACCCTGGAATTGTAGTATATGGCCACTCGTTGCCGGTAGGCCACCATCCGAACGCGGGCCCTGTCCCTTATTTCTTCAAGGAGATCCAGGTTCAGTAGCAGCCACGCTGGGTTCTCGGCCTCATTGTACTGCTCTATACGCAAGGTCGGCAAACTGAGCTCTACTAGAATAACTGCTTCCATACCGAAGACGAGGTTGAAGGGGGTCTCATCCGTGGCCATCCTTGGGATGGTATGGTACGCCCATAAAATGCTTGGAAGCTCCTCCGTCGATGGGGGACAGATGGTAGGATCGTTGGCGAGCCTATAAGTCACCTAAATTAGGGTACTTTTTTTTTGGTATTTTTCTCTAGGGATGGCGAAGGAATAGTGGGGATGTAGGATAGGGATCTGGATCTCATGGACTTTGGGACTCATCCTAACGAAGAGACCTCTCACCTCTGGGGCATTACACCCTTCTCGATACTTGGAGGTGCTAGGATGGATCTTAAAGGCTACAAGGGGATAGAGAAGATGGAATGGGAAGGGGGATAACTGGGCATGACCTCACATCATGTCCTGAGACTGGGCCTCATACCCTCTCCTCACGGAGTGTAATAAAAAAACCACTCTTTTCTAAAACTCATTTTCATTCCCAAAACTTGACTAAACCTTTTTTTTTCTACAAAGGACTGAGGGTGGTATTTATAGACCTGTCCAACCCTCATTTGAATTTGAATACAAGATAAAAAGATAGGAATGATTCAAATTTAAATACAATATATGATAAGATAAGCCTATCCATATCTAAATCCTAACCAACCAAATACTAATTCAAATTTCAAATAAAAGATAAATCCTAAATTTATTCTAGATATGTTCCGAGATTCGTGCGGCTCCAAGATTCGTGCTTGCTTCGAGATTTGTGCTGGTGAGGTCCCCATCATTTCCCTGAGGTGGGGAGAACTCGACTCAATCGAGTCAGGGTCAGAATCCAGCTTCAAGAGATTATTTTTTTATTTTTTTATTCTCCTTTGCTTTAAAATCTGTGCAGCTTTGAAAGTTATGCAGCTTTGAGATATGTGCCTGCTTTGAGATCCGTGTAACTCCAAAAACTATGCAACTTTGAGAACCGTGCAGGATGTGAAGTCGGCAACATGGGCAGAAGTTGCCTTCACGATCGTGCACTGGAGCTTCTTCTTCTCCCTTCTCCATGGGCCGGAATCTGGAACAGGGGAGGCTCGCAGAGGGCAGTCCGGCGGGCATTTACCGGCGGCGGCGCTGGGGCGGAGACAGCGGCTCGGAAGGCGGTGGTTATCGGATCTTCTGGACGGGGAAGGCAGAGGCTCAGTCGACTGTGGAGGCTCCGATTCGAGGAGCTTTGGCCGTAGAGGAAGAAGACGGTCGCGAGCTCAGCTAGCACAGGGCGTAGGGGACGGCTTTCAGGGAGCAATTCGGTGGGCGATGGAATTGGCGACCGGACAACGGAGGAAAGGGCTTTGCGGGAGACCACGGCGGTTGCGACAGCAGGGGCGTCAGCAGACCTGTGGCACAAGGGGGCTTGTAGGGAGGCTTCGGACAGGATCTCCACCGGTGTTCTTGAAGGAACCGTCACCGGAGAAGGGACGGCATGGAGATCTGGATCGGAGGACGAAGCTGCTTCCGTTCGGTTGCTGGCTATGGAGGCGGTCGGCTTCTTCACAGAGCGTTGCAGGGTGGAGCAGGGGAGGCAGTCCGGTTGGGACGGGCGAACCTGGACTGGTGAAGGTCAGGCGGAGGCTCGTCGATGGATCCCCGGTCGTCGGCTGTTGGCGATGGAGGCGGTGCCGGCGTTCCCTGTTGGAGGCAGAGGAATGGGGCTTCGGGCGGTAGCGTCGATGAGCTTGATCCTGCAGGAGGTGAGGGCACCGAGCTTGGTAAGGGCGATTGCCCTGGCGACGGGTGTTCGCAGCAACAGGGAGATGGGCGGAGCGTCCGGAAGATGTGGCTATGGGTGACTCCGGGCGGCAGACTAGGTCTCCAACGGAAGAGAGAGAAGAACCTCGGGGTCGTGGAGTGGGGTGGGCGGAAGCGAGGGATCGCCGACCCTGGGATCCGGTGAAGGGAGATGAGGGGTCGCGGCGGTGGCGGCAGGCTCGACGTGGTGGCCTCAGGCGGGATGGCAGAGGTGGTGACTTCAGCCTCGTTGATCTTCTGCTTGGGAGGAGAGCGATCGGAAGGCTCCGGATGAAGGATCGTGGCAGCCGCAGGGGGGGAAGATGAGGGGCTCGACACGGTGGCCTCGAGCGGGATGGCAGAGGTGGTGACTTCTTCTTCCCCGGTCGGTGACTAGGATGGGAGGAGAGGACAGAGGCGTTGGGTGGGAGGAGGACGAGGTCCTCGCTGGTGGGGATGAGGGATTCGTCGGTGGCGAAGGTGGCATTGGGTATTTTTTTTAGGTGACAGCGATGAACTGGTTGGGAGATTTGATTTTTTTTTTTTTTTAATCTGGAAAGTAGAGGGACGACCGGTAAATTAAGAATCTGAGATGATATGAAGGTACCCTAATTTTCTGAGCTCTGATACCAAAAATGATAGGGGACAGATGGTAGGATCGTTGGCGAGCCTATAAGTCACCTAAATTATGGTACTTTTTTTTTTGGTATTTTTTCTCTATGGGTGGCGAAGGAATAGTGGGGATGTAGGACAGGGATCTGGATCTCATGGACTTTGGGACTCATCCTAACGAAGAGACCTCTCACCTCTAGGGCATTACACCCTCCTCGATACTTGGAGGTGCTAGGATGGATCTCAAAGGCCACGAGGGGATAAAGAAGATGGAATGGGAAGGAGGATAACTGGGCATGATCTCACATCATGTCCTGGGGTTGGGCCTCACACCCTCTCCTCACGGAGTGTAATAAAAAAATCACTCTTTTCAAAAACTCATTTTCATTCCCAAAACTTGACTAAACTTTTTTTTCTACAAAGGACTGAGGGTGGTATTTATAGACCTGTCCAACCCTCATTTGAATTTGAATACAAGATAAAAAGATATCAATGATTCAAATTCAAATACAAGATAGGATAAGATAAGCCTATCCATATCTAAATCCTAACCAACCAAATACTAATTCAAATTTCAAATAAAAGATAAATCCTAAATTTATTTTAGATATGTTCAGAGATTCGCGTGGCTCCAAGATTCGTGCTTGCTCCAAGATTCATGCTGGTGAGGTCCCCATCATCCGCCCATCTTCCCTTGGCCTGGTCCAGTCTTGTTCGAAGGCCTTGCAGGATGGTTCTGTTTGTCACATCGGCTTCCCCATTGGTCTGAGGATGCACCATCGAGATGAAGCGATGATAAATCCTGAGGTCGTTGCAAAACATCTCGAACTCCCGACAGTCGAACTGGCATCTGTTGTCGGTGATGATGGTGTGGGGCAAGCCGAAGCTGCAGATAATTGACTTCCAAAGAAACTTGGTGACATTCGTCTCTGTGATATGGGCTAATGGCTCGGCCTCGACCCACTTCGTGAAGTAGTCGATAGCCACAATCAAGAACTTTTGCTGCCCGGATGCAGGGGGAGTCGATAGCCACAATCAAGAACTTTTGCTGCCCGGATGCAGGGGGAAAGGGTCCGAGGAGATCTATGCCCCACTGAGCGAATGGCCAGGGGGCGGAGAGCTGGAAGAGTGGTGCAGTAGGTTGGCACTGTACGATAGCGTGCCGCTGACATCGATCACACCTCTTGACAAAGTTAGCCGCGTCTTCTCTCATCGTCTTCCAGAAGTAGCTTTGACGGAGGGCCTTGTACGCTAGTATCCTGCCCCCCACATGGTTCCCACAGATGCCCTCGTGGATCTCCTGGAGTACGAGTGCAGCTTCGATGGGCCTCAGACATTTAAGGAGTGGGTAGGAATAGGACCTTCGGTATAGTAGCCCGTCCATCAACACGAACCGTGCGGTGCCTTCCTTTAATGAGGTCGGCTGCCACGCGATCCTCCGGCAAGGTACCGTTGATGATGTACTCGATGTACTTGTCCATCCAGCTGGGCTCCGAGATGACCTGCTGGACCTTTCTGGATGTCTCGTAGCTCGGGACTTAAAGATGCTCGATGTAGGCACGGCCTAGCGATGAGTCCGACAGGGTTGCCAGGTGGGAGAGTGCGTCTGTGCGAGCGTTTTTCCCATGCAGGATGTGGGAGATGCTGAAGCGTCTAAAACCCGCCGCGCTCGCTCGCACCAGCTCCAGGTATTTCACCATTTGGGGGTCCCATGCTTCGTACTCTCCCGAGACTTGCCCGGCCACCAGCTGCGAGTCGATGAAGACCTTGAGGCTGGCCACACCCAGCTCGCGGGAGACTCTCAATCTCGCGAGGAGCGCTTTGTACTTCGCCTGGTTATTGATGGCGGTGAACTGGAAGTGGAGCGCACATTCGACGACAACTCCCTCGTTGTTGGCGAGGATGAGTCCAGCTCCACTCCCGTCGGAGTTTGAGGCTCCGTCCACATGAAGGACCCAAATGTCCTCCTCCGATTCAGGCTCTGGCTATCTGTTCTGGGGGCTCTCTTCCGGCTCCTCGTCCAGGCCTGCACACTCAACTAAAAAATCAGCGAGTACCTACGCCTTCATGGCCGACCTTGGTTGGTAGGCGATGTCAAACTTGCTAAGCTTCAGCGCTCACTTCGCCAGGCGTCCGGACGTGTCAGGTCGGCTGAGCACCACTTTCAATGGTTGATCCATCAGGACCGCGATGGGGTGCACTTAGAAATAAGGCTTGAGGTGCTGGGCGGACATGATTAGTGCAAAAATCAGTTTCTCAGAATGAGAATACCTGAGCTCTGCGTTGCAGAGAAGTTTGCTCATGTAATATACCGGCCTCTGGATCCCTTTGTCATCCATCCGGACCAGGACCGAGCTGACGGCCTCCGGAGTGATCGCTAGGTACAGAAGAAGCTCTTCTCCTTCCTCCGGCCGGGAGAGCAGTGGCGGCGATGCCAATGTCTTCTTCAGCTCCTCAAATGCCTCCTGGCACTCCTTCGTCCAAGCGAAGTCGTGCATCTTCCTCAGTGCCTTGAAGAAGGGTTGGCAGCGGTCAGCGGATCTTGAGATAAACTGACTCAGGGCAGCTATCCGGCCGGTGAGTCGCTGCACTTGCTTCTTGGAAGTGGGCTGCTCCATGTCTAGGATCGCCTGAACCTTCTCCGAGTTGGCTTCTATCCTTCTTTGGGTCACCATGAAGTCAAGGAACTTCCTCGCCGATATGCCGAAAGCACACTTTGCCAGGTTCAACTTCATTTGGTGAAGACGAAGGTTATGAAAGGTCTCTATCAGGTCGTCGACGTGGTCCGAGGTCAGCTTGCTCATCACCAGCATGTCGTCCACGTACACCTGCATGTTGCACCCAATTTGGTCTTTGAAGACCTTATTGACCAAACATTGGTACGTGGCACCAGCGTTCTTGAGGCCGAACGGCATCATCTTATAGCAGTAGGTCCCATGATCCGTGATGAAGGCGGTGTACTCCTCATCCTCCGGGTGCATTCGGATATGATTGTACCCGAAGAAAGCGTCCATGAAAGAGAGGAGGCGATGTCCCGAGGTGGTGTCCACGAGTTGGTCGATCTTAGGAAGCAGGAAGCTATCCTTCGGGCACGCTCAGTTGAAGTCGATGTAATCCACACAGATCCTCCACTTGCCGTTGTTCTTCTTCACCATCACCACGTTCGCCAGCCAACTAGGGAACTGCACTTCTCGTACAAAGCTGATGGTGAGGAGCTTTTTCACTTCTTCATTGATTGCCTTCTGTCTTTCGGTGGCGAAACTTCTCTTCTTCTGGCGAACCGGACGGCACCTCGGATCAATCTTCAGTTGGTGGGTGATAACCTCCGAGGGAATACTTGGCATATCTGTAGTAGACCAGGCAAATACATCCGTGTTTGCCCGGAGGAAATCCAGTAGGCGAGCTCGTTCGTCCTCCGGGAGTTAGGCTCCTACATGCACTATCTTCTGTGGGTCTGAGCCGAGGGGGCATGTCAATAAGCACTCTACGGGGCCTTCCCTGGAATCTTGCACCCTCTAGTCGAGGTCATCGATGTCAGAGCCGAACTCGGCACTTCGGGCCCCCGGGACAGCTTGCAAGCAATGCGGGATGGGTTGGGTTGTCCCCCTCATTACTCCCATCCCAAAGGCGGTAGGAAACTGCACCAGCAACCTCTTGGTAGAAATGACTGCATCCAGTTGGTTGAGCCCTGGACGGCCCAGGATAGCATTGTAAGGTGATGGGAGTCGGACAACGGTGAAGGTCATCATGACCGTGCTCTGTCGGGATGGGGTTCCGGCAGTAACAGGGAGAGCAATCTCCCCTTCGACCCCTATAGAATCTCCGGTGAAGTCCATAAGAGGGGTGTGCACAGGCTTTAGCTAATCATGAGATAAATTCATCCGGGAGAAAGCATCATAAAAAAGTATGTCAGTAGAACTCCCACTATCCACCATAATGCGATGTACATGATGCTTAGCGATGGTCATCTTGACCACCACTGCATCATTGTTTACACTTTCATTTTCATTCCCCTTTTCAAAGGGGAGTACATTTTCCAGGTCTCCCGCCTCCCAGGCTCTCTTCAACGTGCGCCCTATCTCCCAAGAGATCATGCCCACAGGTTTCTCCGTAGGGCGGTTGTCAACTACAGGGATGGGGGGAAGGGCCGCGAGTGGCTGGTCCTCCACCGGGGCCTCGCTCCTCACGAACTTCCTGAGGTAGCACCTCTTGATCAGTTCCTCGATCTCCCGCTTCAGATTACGGCACTCCTCCACGTCGTGGGCGCGGTTACGTTGAAACTGGCAGTACTTCATCTTGTCACGACTGTTCCTTGAGGTTCTGAGGAGGAGGTCGGCGGAGGTAGCATTCACCCTCGATCTCCATGAGGATATCCATTCTTGGAGCAAGGAGGGGGGTGAAGGCTCACTCCGGAATGGGACCGTTCTTCGGCTTCAAACCCGGTTGGAAGTCTGCAGGTGGTCCGGGCCTTCGGGTCCCTGGGACATCCTTTGGGGCAGGCTTCTTCGAAGGCTTCCCATCCAGCTCTCGCCTGGTATGGTCGACCTCCTCAATGCGGATGTACTTGTGGATGCGGAGGAGGAGCTCGGAATACGTCTTGGAAGGCTTATTGTCCAGGAAATACGTCAGACGGGAGGTCTTGAGCCCTCGCTTCAATGCCAGCATGGCGACGGGCTCGTCCAGGCTATAGATTTTCAGGGCGGCAGTTTTGAAGTGGGTGACGTAGTCCCGCAGTGGCCCTGGTCTTGCTGACGGATAGAGAAAAGGCTATCCACCTCCCTTGGCACCTTCCGGCAAGCGTCGAAGTGTGCCACAAATTTTCCTTCCAGTTGATGGAAGGAGCAGATAGACTCAGGCTCGAGGCTGGTGAACTAAACTCAAGCAGCCTTCCAGAGAGTGGCCGGGAAAGCAATATATAGGAGAGCGTCCGTCACCCCCTGGACTCTCATGAGAGCCTTATAGCTCTCCAGGTGGTCCAAGGGGTCGGTGGTCCCATCATAGGGATCCACCTGAGGCATGTGGAATCGATTCGGAATCGATTCCTCTTGGATTTTCCGGGAGAAGGGTGGTTGGGCGTTGTAGCCTACTGGCTCGCTAGGGGAGCCCTGCGTGTTGGTGAAGCGATGGGATAACTCTGCCAACTTGTGCTCATGCTCCTCCAGGCATCTCTCGACCAGGCGCCCGATGGCCACATCAGTGGAACCTTCCACCAAGGCCGCTGGAGAAGGAGGTGCCGACTGGTCACGGCGAGGGGCCTTGCCCCGGTGGCGCATGCTGCGTCAGACGGCTTCAGGATCGCCGACCGGGGATCGACTCTCGTGATCCGCCGACCTAGTATGGTTTCTTTTCACGGGAGTCTGATGGCTCCCGCGAGGATTGGTTACCGCCCGCGGGCGAGATGGCCTACCTTGAATAGAGTGCAGGCTTCCGCGGGGACCCGTGGCTTGGGCCGCGGGGGTCCTTGGCTGGGGCTGAGTGGCCAGGGAGCGCTGCTAATATTGCAGCTGTAGTCAGCATTTACAGTTGCTGGACGATAGCTGTAATAGGACCGTCCACCGAGGATAGCTAAGGAGGAGGAGGAGGAGCAAGAAGTTCCCTCTCCAAGTTGTGCGGGCCCGGAGGAGAGGGAACCTCTCCCACTTGGCTGGTGGAAGCTTCATGTCTGCGTGTCATCACCATGCTTACGGTTGAGCAATTCTCTTGCTCACACAGGGGTTACTGTTCTGCCCCCTACCTGGCACGCCAATCTGTTGCCGATCTTACTGCTGTGGCTTGTAACTTATGAGCTGGCGCCGGACCTTGGACTCCACCTCAGGATCTCCAAGCCTTCGGGCCTGCAAAAAAAAGGGTCAAAGACCCAGGCCGGGGGTTCCAGCGGGGGCACTCTTATGGTCAAGTTAGTGAACGGCAAGATGAAATAGATCTACTAAGACGGGTCTCCGCTGGATTCCCGTGCTTATAGGAGATTTTTTATGAAAGAAGTATGGGAATGAGAGGGGTTGACACTCGGTTTCCTGCCCTGGACCCGTCGGACTTGCATCTAGGAACATCCGGGAGCCTCAGAGCCGCTACTCCTTTTTGTTGGTGTTCTTCCCTCTCAGTGGCTTACCTTTTTGTTCACTCTCACCATTCCTTTTATACCGCCGGACCACCTTCAGCTTTTTCCCTCTACCCTCCGGAGGCTCCCGGAGGTCTCCGGCCCCTTTCCACCATCCCCCCTCTTCTTCGAGCCTGAGAGTTAAGTGGCCAGCTTGCCTCGTCCGCCGTGCTGTCACGAAAAGAGGAACTTGGCGGGATCTTGAGCCAAGCATGGGAGCCCTCATCTCGGGGCGTTGACTATGGACTTCTCGAGTTCCAGGCCCCTGACCGCAAGGATTCGATACCTCGATCGCAGGACCCTTCTTACCTAATGTAAACGAGGTTTCGTGCACCATTGCGGGCCATACTGGGCATCCTGTACGGGGCCCACCGCACGCCGACTCTAGCGACAACCTCATGGCTCGTGCCTCTGACCTCCCGAGGCTTTGTAGAGTATGGCTGACCTTGACGGAGATGGACCCGTCTTGGGGCACCACCTGGCGAGGGAGCAGAGGCCACCAGCTTCGGCCAAGGTGGATCCCTCCTAGGCGGACACCTAGTGAAGTGGCAGAGGAAGGCTCGACTTCGGTCAAGATGGACCCATCTTGGGGTGCCACCTGGCGAAGGAGCAGGGGTGCTTGGCTCGACCTCGGTGGAGGTGGACCCATCTTGGGGCGCCACCTGACGAGGGAGCAGAGGCCGCCAGCTTCGACTGAGGTGGACCCCTCCTGGGCGGACACCTGGCAAAGTGGCAGAGGAAGGCTCGACTTTGGTCGAGGTGGACCCATCTTGGGATGCCACCTGACGAAGGAGCAAGAGCGCCTGGCTCGACCTTGATGGAGGTGGACCCATCTTGGGGCGCCACCTGACAAGGGAGCAGAGGCTGCCAGCTTCGGCCAAGGTGGACCCCTCATGGGCGGACACCTGGCGAAGTGGCAGAAGAAGGCTCGACTTCGACCAAGGTGGACCCATCTTGGGGTGCCACCTGGTGAAGGAGCATGAGCGTTTGGCTCAACCTCGACGGAGGTGGACCCATCTTGGGCGCCACCTGGCGAGGGAGCAGAGGCTGCCAGCTTTGGCCAAGGTGGACCCCTCATAGGCGGACACCTGGCGAAGTAGCAGAGGGAGGCTCGATTTCGATCGAAGTGGACTCATCTTGGGGCACCACCTGGCGAAGAAGTAGGAGCGCCTGGCTTGACCTTGGCAAAGGTGGACCCGTCTTAGGGCACCACCTGGCAAGGTAGCAGAGGCTGCCAGCTTCGATCGAGGTGGACCCCTTATGGGTGGACACCTGACAAAGTGGCAGAGGAGGGCTCGACTTCGGTCGAGGTGGACCCATCTTGGGGTGCCACATGGCGAAGGAGCAGGAGCGCCTAGCTCGACCTCGGTGGAGGTTGAACTGTCTTGGGGCGCCGCCTGGCGAGGGAGCAGAGGCTGCCAGCTTCGACCGAGGTGGACCCCTCCTGGGCGGACACCTAGCGAAGTGGCAGAGGGAGGCTCGACTTCGACTAAGGTGGACCCATCTTGAGGTGCCACCTGGAGAAGGAGCAGGGGTGCCTGGCTCGACTTCGACGGAGGTGGACCCGTCTTGGGGCGCCACCTGGAGAGGGAGCTGAGGCCGCCATCTTCGATCAAGGTGGATCCCTCCTGGACGGACACCTGGCGAAGTGGCAGAGGGAGGCTCGACTTCGATCGAGGTGGACCCATCTTGGGACGCCACCTGGCGAAGCAGCAGGAGTGCCTGGCTCAACCTTGGAGGAGGTGGACCCGTCTTGGGATGCTACCTGGCGAGGGAGAAGAGGCCGCCAGCTTCGACCGAGGTGGACCCCTCATGGGCGGACACCTGGCGAAGTGGCAGAGGAGGGCTCGACTTCGGTCAAGGTGGACCCATCTTAGGGTGCCACCTAGTGAAGGAGCAGGAGCGCCACATCCCGGGTGAGAACGACCGCTGGTCAAGCCACCCAGGAGGGAATTTTGAAACAAAAATCCACGTGGCACCGTCTACATCCAGCTGGATCTGACATACTCTCCATGTCAGCGATGTTGCCATATCATCGCCCACTTTGGATGAAGGCCAAGGAGCGCTCAAAGACTAGAGTCCAAGATACCAGAAGCAAGGTTTCAAGAAGTTGTTGCCCAGGGGAAACCAATGCAAGACTTTGTAACCCATACAACTCATGTTGATAGTTTATAAATACCCCATCAACCCTTCCTTGTATTATTCATTCCACATATATGAAATAAATCCGACATTCTGTCAAATTTCCTTTGCTGTGTCAAGCATTGTGGGGTGTGAGGCCCTATTTCTTTGTTCTTCGGAGCATCGCGGGGTATGAGGCCCTAGTTATCCAACCATCAGAAACCCTAACCACCACTTTCAACTTCTTCCCCTTCCGACTTTTTCTTTTCTACTTTTATTCTTCCTGCCATTCCCTAACTTGAGTGTTTATTTTTGAGTGTTGCAGATGATCAGGATCTGAAGTAAAGGCATCTTTGCCTTGGAACCAATTAAGCTGAAGATCGGAGCTCGAGATCGACCATCTTGAAGCCCTGCCGTAAGATCCTTGAGAGTCCAGTCAGATCCACATTAGAGGGATATAATCATCGTTGGAAAAATTAAAAACCCTTCTTTAAATCTTTAATTTCTGATTCCTTGATAAGTAAAACCCTGGTTTAAGGTGGTTCCTTAGTCACCAATTCCTGGTTTTTTTAGTTTATTTTGTTAGACCTACTTTGCGGGTTGATAACTAAATGACTAGTTTTGCTTTATTGATCTCTTTGAGTCTTCTAATATGAAAATCCAAAAAAAATTAATTACTGTTAATATCAGATAATTAGTTAAATAATCAATAATTTAATTTTTGCATATTGTCCCGCATCAGCACCCTTGCCAAGGCTGAGGGTCAGTTGAGCCAATGGGTTCAAGGCACGACTCTACTCCGTTCGAAGGATGATTAGTCCTTACTATTGGAGGTAAAGTTCAGCTTGCAGACTCTCGGGATACCAAGGGTAGGGGGTTGGCCCCCCATATCCTTTTTCTTGAAGGTCTATAAGTCGAACTTCAGCACCAGTAGTTAGGACTCATCATCCTTTGAACGGAGCAAAATCGTGCCTTAAGCCTCTCGGCCCAATTGACCCTTGGCCTTGGCAAGGGCACTCAAGTTGACCTTAGGCCCTTGCATCTAGGGGCAAATAGGGATTCTTAGGTAATTCTCCTCAAGGCGATTGAAGGAATAACCAACTGATGCTTATCTCTATGCACCGGTTGCGTGATCTGAGACCATATCCCATAATCCTCGACAAAACTTCATAATTAAGGGGACCGTGGCCAGTTTCATGCAGTAGTCGACATCACCATTGAAAGGGATGGCCAGCTTTGTACAAGAGACAATCCTAATTAATGGAAAGTAGATATTCTATGTGAACAGAATGATTCTCTCAGGCCACATGATGGGATATTTTGCTATGTCACTTCTTACGAAACTCACTGAGGACTTCTGCTCCTGAAAATACTATTATCTCTGGCCTATAAAAAAGAATCCCTTGAGAGCCCCTAGGTAACAAGAGATAATACAACATTCTCTCTTTTTGGTTATGCTCCTCCTTTCTTCCTTCTATTGCCTGTACCCTAACTTAAGTGTTGGAGGGTCCTCGCTAAAGCAATCTCCAATCAGAACTTTCTTGCAGGTACAGTCCCGCAGCGAGCACCATCTCTCCAGACATCTGTGGCATCCAGTTGGGAAGTAACGACAACAAATATTATGATGATATTATATATTAAAATATTAGAAGACTATATTATATTTTGTTTTTATATAAAAATGTGATTACTCATTAAAACTTCATTCATTAACTAAATAAGTACAAAAAATCTCTCAAACAAAGACAAGAGGGAGAGGAAGTGAATATGAAAAAGAATTACAAAAATTATTATAAACCAAAAACTAGACTACTAACAATAAGCGATTAATAGAGATAAATAGCAAATATAATTTTTACATATGAAATTTTATAGTTTCTAGAAAGGGAGACAGCTTCATACATGTCACCATTAAGCCTTAATCGCATCTTTAGAATCTTTTCTTGATTTAGAGGGAATAGGTTTTTTGTAGAAAATTAGGTGTGACGGTGATCATGAGAAAAATAATGTACAATTTGGAAGCTAAGTGAAAGATAATGGGTTGGATAGATTTCACTAAGAGACGTTAACCCAGTATTCATTTATAGAGATAAAGATGCAATTTCATAAACTTATTAATTTTTATATTTCAAAAATAAATTTTAGCTAACGATGTTAGAGTACCATCATATGGAGGGTATTTATACAAAAGTAATATTTTATGAAGACATACATGCAAATATTAATTCTGAAAAAGATAATCAAATAATTTTGAATGTTTGAAAGGGTACATACATAACAACTATAAAAATTAAATTATAATTTTTTACATGTATACCCTCATAAATATTCAAATTTATGTAAATACCCTCATCAATAGAGCTAAAATCTGATCGGATATGGGTCAGATACCAATGTATCCATATCCATATTTGTTTTGTTTGATAAATATGGCTATGAATACGGATATTAATTAGATACAAATTTTCATATCCATATTGGTTTTAAACAGATACAGATACAAATCGGATATTTAAAATAGGACACAAAATGGATATAAGTCAGATAATTGAATAATATGACTATAAAATCAAAGATATTACAAAGTAAAGAGTAAATCAAGTTAATATCATGTTAATATGCTTGATGTTTTTTTAAAACTTAATGAATACTATATAAAATTAAATAGGATCAGAAGTATAATCGGATATTCGGATATGGATCAGAGAGTTGTCAATCCATATATATATTATTTTTTTATGGATATTGATACGGATATGGATATTAGTCAGATACTCAAATTCTATCCATATCTGGATAGTTTCAGATACAAATCAGATCTAGTGGATATTATCCCTACTACTTTCATCCCTACTCATCAAATTGCTAT
Organism: Areca catechu; assembly: GCA_021397845.1. Classification (NCBI taxonomy): domain Eukaryota; kingdom Viridiplantae; phylum Streptophyta; class Magnoliopsida; order Arecales; family Arecaceae; genus Areca; species Areca catechu. The sequence continues at coordinate 10,631,472 of CM038045.1, read as the reverse complement.
TTGCATATATACTTTCATATTTTTTTTTTTTGCATATCTATCTATAAAAATATTTCAATTATTTTAATTTTAAATTATTAAATTTTTTTAACAGAATAAGATGATATGGGTATGTATGTAAAAATAAGAAAAAAATGGTATAAATGCAAAAAAAAGTGTTCTATAAGGGTATATGTATATATCAATTTTAAAAATATATTCACGTAAATTTGAATATTTATGAGGTATATATATGCAAAAAATTCTAAATATTTTTGATCTAGCTATTGAAATAATTTGTTACAATATAACGAATGACTTGATTACAATCATAATAAGTTATTTTTACCATCTTTATATATCACTTGCACTTTGAATTGCATGGGCAAGTTTGGTATGGATGATGGACATAGATATTAGATAAAATGACTCTGACTTGCCATAGATACTGAAGTTTCTATTTGAAATTTTGGTGTTATGAATATATATTTATTTTGTTATAATTTATGAGTTCTTTAAATGATGTATCCTATAGCAATTCAGCATTTAATTACCTCAACCTTAATTCTAGCCTTATTTAAATATTCAAATGTTGTGTAAATTTTTACTTTATAAGTTGGGATTTTAGGACATGGTCGATGATTATTAGTTCTGGTATAGCTCAAAACTTATGAAAGGAGGTTTTTTGGTCAGTTTGCCTTACCAAAGGCTTAAACATAATTAAGGTCTCGGAGTAATCAGGGATATAGGGCTTAGCCTATAAAGAACCTTCTAATAGTGGGAACTTAATCTCTATGATAGAAAATTTTTTTAAAGGAGGTTCGATATTATATGATTGGTTATAAACTCTATCCCCTCTATATGATGATTAGTACTCGCATATAGTGGTTAGGGAGAGTTTATCCCTGAATGAGATCTAAGAGATATTGTTGGAGACATAATGCTACACACTTTCCTCAAGGGGCTCATCTATATGAGAATATCTATACATGACTATAATTAGAAATATATACAATTTCTAGAAACTCTTATAAACAAATTTAGATACTTGTGCAAAGCTATTAATGCATAAACTCACGATAGATAATTTTATTAAATCACCTTACCCATTGCATAGTATAAGCATCTAAGAATTTATATTTATATTTTACTATTTAAAAAAATTAAATTTTGTAGAGATTGCTAGAATTTTAAATAAAAAAATAAAATTTTTAATAACCATATCATTTAATAATATTTTAATATGTTAATGTTGATGTTAAATATGCTCAGGCTAGGGACATAGGGCTCATAGTGGTAGAAATGGCCAATTGGCCTAGCAACACGATCATCCATTAAAGGCATAAAGCCCAAAGGTTGGCTGAACCCGATGGCTCTATGGCATGTATTGTTCGACCATGCATCAGGTTGGTAAAAGCAATGTTGGCCAAGCCCACTGTGGATTTGTCAATCATGCAACAGATTAAGCTCCCATGAAGGAAGCAAGGCTTTAATGCTGATGGGTGATTCTAATACTGATACACTAACCATTTATCGGATGAGACCTCTGATTATAAATAGTCACTAACCCTAATGCTACCAAGTAGGATGACGCCATTGGCACCTAGTCGATCTTACCATTTGGCCGACCCCTTATCAGAAGGATTAATTTTTTCAACCGATAGACTAAGCACCAAATTTTTAGGCCTTCCAATCCAAGCCAGGCTCGGTCACGCACTTACAGGGCGATCAGTTGCTTTACCTGATCGGCCACCCATTAAAGTGCCAACTAGTGCCAATCTTCGAACATATGCATCTGAACGGGCCTCGGGCGGTAATCATTAGTGTTGCCGTCAATATCGCAGTGGCCCGTAGCTGCTGTCGGCGTCGGATCGCCCGTCGTCTCTTCGAGACTGGGATGCTCTTCAGGACCTGCAAAAACAGGATCAGTGACCCGGGCCGGAGGTTTCGGTGGGGGCACTCCGACGGTCAAGTTAGTGATGATCCAGGGGATAGATCCTCCTAGTCGAGCCCTTGAGACGGACTCCATGCTAGGAGTATGGTGTAAATGAGCAGGGAAGAGTGGTGGCCGAGGTGAACTGAAGCTGGGTGGCTGTGTCCGGGCGATCCTTCCCATGGATCTCTGGTAGCCTTGAACTCTCAATCTCCTTGGTGGTTCTCCTGTGTGGCCTTTTTCCTCTTACTTGCTTACTTGCTTGGTTTTGCTTGTGTGTGTTTGAGTATGTTACCTTTCCCGTTGGGGGTGTCAATGGCTTATTTAAGTCCAGGTGGTTGCTGAACGCCTACCTCGAGTCTTTTCCGTGCTGGCAGGCGTGTGCGATGTGTTCCGTGCCATGGACGAGACGTCTTTCCTGATTCGTGATAAGGGAAACTACCGTGTGCTCTGACATTCCTTCCGGTCGTTCCATTCCGAGAAACTTGGCAGGGCCTCGGTCGGGAGGCCGCCGCCCCCGGGATTCGAATCTCCTGGTTGACTTCCTCTTTCGGGTAGTGCAGGTGGTTGGTGGAGAGCGTGGCACCTCAGTCAGGGAGCTTCTTCATCTTTTGGTATAAGTGGTAGCTGCGGGTAGTTATTACGGCATGGTGGGCGTTTCTTTGTGATCCTTGGATGACTCGCTGGCATCCAGGGAGGGCGGTGTCGCCCCTTCGATCGCCGGCACCTTCGTCCGAGGTGGAGGCCGAACTGGAGAGGCATAGCTCGACTCCAGTCCACGGGAGCCCGACTTCGAGGGGCTCGACCTAGCGGAGGAGGACAGGGCTCGACTCCAAGGGGCTCGACCTCGAAGGGGCTCCACTTGGTGGAGGAGGGCTGGGCTTGACTCTGGACCAAGGGGCTCGACTTCGAGGGGGCTCGACCTGATGGAGGAGGGCAGGGCTCGACTCCAGATCAGAGGGCTCGACCTCAGAGGGGCTCGACCTGGCGGAGGAGGGCTGGGCTCGACTCCGGCCCAGAGGGCTCGACCTCGGAGGGGCTCAATCTGGCGGAGGAGGGCAGGGTGCAACTCCAGCTCAGAGGGCTCGGCCTCGGAGGGGCTCGACCTAGCGGAGGAGGGCAGGGCTCGACTCTGACCTAGGGGGCTCGGCCTCGGAGGGGCTCAATCTAGTGGAGGAGATCGCTTGGCTCCGGCCTAGGCAACCCGAGCTTGCGGGACCGGCCTGGCGGAGGACGGAGCTCGGCTTCGACAGGCCATCCCGACATTCTGAAGGAGCTCGACTCGTCAAAGGAGTATGAGGAGGAGTGTCCGTCGTGGCAGCCTTTTCTGACATGGCGTCTAACAGGGATTATACATCAGCGATCTGCCACATCAATTAGTAAGCATATGTTGACCACTCATCATGCTAAAGTATGTGCTTATCGCACAGTAACCTTCTCACTCGTCTGCAAAAGATGCCCCGGCTTCATATTGGATGGCACTCATTGATTATCTTCCTCTGATTCAATCTTGACACAATCTGATTCTTATTACCTGATGGCCTCAGATTCATCAAATGCACCCCTCCATTAGCTGGAGTCGCTTGGGCAAGTTTTCCATCGACCAGACCTTGGGCACCCTGGGAACACTCAAGTTGATGGACCCTTAGGCATCTGCTCAGAATCTCCAAGGCACAACCTATCAATGCTCACTGCTATAGTCTCCACCACGTGGCTGAACTCTCCTTTACATTTTAAAATTTTCAAATCATTACCATATCTAGGCAATTGAGAAAGACATGCTTAAACCCACACAGTGGTTTGTGCCACCATTAATGAAGCATGGCATGCATTAAGCAAACAATAAAGACGTATTTAAAGGGATGAGACATCCCTTGCCAATAAGTAAGCCCCAGGTGACATGTGAAGGATTCAGTCACTTTTCACTAGATCCACTAGGATCTTTATCATTTCGAAAATACCCTCGAGCCTTTGTCTATAAAAGGGGCTCCATGCAAACTCTCAAGATATGCAAGCTCTTTCGCTTATGCTCATTACACTGTTGACCTAAATACTGACATAAGCATCACAATGCCTTCGCCGAGATCATCTTCGACAGGAGTTTTTGTAGGCACCGCCTCCTAAAGAATCGCTCGCATTGCTTGCTTTAGCACCTCCTCCGACATTCAATGGATTTTGGCACAAATAGTTAATTATGGCTTTAATTATCTAACCGTTGGGTATCTAAATAGACTTTAATGGATCAATAAAAGTCTAAATGATTAGATTTTAGATGGCTATAAAAAAAGTCACTTGGAGACTTAAAGAGATATATATTTATTTCTTTTTAGTATTCTCTTTTCTTCTTGTCTAGTATTTTCTTCTCTAATTTTTTTATGTTTCAAAGCTTTTTTTTTTGGTTATGTACTGAAAGAGTGTCTATCAATCTTTTCAATTATTATGCCCGTAAATTGAGAAATTCAAATTCTAGTTGGGGATAATATTTTTGTTATTCCCACGTAGAGATAGAACCATGCCTTAGGATAGTACTGGCTTCCAAATTTATTTTTTAGTTTTATGATTTTCTATAAATAATTTATAATTTTTCTACTATTAATTTTATTTAATTACATGTATAATTTTATAATTTTATTTTAATATGTTGTTCCTCACAATCACTCCATACATTCTAAAATTTTCTTTATAATTTTCATACGATAGCACAAAATTTATTTTATACAATAGTTTATATAGTTCATGAACTTGCTTTATATAATAGCATGTACGATATAGATAAAATATGCATATACTTCAATAATATCGAAATATATATTATATAAAAATGTAGCTATACGATGCCAAGGTATGTTGTAACAACTTATCATCTTCAACATTATAGTTAAGGTTGCAAACAGATTAAGTTAATCCATAATCCGATCCGATCTAATCTACTTATATTTGATCCAATCCATTTTTAGTGAACCATAGATCCATATTGGATCTTAAAATTGGACTCATTTCATTTTTTGGATTGAATTTGGATTTACTGAATTTGGATCCGATGACTTGACCCGATTTGAACTTGCTAATAATGTTTGGACCTAAGTTTATTTAGATTTTTAAATTATAATTTAAAATTTATATAAAATTTATTTTTAATTATTTTATATTTTAATTTATTTTAAAAATAATATTATTTATTATATTTTTTGTAATAAATAATAATTAATTATATAATAATTAAAATATAATAATTTATATTTAATTTATTTTTAAAATTTTTATTTATGATCGAACTATTTATAGATATGATAAAATCTGAATGATGTATCAGGTCAAAAATTTTGTGCATGAGCTCGGTCTAATTCAATTTATTTTTTTATTAAATTTAATTTATTTTAATATTATAACATGATTAAAAGATTTTATTGGATTAGGATCATTTATGACCCGTTATCCGCCCAACTTTCACCCCCGGCCATGGTGTCCGCCGGTTCGTTGCAATCCCCGTGGGCTCCTGCTAATCACGTAACCCGGCGTTTCTAAGCGGTAAGGGGCATATTCCGTAATAATCGGAGGCGCACGATAATAAACTGGAAGCGGGGGACGATCATATCTTTGGCCGTGCTTATCTGGAAACGTTGGGCGCAAAAGGCACGCACGGTCCAGAGACGCGCACGGGAACGGCGCCCCATCCCTTCCTTTCTTCCTTCTCCTCCTCTTCTCTTTCTAGGGTTTGGTTTGCGACCTCCGGGCCGATCTCGATCGATTCCAAGGGTTTTCGCTTGGATCGAGTCCCTTGGACATGATCGTCGATCTCGGTCTCTCAGGTCTTCCTTCCGCCGGTGTTCGTCGCTCGATTTCGCACGCTTCGGAGCTCGCCGTGTCGTTCTGGCGGTGATCTCCGATAACGAGCTCGTCATGGAGAGTGATCTGGCCACCGCCGCGGCCGATCTGGCCTTCGTCGAGGTTGAAGACCCCGAAGAAGAATATAGGGTTTCCGATGAAACCGCCGCTGGTAATCTTGCGGAGATCGATCCGCCGGCGGAACGGATTTCGGATAACGCAAGGGCCAATCTATCTCCAGGAGATGCCAAGATGGAGGTGGGGGCAGCTGGGGTTTCTGAATCGGATTCTGCCATAGAGGGTTATCCGCTTGTTGATGCTGGAATCGAGCGATCGTTGCCGGTACGGGAGAAAACTTCGAACTTGAATCAGCCCGTGGCCTCACAGTTGGTTTTGGCTCCACTGGCGATGGCGCCACGGGAGATCTGGATGCATGGCTTCGAGATCGGAGACATGGTATGGGGGAAGGTGAAATCCCACCCATGGTGGCCTGGGTACATGTTCAATGTTCCTTTCGCCCCTCCCGATGTTCGGAAGACGAGGAAGCAGGGCCATGTCCTCGTCGCGTTCTTCGGCGACAGCAGCTACGGTTGGTTCGTTCCGGATGAGCTCATCCCTTTCGATCCATATTACCAAGAGAAGTCAAAGCAAACGACATCAAGGAATTTCGTCAAGTCCGTTGATGAGGCTGAGGACGAGGTGAGTCGGAGAGCAGCTCTGGGTCTGACTTGTTGCTGTCGAAATGCAAAAAACTTCAGGTATTTTGGTTTTCCTGGGTACGTCCGTGTTGATGTGCCGGGCTATGAGCGAGGGGCGGACTATTCTATGAAACAGATTCAGGTTGCCAGAGACAGCTTCGTTCCTGAAGATGCGCTGTCCTTTCTGCAGCAGTTGGCGTTGGCCCCTCTAAGCGAGGAGCCTAAGGATATCGATTTCATCAGGAGCAGGGCAAGGTTGTTAGCTTACAGGAAGGCGGTATATGAAGAGTACGACGAGACTTATCCGCAAGCCTTCGGAGTAGAGCCTGTGCGGCCATCGCCAACTGACACAGAAACACCAGATCAGCCTGATTACTTTGCACCCAGAGGTATAATACATCAGTACATGCCTTTCAGTTGCTGTGATTTTAAGTTTTTGATGGGTAATTGTCTGTATTCGAACATTCTTAGCTGCAAGTTATTAGTTAAGGTATTGGTTAATTCAAATTTAACAGGTGGTTTTATTTGTGGTATATCTAAAATGACACTTCACGTTAAAATTCACTATGTTTTGTCTTCGTGCAACTTCACTTGCCTTCTCAAGCTACTTTTGGTGCTTCTGGTATGATATGAAGATTATGTTGTGCCGGGACGAAGTGATTTTTGGGCTCGACTTTCTTACCCCGCTACAAAAATTTTTGCTAGATTATTTTTCTTCGGACTTAATAGTGGGGCAACTTATGCCTGATTAGTTACAGTTCTTGCATCTAGAAAATCAACAAGCATGATTGATTGCCTGGTGATCCTTGAGTTTTTAGCCGTGGAAATAGAATTACTACAGTTTTGTCACAGGCACATTTGGCTTCTGAGTTGGAGCTCTTTTGAGCATGTCATGAAATGTTCAGAAGCAAGTCAAAATCCTTGACAGCTTTTCCTCTTAACTGAATGATCTCTGTTTTTGTACAAGATGATAGTGTACCATAGAGACTTTGCTTATTCAACTTGTTTACTTTGGAATACTGTTTCATTGCAATTTTTTCTGGATCTGAACTGCTGTGAAAGTAATTTTTGTAACAATTTGTCAAAATGGCAGTGCACAAGATAACAACCATAAGATTCAATTAAAATCATTAAATCAAGAAAATTAAATATTTTAACAAGTAAATAAAATGTTTTGTGGAAAAACTCAAGAGTTTCTTTGATTTGAGTTTTTTTTTTTTAAAAATTTTAATTCTTTTTAGATTTCCAAGAGGAGCCTGGCATAATTTTGAAGTTTGGTCCAAACATATCCTTGTGACATTTTTCTTAGATTTTTGATTGTTTAGGGCAATTTGGTTGGCTTATATCAAATTGACACATATTCTGGCCAATTGGTTGAAGTGGTATCAGGGGAATGTAACTATTAAGAGATATCAATTACAATCGATTATTATGCTTGTAAACTACTTCTAATGGCTTGTTGGTGCTTAAGCATTCTTGTTTAAGGTTTTTAAGTATTCTATCGTGTGTTTTGATACTACCACTGCTTGCTTTCTCTTTGAGAGAGACTTTTGCTTTTAATTGTCTCCCACTTGCTGGTTAACTCCGTTCTTTGGCCTTGCCCTAGCTAAGATCACTGCACATGAGCTAAAATCTAGAAAACAGAAGATGTTGCTCGTGGCTTCAACAAAATATTCTTGCATGACTGTAACGTGCATGAGTATATTAATCATGCATTTGAAAGCTTAGCTTCACCACTTTATTAATTTTTTAACCAATTTTTGATCTGTTTTAAAAAACTACCAGAATTCTTAATTTCATTAGGCTAACTAGTTAATATTTTTTTCTTTTTCATTAGAAGAACTTATCGTTGTGTCATAGGCCTTCACCAAAGAGCAATACTAAATTGTCATGTGCAAGAGATTTTATTTATTTGCTTTTGTTGCTGGCCCTGTTAAGGGCTTTTCGTTGTTTGATCATAATTCAGAGGTGAATACGGAGGTTGTGATGTTATGTAGGGCTATCCACATCTTTAGTTATTTACTCATGATTATTTTCTCTTAGGCTTGATAAGTCAATGATGTATCCGTGTCTGCTACATGACAATCATCTATTGACCTCTGGGTCAATGATGTATCCGTACAGCAGTGTGTTTCTGTGCTTAGTTCTTTTACATGCTGATGATGGTATTCTCCTTTGATCATTGGAAGGAGTGGACCATGATCAATTTGGTGATCCTTTTATGTCTTCTAGTAAAGCAAAAGACCTCACTTCTCTACTTTATTCAGATCCCTTGATAATTTTGCAAAAGGCTAGATAGAGGAACATGAAGTATTGGTTTTATTATCTACACCTCTAAATTATTTATTTTTCTTGATTTGTGTTGACATTACTATTGCATGGTGTATCTTCTGGTGGAAAAAAAAAACACTAAAGTACCGAACCTTTTGATTCCATGTACTCTGTGGTGCACATATAAGCATTTTTGATGAACAGAGGCTCAAGGTTGCCAATGAACCACGATGGTCATGGAATGCTTGGGCTTGGCTTGGTAATGGCTGGTTCAAGCTTAGTCCAACTAGAAAGTTGGCCTAGCTTTTGAACATTATTATTATTATTTTTTTTAAAAGCTTGGCCCTGAGCCAAGCTTGAAGGGGGGTTGTTAATCAATAGAAATTTATGGCTGCAGATGAGCCAAGTTGTTCATGAACTGCTCAGACCTGGCTTGGTAGTGGCTAGTTAGTTCAACTAGAAAATGGGCCTAACTTGAACATTTTTTAAAAGCTTGGGTAATTAATGGACCGAGCTTGCACACATTAAGTTTGAAAAATTGATTAGAGTTTTGGCTTAGCATGATAAAAAGCTCGTTTTAGGATATGTCAAATGATAAAGGAGCCAAGCGTCACATACTCTGTCAAGCTAGGCTTGAGCTTGGCTCAAGCTCTATTACTCCTTATAAAAGGCAGAGCTTGAACAGCCTACCATTTTGAAATTTGTTGTTCCATGGTTTTCATGAAAAGATTGTATATTACTTTTTATGTTGTCTATGTTTTGTTAGAGTCAAATTATTTTAGGTATTTGTTTCTTGTCAGGAACCAGAGTAATATGGCATACCACAAGAACAAAACCCAATATTCTATTTAATAAAATAAAAATTAACATAAACTTTATTATCATAAACTTTATATTGATATAATGTTCTTGACCCCTTGATTGATTGACTCGATGGGATTGGCCTAGTCCTGTTCTTGGTTTGACATGGAATCATATGTACCCCTATCCATGCTGTTGTAAAACCAAGCATTGGTTTGCATTTGAGTTGCCATCTTCTGTACTCTTGACTCTTCCAAGGAATTAATAAAGCACTCATTGCAACAAAAACAGGAGTGATGGAAAGAGAGAGAACCATGGACCTTGCATTAAAAAGGGGAATTTTTATAACTATGATATCTTTATTTACTAGATGGCATATGATCAGCATGTGCCACAGCTGGTATTAGTGAGTCTTCCTAAAATGGTTGTAACAATTTTTGGATTCTATTAATATCTAAAGGTACCGGCACCTTTTCATTGTAGTTAGTTTCCTCTAATTAACTTTGTTAGGCCAAACCATGAATGAAATTTGAAGCATCATATAGCATATTTTTGTGCTTCTCACACCTTTGAGTAGCATCAATGGAATTGAATGCATAAAAATTGGCTCTGAAATCATAATTTATACTCAACATTATGCAACCAATTAGAGCGGTCAAAATGGATTGTAGCCCCATTTGGCCCTATAAATAGGCTAGGTCGGGTTGAGACATTATGGCTCATTTATGTAATCGGGTTTTTTGGCTCAGCCCTTATAGCCCCATGGACTAAACTGGATTAGGACCAGGCTAGCCAGTGGGCCAGGAAAAATATTATTTTAAAAAATAAAATTTAAAATTTAAAAGAGCTCGGATCTATTTGGTTGTTCTCGACTTCCTTGTTTTGATTCGCCTGAGAGAGAGTAGGGTTAGGGTTCCTTCTTCGGCTTAGGCATTTTGGTGGAGGAGAAAAGAAAAACTGGCAATGGCAAGGGGCCGGTGGAGGAGAGAAGTAGTGGTGCCGGTGTTGAGACAACTCACGACGTGCGGCGAGCTGGCAATAGCGAACACGGGCAGTGAGTCTTTGATCCTTGTTTTTTTTTATATTCTCTCAACGGAGACGGGTCGAGGGGGTGCTGGGCAAGCTGGGACTGCTGGGTCTTCTTCTTCCTTTGCCGGACTGCTGCCGCACCCAAAGATCTTGCTTTTTTGGCAGTTCTCCTAGGTAACAAAATCAAAGTCATAGATAGCATATCTGCATTCTTTTGTAGGAAGGGCAGCGGTGAAATCCATAGCTCAGAGTAGGTTCACCAACCCTCTCCATAATGACCTACTTCAGCTTCTCGTCAATCTTAAAGATTATAAAATAATGAGTTCTCTTGGCCTTCAGCTCCAGGAATTTAAGCTTACAATCATCATTCACAGCCATTCCTTGATGCAGCATTGGCCTATATGCTTCGTTTAGCATATATAAATTAAAAACCATGAATCTTGTGAGCTGGCCTGTCCCTAGCACATGGCCCATGTTGGGCCAGGCTGGGTTGGGGTTTCATAGGCCATTTGTCAAAGTAGGCCTAACCTGGCCCAGCCCATATAATCTCAGCCCACATGGGTTAGGGCTGGGCCAGGCTGGCCCATTTTGATAGGTCTACAACCAATGATAAGTTTCATAAAATGATGAAACACCATTCCGGCATAACTAGCTGATGGACTGGTTTAAGAACCTTAGGAAATGTCAAAGCAAAAATCTGGACCTTGCAAGCCACCATAATATGAAAAGTAAATTTAGGAGTAGCTGTTCCAAAAGAAGTCTTTCAAAACAAGACAAAACTCTATGTGAACATCCATGTGATGGAATTTCATATTGCATCATATGTGTGCTTCACTTTTGTTGTCACATGTGATTAAAGAAGATTATATGTGGAGAAGGATCTGAAGATCTGCAAACGTTGATCTTTGCAATGTTATTTATAGCTTGAAACCCTTAAAATTTGTGGATTTCCTTGACTTTCATCTGGTCCACGTGTCATCTTTTTGTGTCATCTCTTCACACATATACAGATGCTATTGGTTTTTATTTTAAATCAGTTTAAGAGTATCAGTAATATTTTTTCTTATAAAATTAGTTATGATGATTTGTTGTTGCTTATTTAACACCTTCATTTATCTTTGGAGATTTTTATGACATGATGTTATGTTAATACGAACATACATGCATTTCCTTAATTTGTTTTAAAACATATAATTTATCATGTATTTCTAGTGGAAGAAAGTTTAGACTGAGATGCCATGTTATATACACTTTTATATTATTTGATTCTTAAAAAAATATGTGTGCTTGCAAAAGATTCAATTGTTCTATATAAAAGGGTTGTGATGCTGTTATTCTAAGTCTGCGACGATAAAATGTAATTTGAACTTTGCATATGGTGCCATGTGTAAGTTGAGATGGTATCTCGTGTTTCTACATGTAAAACAACTTACAACAATCAAGGGAAATTGATTGAAATATTTGTGCTGTATTGTTGTCGGTGGTGGTGGAAGAGACAATTGATAGTACACTGGTTCTAATAGTTTGTAAATGGTAGCATGGTAAATGTAGGATGAAGCTGCTAAAATTGGTGGAATTTTTAAATTTATTAGGCTTGTCTAGCAATTTGTGTTAGTAGTGGGTAAGATTGATGGATACATATGAGATGTTGGTAGAAAGGTGCAATTAGGTCCCAGTATAAACTTGCATTCTTGTGATGAAAAAATGTGATGAGAAATAAAATCAATTATACCTGGCAATAGTTGTGGCCTGGTTTTCATAGTTGGATGTTAAGATGATGAAACTAGTGTGGATTAAGCTAGTGCATACAGGTCTTTCTTGTATATAGTGAGAATGACTGTATTTTTGCCTGTTTGAATGTCGTAAACAAAGGCTACTAGTGGCAAAGGTCTAATTCATGGTGGAAATAGGAATAATTGTAATTCTGCTTTAGTGAAGCTGTACGCATTGGGTGTTGATGTAGTTTCAGTTGTGAAACTTTTAGGAGGGCCAAAATATGGTCAAGTCTCAATAGATCTAGCAAATATAAGAAGGCTTGATATGTACGCTTTCATGGGATTCAACCATTTTAAAGTCTTGTTTGAAATATTCATGAGGTCTAGGATTGAAATCTCATTTCCTTTGTCAATATTCTAATGTTTTCTGGGTTAAAAACCGATGAAAGTTACAAAGGTACTGTTGATCAATTTATTTCTTTCTGTAGGTGTTTTTTTGGATAATAGTTGGCTTATGGTACTTTAATCACTATGCAAGTTTCTAATTAGATATACACTGTCTAGATTTGAAATTTGTTAGGTTTTGGGTGTCTTTGTTTCCTTGAAGAAAGGGATCATAGTTTATTATGGCTCTATGAAATTTCTTCTGTACCTTCATAATTTAGTTCCAATCTTGCTTGGATCTTCATCTATAATCTTTTCTATTCTGCAGTTCTTTTCTTGATCACCTGTGATTGGAGGTGTGCAAGGCGTATTGTGCTTAATTAGAGTCATAGGTCTTGAATATTGAAGCATGAGTCTTTTCATGATGGTAGCAGTGTGTTGAACATAAAATATAATAAATTTAGATTGACTACCCGGTCGGGAGATGAACAGGATCAAGACATTCCACTGCTGCACTTTACAAAGAATAGTCTAAGATTGTTACATTGGTACTGGACGTTGAGTCAACTTGTGTTTTATAAAAGACTCTTCTAGGCTTAGACGATGATGCAAGGGGCTGAAACCCAATGCTAAAGAGTTGACTGTAGGAGCTGCCTGTGATTTAATGTTGGTGTAAGAGGCTGGTAACACCAGAGACAAAACACTTGGTGGATGATTAGAAGGATATCCTATAAATGCACGGCCTTGAAGAGGCCAAACAAATTGTCTAGCGATAAGGTAATGGCAAAGTCAGTACTAATAGGCCAAATATATCTGGTACACATATATTATAATATATGCTTGATGATCATGACCAAGGAGGTAAAAATATCATCCGAAGATGTGAAATAGCTCTGTGCCAGGTGATAGTAGCTAAAACAATAGGTCCAAAGCAAATATTGTCGTTTGGCAACATTAGTAGTGTTTGAATTGATTTTGTAAATTGGATAAAATCCATGCGAGTTGAGAAGTGTAGGACTAACATTCAATAGACTAAATGCTATATATTCTCATTCTCTAGTTTGAAGTTTAGAAGTATAGATTGATGACTCAGGCGTTGAGACTTGCTACTTTCCACATAATGAAATTTTTGCCTTGAAAAATAGAGAAAATTTAACCTGTGTTTAGATGACAATGTTGACATCTTAAATAGTTACATGTTTTTCATGGTCGAAATTAACTGATAATTTTATTTGGTCAACTACATTAGGGTCTTCCATCCTGGATCTTCAAAGAGGGCGATCCCCCCCCCCACCTCCTCATTTTTTTTTGACTGTTTTTGTGCTGTGTATTATCATAGCGCACTGTTCATCTTAATCAAGCTTGAACATCTTCAGAAGGCCACACTTAGTCTGCTGAAAAATTGCCTTCTCTGAGTAACACCTAGCTTGACTCAGCCAATCACCTCTTGTCTTGCAAGGTGGGGGAGGAATCCCAAACTTGTTGCGTAGACCATGTCATGGAAATGATTTGATGTCATTTTGGGGCTACAGCTTCGTATGTCTTTGTTTGACAAAGTATTTTTTGGGCAAGGCAAGTGATTCTTTTTTCATATTCAAATATATAAGACAATAATCTTTGGTATGTTCAGGGCTAAGAAATTTTCCCATATGCTAACTTGTTCAATCTTTTTTTATTATTATTTGTCTAACAAATATGTGGGAAGCATTTAAGCACATCATTGGAGGCTATAGATTGCTGCCATTTTATAATCTTTAATAATTTAAGGTGAAATATATATTTCTTGAAAATCATTATAAAAACAATATATTTCTCGAAAATGATTATCAAAAAACTATATATATATATTTCTAGAAAATCATTTAATCATTCCTAAAGATCTCATAAGACTGTACCATTAGAGCAACATTCATTATGTGGTTCTGTGTTTTTGACTAGGTTCTGATTGGCTGTAAAACTTGCAGTAATGGATGCATGGTTGCTAATTAAAGTCTTTGTTTATTAAGAACTCTCATTTTAAATAACAAAGCAATGTCTTAGTTAATTTAACAATAACGTTTCCTAGCTAAGGATGATCTTTGTTACATATTGGTTTATCTTTTAGTTTGGTAATTGGAATTTCAAAAACTCTTTTGCTTTATGTTAGACCTATCAACGCTATTAAAAAGTATTCTACAACTATGATATTTTTCTGTCTGTAATTGAAGGGTAAAGTCGTAATTTGCTCATGTCCAATGTCGTATGTTTGTGCGAGGATTTTGATCTTAGCCTTTTGGTTATAGATGCATGATATCTATTCTGTAGGTTAATATTGAGGATAAAATTTGGGATAGGTTGTAGATATTCCAATCAGGCCACTTGGTACAAATATTATCTTTCCTATCCTGGGGTGTACATTGGACATTAACACTAATAATTTTAATATTTGAGCGTAGTTATAACATATAGGCTTGATGGTACTAGGATCGGTAAGGTTTGGGTGAGTCTGAATTTAGTATTGACTCATTGGAGACTAGTCATGTTGTATAAAAAAGAATTCCACTGGAGCACTGGATCTGAACTTTGGTATCCATTTTGAGGATCCTGGAGGGTTTGGTTTGGTGTTTCTACTGTTGGTTTCAGGTAAAGCTTTAAAGCTTCAGCGTGTGATGCGTCTCCATGCGGTCCTCGATGAGTGACCCCTGACTCGGTTTAACTGGCAGAAGCACACGACTGTTAAGAGAAATGATTCGGAGTTGAATGGACGGGAAGACGAATGACGGGAGAGAGAGAGACTTCTTTTGTTTTTTTTTTTTCCTTTCTTTCATGTTTTCTTTGTAATAGGTGGGGTGCGTGGTCTCTCTCTTTTTTGTTATTTTTTTTTTTTTTTTTGGCAGTTCGTAAGTGGGAGGGAGGGGGGGGCGCGTTTTCGCTGTCTGTATATAGCAGGCTCTTGGTGGGCCAATTTGTAAATGTGTGCAAAATGTTAATAAGGGGGTACATGATTGTTCAATTGTTTTCGAAACCAAAGTACTTAAATAATACACCTGTGTGATTTTATTTCTTCAATTTTCCTACGGATTCCTAGGAAAATGCCCTTCTTCAACGGAGTGGTCCTGAAGCGTCTACGTAATTATGTTCGTTAGGAATTAGTAACCGGGCTAATATAACCTTAAACACGGATCCCGCTGCACATCGAGCCAAACTTAAAATAGCTGGATAAAATCAAAAGCTGTAATAAACGTTGTTTTCGTAGTTCACGCTGTTCGCTGTTTCCATGATTTAGGCTGTTAACGTATCACTGCCACATTTATGGTAGTTATATATGCATTTAAAATTTTCAAACTTTTGACTTTTTATCTTCTGTCGTATTCTCTTTCTTGCTTCCCTAACGCACTTACGGCGCTGCTTTCTTTTTGTTTCTTTTTTGTTAAACAGCCATCCCGCTCCGTGGTCAGCTGAGGATTGCGGAAACCTTAGGCGACCGGAGGGTCTCCTCCGCCTCCCGTCCTGCCAGTAAAGCTCCCAAGGTCCCCTCTTTGTCATCAAAGAAGAACAAGTACGTCTTAAAGCGAAGAGACGAACGAGGAGATCAGCATGCGAGCTCTATCGGAGGCCCCTTTGGGCCTTCTCCATTGCCCGACATCCGTTCACCCCCTGCCCCTGCTCAAACTCACGGGATGACACCGACACCCATCCACTACTCGAACTCCCCCCAGGCGAGCAACTATGTACTTCAGAAGAGGCCTCAGATAACGTTTGAAGGTGTGTTGGCGGCGCCGGTGCAGAGGGAAACGAAGTTGGTAGCTGGACCGAGTGATGTGCACCACGCCCATGCTAGTGGCTCTCCTATGAGCACAGCAACCAGCTCTCAGACCCAAGTATTGGATGAACGGAGGCTGAAGAATGGACCATTGATGACCGATGGAAGGATGGAGACTGAATCTGGACGACTGGATGATCGCAGTAACAATTTGAAACAGGAGGCAAAATCTGCCATCGATTTGCCAGCAGAGGAGGGCTTGAAGGCCCAGGCTGTGACAGCTGTTAATGGAGTTTTGAAGAAGGATAAGGTTCGTAAGCGCCCCAGGGAGGATGGTGGTTCCATTGGACATGATGACACTGGGGACATCAAAAAGAAAAAGAAGAAGAAAAATAAAGTCCTCGATATTGAAGCCATGTCCTCTAAAGATGGTGGAGAATCTCGTGGGAAGTTAGCGGGCAAGTCGGCTGGTATTGGGCTTGGACATGGAGAGGCTAGCCGAACTGAGTCACAGAGGAGAGATGAGGGAGTCGCTAGAACTTCAGAGCTTAAAAGTGCTTCTGCACGACAACCAATAGTGGATCTGAGCTCTCTCAATCTGGAGTTTCCACATCTATTGAGTGACCTACGAGAACTAGCACTGGATCCTTTTTATGAAACTGAACGCGATGCTCCAAATATTGTTCTTCAAGTATTCCGCAAGTTCCGTATACAGGTGTATCTAAAGTCGGTCATACCATCAGCAAGCGAGCCTGACATGGCCGAGCTCCGAGCCCCTAGAGTGGCTGCTGGTCCATCACTGCAGAAGCCTGGTGCTGGAAATGCTGACGTTGCCTCTGTGAAGGAAGCAAAGGATCACAGAGGGCCTTCATCATCTGCCTTCAAGCCATCAAAGCCCGGAATGAAGCCTGAAGATCCGGCAAAAGCTGGCCGCAAGCGGGGCCCATCTGACCGGCAGGAAGAGTTGTATGCCAAGAAGGTGAAGAAAATGAATCAACTCCGGGCATTGAGTACCGAGAAGAAGGCTGGAATCCACGAGAAGATGCAAGAGCTGCAGCAGCGAAACCAAAAGGAATCAAGCACGATAACAACTACTTCAGCAGTTTCAGCAAAGCCTAACAATAAGGTGGCGGCAGAGCCTGTCAAGAAGCAAGAGCCCCCCCCACCTCCTCTGACATTCTCTCCAACAGCTTTGGTCTTGAAATTTCCACCAAGAACGACACTTCCATCGGTCGCAACTCTCAAGGCAAAGTTTGCTCGGTTTGGATCACTGATTGAAGGGGCCACCCGTGTGTACTGGAAGTCTTATTCATGCAAGGTTGTCTTCAAGCACAAGCCGGATGCCCAAGCTGCAATCAATTATGCCAGGAAATATGATCTCCTCTTTGGTCAGTTTAAAGTTCAGTACCATATCCGTGAGCTCGATCCCTCTACACTTGAACCGCTGTCTGATATCGGGAGGCCGCGGCCAACGGAGTCGCGTCCAAATGATGGCCTGGTCAGGCCTGGAAATGGTGGCAACGGGAATGGTGGTTGTTCCCTGCCTCAGCCACGAGCGCAGCAACGAGGGGCACCGGCAGGCCAGTTGAAATCAATCTTAAAGAAACCCGGTGATGAGGGTGGTGCATCTGCCGGAAATGCTGCAAGAGAGGCTCCGCCGCGAGTAACATTCTTACTTGATGGCGACAATAGGGCGGCGCTACCTGTGGTGGCTGCCGGTAGCGATGGCAATTCTGGGAGTTACGCAGCTGGACTCTCTTCTTCTAGCTATTCCTCTGGGCCTTCCTCTTCTAGCCTTACAGCCGGGCCTTCGTCATCTATTCCTCCATTGGATCCTGTTTCTGGTAGGAATCCAAGATCAGCTGCTGGCTTTCTTCCTATGCCACCACCGTTGTTACATTCCCCTCTTTCAAACCCTCCTCGTACCTTGGACATGCAACATCTTCCACCACCTCCACCACTCTCACAATCCGTTTCACTTCCACCAGCACCTCGTGTCGGTGATGGCCTGCTTCCGCCGCTTCCACCGCTTCCTCGCATGGCCGATAAAATTGAAGCTCATGGGCCTGGGCCGGCATGGTTGACCCAGGTCCAGCTACAGCACAATGGGCAACAAGAAGCAGAGGGGGAGTTTAGAAACCAGATGCTAACACTTTTGATAAGGTGCAGAGACATCGTCACCAATGTCAACTCTTCACTCGGCTATGTACCATACCATCCCCTATAAGAGTCTACGATGTTGAAATCCGACAGCGTCCTTCCATGTGTTGTGGAGTGGCACGTGGATTCTCTTCTAACGAATATTACATGTCTCTCCATTGACATGGCTAGGAGATGGTAGTGTAGCTGTTTAGTGTTTACTGTGCTATCTGTGGAAGGTGGAATGGAAATTTGTGTTTGCTTCCAATTAACAGTGTTGTATGGATGTTAGACATCTATCCCTATCTTTTGTTTGTTGCTATCTTTTGTTTGTTGTTTAAAATTGCTGGATATGGAAAGTGTTTTTTTAAATTATCGGGATTTTTTCAATTTTGTATTCATTTAATTAGAATTAAATATATATTATTTAAATAATAATTAAAAATTAATATAAATTAAATTTATATATTATATAAAAATTATTGGTACGCGAGAATAAATTTTGAGTTTATTAATTAATTATATTAAATAAAAATAATTTAATATATATTGTTATATTAATTATCGTTTCGAGTCTCGGTGTGCCTTGTGCTTTAATGTATCATGTCTATGTTTTCGCGTCCTCACGAGTCCCACGTTATGTTGTCGCGGGACTACGGTCGGCCACTGGAATTTGATTATCGGTTTAGCCCCTAGCCATGCTATCGGTCTGATCGTCGGTATGGCTGTCAAGGTCCGGTCGTCGGTCCTGCTATCAATCCGGTCCTCAGTCCTGCCATCGGTCCGGCTGTCAGGGTCTAAGCACCGGTCTGATTGTCGATCCGGTTGTAAGGGTCTGGTTGCCGGTCCGACTCCTAGTCTTGCCATCGGTTCGACCGTCGGTCTAGTCGTTAGGGTCCGGCCATCCATTCTACCATCGGTCTGGTTCTTAGTCCTGCCATCGGTCCGGTCGCCAAGATCCGACCACCGATCCAGTCCCAGTCCTGCAATAAATCTGATCGTCGGTCCGGTCGTCAGGGTCCTGCCACCGGTCCGACCGTCGGTCCTGCCACTGGTTTGGCCGCCGCTCTGACCATCGGTCCGTTTGTCAAGGTCCGGTCACCGGTTCGGTCGCCGGGGTCCGGCTCCTAATCCTGCCATCGGTCTGACCGTCAGTCCAGCGCCAGGGTCCGGTCACCGGTCCGGTCGTCGGTCCTGCTACCAGTTCGACCCCCAGTCCTGCCACCGGTCTGACTGTTGATCCGGTTGCCCGTCCTGCCACTGGTCCGGCCCTCAGTCCTACCATCGATCTGACCGTCAGTCCGGCTGCCAAGGTCCATCCGGCCATCGATCCTACCACTGGTCCAGCTCCAGTCCTGCCACAAATCCGGTCGCCGGTCCAGCCAACAAGATCCTGCCACCGGTCCTGAGCAAGAGATCAAACTGATATCGGGCTGTCAATCAAATTGATACCGGGCTGACGACCAGATGGTATCGACCTGGTGATTATTTTTTAATTTTTTATTTTTTTAATTTTAAATTTTTTAAAAATATTTTATACTATATTATAATATATAATATATAATATAATAAATTATAATATATTTATTATATTTTAGAATATAAAATATTTATTATAATATAAAATATATTAAGATATATTATTATAATATCATATAATTACTGTTATTTTTAATTAATTTATTATTAATATTAAATTAATGTTATTTTTATATAGTTAATTAATGTTATTTTAAAATAATATAATAATTAATATTACCAAAAAATAATATATAAAATTTTAATTAATATTATTTTATTATTATTATTAATCTTTAATTAAAATTTATTAATCAAATTTTGGAAAAAAAAAGTTGAGCTTAGCTGAAATCGTCTTTGGCAAAGACGATTTCACCGTACTTGGCCTCTACATGGACGACAAAGACGATTTCATCGTACCTGGCTTTCATGCCATCGTCGACATCTAGTTTAATAAAATTATTATCGAACACATACTTTTATAAATATTTTTTTAAAATATATTATTTTTTAAAAAAAACTAAGAATGTTGATATGACCCGTCGTAAGTTGGATTTTTTTTATTTTTAAAAAGCTGGTTTTTATTCTTCTAGGCTGTACTTTCGAGGGAATCGGATAATCTTGAACCAACCGATCGTTATACGGTCTTGAAATGGTTTTCCGACCAGCCCATCGTTATAATTTATCCTGGGATGTGAGTTTACTGACATGTTAGATTACTATATGATGTGACCGGATCGCTGACGTAAGGAAAGAGTCAGACGTGGACTTTTCATTGGACGCCACTCGGGATTACCACCACGGGCTCATTTGCCGGACTGAGCTCCCCGATGCCAACGAGGCCGCCCGTCGAAGCCGGGCTCCGTCCTCCGCTAGGTCGGTACCCGCTAGGTCGGGATGACTAGGTCAGAGCCGAGCTCAAACCCCATCAGAGGCAGACCTTTCGAGCCCGAAGTCGGGCCCCGTGGTCCGGAGTCAAGCTCAAGCCTCCTCCGCCACGTGGGACCCCTTCGAGGCCGGGTCCCCTGGCCTGGGCGCATCCCATCCACCTCAGCCAGCCCGAGCTCGGTCAAGGCTGGGCCCCTCTGGCCTGGTGCCGAGCTCGGCCCCTCTCCGCACAGTTGAGCCGCCGCAAGGCGAGTCCCCTGCGAGTGGGCCCCATCTTTCCAGCTCGGCCCTCAACGCAGATCAAGGCTTCAACCGCCAAACAAGCAGCACCTCCCATCCAAAGACGGTGGCGGGCCTTCGTCCATATCGATACTTGGCGGTATCAGAATTTACTAACTAATGAACCAATATCGGTACTAGAACCGCTCACCCAATCCATTCATACTAAGCATCCTGTGTTTCTGAAAAAATATAGTAAGATATGAATTTTATAGTCCAGTAAAAATTTTCACACATCCACACCATCATAATAAAAATAATTAAGAAAGTAACATGTAATGCTATTGATATGGCTACATCGCTGATGTGGAATGTGTGTCAGATCCAGCTGGATGCCGCCGGTGCCACGTGGATTTTTCTTTCAAAATTCCTGCTCCTTCGCCAGGTGGCGCCCCGAGACGGGTCCACATCGATCGAAGTCGAGCACCTCTCTGCCACTCCGCCAGGTATCCACCCAGGAGGGGTTCACATCGGCCGAAACTGGCGACCCCTTGCTCCCTCGCTAGGTGGCACCCCAAGACAGGTCCACCTTTGCCGAGGTCGAGCCGGGCCCTCCCGCTCCTTCGCCATGTGGCGCCCCAAGACGGGTCCACCTCGGTCGAGGTCGAGCACCTCTCTGCCACTCCGCCAGGTGTCCACCCAGGAGGGGTCCACCTCGGCCGAAGCTGGCGGCCCCTTGCTCCCTCGCCTGGTGGCACCCCAAGACGGGTCCACCTCCATCGAGGTCAAGCCGGGCCCTCCTGCTCCTTCGCCAGGTGGCGCCCCAAGACGAGTCCACCTCGGTCGAGGTCGAGCACCTCTCTGCCACTCCGCCAAGTGTCCACCCAGGAGGGGTCCACCTCGGTCGAAGCTGGCGGCACCTTGCTCCCTCGCTAGGTGGCACCCCAAGACGGGTCCACCTCTACCGAGGTCGAGCCGGGCCCTCCTACTCCTTCGCCAGGTGGCGCCCCAAGACGAGTCCACCTCGACCGAGGTCGAGCACCTCTCTGCCACTCCGCCAGGTGTCCACCCAGGAGGGGTCCACCTCGGCCAAAGCTGGCGGCCCCTTGCTCCCTCGCCAGGTGGCACCCCAAGATAGGCCCACCTCTGCCGAGGTCGAGCCGGGCCTTCCTGCTCCTTCGCCAGGTGGCACCCCAAGACGGGTCCATCTCGGTCGAGGTCGAGCACCTCTCTGCCACTTCGCCAGGTGTCCACCCAGGAGGGGTCCACCTAGGCCGAAGCTGGCGGCCCCTTGCTCCCTCGCCAGGTGGCACCCCAAGACGGGTCCACCCCTGCCGAGGTCGAGCCGGGCCCTCCTGCTCCTTTGCCAGGTGGCGCCCCAAGACGAGTCCACCTCGGCCGAAGTCGAGCATCTCTCTGCCACTCCGCCAGGTGTCCACCCAGGAGGGGTCCACCTCGGCCGATGCTGGCAGCCCCTGCTCCTTTGCCAGGTGGCACCCCCTGACGGGTCTACCTCGGCCGAAGTCAGCCCTACTCTGCAAAGCCTCGGGGAGGTAGAGACACGGGCCACGAGGTCACCACTAGAGCCGGCGCGCGCCGCACCCCGTACGGGATGCCAATAAGGCCTGCAGTGATACGCGAAACCTCGTTTACATCAGTTAAATAGGGCCCCGCAACCGAGGAATGAAATCCTTGCAGACAGGAGCCTGAAACGGCTAGAAGCCCACCGTCAACGTTCCGAAAGGAGAGCTCCCGCGCTCGGCCCAAGGCCTCACTAGTCTTCCACTTCCGTGATGCACAGCGAACGAGGCGGGCTGGCCACTTAACTCCCGGACTTGAAGGAGAGAGAAAAGATGGAGAGATCTCCGGGAGCCTCCGAGAGGGGACGTGGGCTGAAGGCGGTCCGGTGGTATAAAAGGGACGGAGAAAGTAGACGGAAGGGTAAGTCGGAAAGAAGGGAGAACGTCGAGAGAATGATCCGGGGACCCCCAAGAAGTCCTCAAGCGTGAGCTCAGTGATCCCACCGCAAGAAGTCGGGCTTTAACTCCTCTCTTCCCCATGCTTCTTTCATTGACATCTCCTTTAAGCACGGGAATCCTTCGGGAACCCGCCTTAGAGATCCCGTTCCATCTTGCCGCTCTCTAAGTTGACCGTCGGAGTGCCCCCGCTGGAATCCCCGGCCCGGGTCTCTGACTTCGTTTTGCAGGTCCGGAAGCTTGGAAATCTCGAGGTGAGAGAGTCCGAGAACCGGCGCTAGCTCACGAGCTACAGGCCACTGCGGTAAGATCGGCAATAGATTGGCGCGCCAGGTAGGGGGCGTAGAATAGTAACCCCTGTACAAGTAAGCTCTCCGTGGACGAAAGCATGCTCCAACCATGGTGGTGACGTGCGGGTGCGAAGCATCCACCAGCCGAGCAGGAGAGGTTCCTTCTCCCCAGGGGCCGCACAACCTAGAAAGGGAACTTCCTTCTCCACCTCCTCCTCCTCAGCCATCCTCGGTGGATGTTCCTTTTGCAGCTGTCATCCAGCAGCTGCAGACACTGACTATAGCTGTGCGGCAGCTGCAGCACCAGCAGCGGTCCTTGGCCACTCAGCCCCAGCCAGGGACCCTCGCGGCTCGAGCCACGGGCCCCCGCGGAAGCCTGCGCTCCATCTAAGGCAGGCCTTCCCATCCGCGGGTAGTTTCCAATCCCCGCGGGAGCCACCAAACTCCCGCAAAGAGAAACTGCTCCGGTTCCCCATCGGGGCAAGGCCCCTCGCCGAGATCGATCGGCACCCCGTTCTCCAGCAGCCTCAGTGGAAGATTCCACCGACGAGGCCATCAGGCGCCAGGCCGTGAAGCGCCTGGAGGAGCACGAGTGCAAGTTGGCGAGTTCTCCCATCGCTTTGCCGACATGCAGAGCTCCCCGACCGATCCAGCAGGCTACAACGCCCAGCCACCCTTCTCCCGGGAAATCCAAGAGGAATCGATCCCGAATCGGTTCCGCATGCCTTAGGTGGATCCCTACGATGGGACCACCGACCCCTTGGACCACTTAGAGATCTATAAGGCTCTCATGAGGGTCCAGGGGGACGCTCTTTTGTGTATTGCCTTCCCAGCTACTCTCCGGAAGGTTGCTCAAGTTTGGTTCACCCGCCTCGACCCGGAATCCATCAGCTCCTTCCATCAGCTGAAAGGAAAGTTTGTGGCACACTTCGACGCTTGCCGAAAGGTGCCAAGGGAGGTAGATAGCCTCTTCTCTATCCACCAGTAAGACCAGGAGCTGCTCGGGATTACGTCACCCGTTTCAAGACCGCCACCCTGGAAATCTATAGCCTGGACGAGCCCGTCGCCATGTTGGCGTTGAAGCGCGGGCTTAAGTCCTTCCGTCTGACGTATTCCCTGGACAAGAAGCCTCCCAAGACGTATTCTGAGCTCCTCCTCCACATCCACAAGTACATCCGAGCTGAGGAGGCCGACCGCACCAGGCAAGAGCTGGATGGGAAGCCTTCGAAGAAGCCTACCCCAAGAGATGTCCCTGGAACCCGGAGACCTGGACTACATGTGGACTTCCGTCTAGGTCCGAAGCCGAAGAATGGTGCTGCCCCAGAGCGAACCTTCACTCCTCTCCTCGCCCCCAGAACGAAGATCCTCATGGAAATCGAGGGCGAGAACTACCTTCGCCGACCTCCTGCACAGAACCCAAGGTACACCCGTGACAAGACAAAGTATTGTCAATTTCACCACGAGCACGGCCACGACACGGTGGAGTGCCACAATTTGAAGCGGGAGATCGAGGAGTTGATCAAGAGAGGCTACCTCAGAAAGTTCATGAAGAACGAAGCCCCGGCGGAGGGTCAGCCCCTCGCAGCCCTTCCCCCGGTTCCTGTAATTGACAACCGCCCAATGGAGAAGCCGGTGGGCATGATCTCTTGGGGGATAGGGCGTGCGACGAAGAGAGTCCAGGAGACGGGAGACCTGGAGAATGTACTCCCCTTTGAAAAGGAGAATGAAAATGAAAATGTAAACAATGATGCGGTGGTGGTCGAGATGACCATCGCTAAGCATCCTGTACATCGCATTATGGTGGATAGTGGGAGCTCTACTGACATACTTTTTACGATACTTTCTCCCGAATGAATTTGTCTCATGATCAATTAAAACCGGTGCACACCCCTCTTATGGGCTTCACCGAAGATTCTATGGGCATCGAAGGAGAGATCACTCTCCCTGTCACCGCCGGATCCCCACCTCGGCAGAGTACGATCATGATGATATTTATGGTCGTCAGGCTCCCACCACCTTACAATGCTATCTTAGGTCGTCCAGGGCTCAACCAGCTGGATGCAGTTATTTTCACCAAGAGGTTGCTGGTGCAGTTCCCTACCACCTCTGGGACAGGAGTAATGAGAGGGACGGCCCAACCCGTTCCACATTGTCTACAGACGGTCCTAGGGGCCCGGAGTGTCGAGGTCGGTTCCGACGTCGACGACCTCGATCTAAGAGCGCAAGACCCCAGGGGAGGCCTTGTGGAGCACCTATTGACGTACCCTCTCGGCTCGGACCCTCAGAAGACGGTGCAGATAGGAGCCCAGCTCCCGGAAGAAGAGCGGACTCGTTTGCTAGAATTCCTCCGGGCGAATGCTGACGTGTTCGCCTGGTTTGCTGCTGACATGCCAGGTATCCCCTCGGAGGTCATCACCCATCAACTAAAGATTGATCCGAGGTGTCGCCTAGTCCGCCAAAAAGAGAAGTTTCGCTGCAGAAAGACAGAAGGCCATCATGAGGAGGTAGAGAAGCTTCTCGCCGCCGGTTTTGTACGGGAGGTACAGTATCCCTGTTGGCTGGTGAACATGGTGATGGTGACGAAGAGCAACGGCAAGTGGAGGATCTGTGTGGACTACACCGACCTCAACCGAGCTTGCCCGAAGGACAGTTTCCCTCTTCCAAAGATCGATCAGCTCGTGGACACCACTTTAGGACGTCGCCTCCTCTCTTTTATGGACGCCTTCTCTGGATACAACCAGATCCGAATGCATCCAGAGGACGAGGAGCATTCCGCCTTCATCACCGACTGTGGGACCTACTGCTATAAGATGATACCGTTCGGTCTCAAGAACGCAGGTGCCATGTACCAACGTCTGGTCAACAAGATCTTCAAAGACCAAATTGGCCGCAACATGCAGGTGTACGTGGACAACATGCTGGTGATGAGCAAGCCAGCTTCGAACCACGTCGGTGACCTGGCGAAGACCTTCAGTAACCTCCGGCTTCATCAAATAAAGTTGAACCCTACGAAGTGCACTTTCGGCGTCTCCGCAGGGAAGTTCCTGGGGTTCATGGTAACCTAAAGGGGGATAGAGGCCAACCCGGAAGGTCCAAGCGATCCTAGACATGGAGCAGCCCACCTTCAAGAAGCAAGTGCAACGACTCACCGACCGAATAGCCGCCCTGAGTCAATTTATCTCAAGGTTCGCTGACCGCTGCCAGCCCTTCTTCAAGGCGTTGGGGAAGATGAACGACTTTGCCTGTACGAAGGAGTGCCAGGAGCTTTCGAAGAGCTGAAGATGACATTGGCGTCCCCGCCATTGCTTTCCAGGCCAGAGGAAGGAGAGGAGCTCCTCCTGTACCTTACGGTCACACCGAAAGCCGTTAGTTTGGTCCTGGTTTGGATGGATGACAAAGGGATGCAGAGGCCGGTGTACTACATGAGAAAACTCCTCCGCGATGTAAAACTCAGGTATTCTCGGTCTGAGAAACTGATTTTTGCACTAATCGTGTCCGCTCAGCGTCTCAGGCCTTACTTCCAAGCGCACCCTATCATGGTCTTGACAGACCAACCACTGAAAGCGGTGCTCAGCCGACTTGACATGTCTGGGTGCCTGGTGAAGTGGGCGCTCAAGCTCAGTGAGTTCGACATCACCTACAGGCCGAGGTCGACCATGAAGGCATAGGTACTCACTGATTTCTTGGTTGAGTATGCAGGCCTGGATGAGGGGCCAGAAGAAAGCCCCCAGGACCGACAGCCAGAACCAGGACCGGAGGAGGACGTCTGGATCCTTCACATGGACGGAGTCTCAAACTCCGGTGGGAGCGGAGCAGGACTCATCCTTGCCAACGGTGAAGGGGTCATCGCCGAGTGTGCGCTCCGCTTCTAGTTCGCCGCCACCAATAACCAGGCGGAGTACGAAGCGCACCTCGCGGGGCTAAGAGTGTCCCACGAGCTGGGCATGGCCTGCCTCAGGGTCTTCACCGACTCGCAGCTGGTGGCCGGGTAGGTCTCGGGGGAGTACGAGATACGGGACCCCCAAATGGCAAGGTACATGGAGCTCGTGCGAACGAGCGCGGCAGGATTTTGTCGCTTCATTGTCTCCCATATCCCTCGTGGGGAAAACGCTCGCGCAGACGCCCTCTCCTACCTTGCAACCCTACCGGACTCATCACTAGGCCGTGCTTACATCGAGCATCTCAAAGCCCCGAGCTACGAGACATCCATGGAGGTCCAGCAGGTCAACCTAGAACCCAGCTGGATGGATAAGTACATCGAGTACATCACCAACGGCACCTTGCCAAAGGACCGCATGGCGGCTGGCCTCATCAAGCGGAAGGCCGCACGGTTTGTATTGATGGATGGGCTACTGTATCGGAGATCCTACTCCTACCCGCTCCTCAAGTGTTTGAGACTCGCAGAAGCTGCACTCGTGCTCCAGGAGATCCACGAGGGCATCTGCGAGAACCATGTGGGGGCAGAACGCTTTCGTATAAGGCCCTCCGTCAAGGCTATTTCTGGGAGACGATGAGAGAAGACGCTGCTGACTTCATAAAGAGGTGTGACCGATATCAACGGCACGTTATGGTACAATGTCAGCCTGCTGCTCCACTCTCCCAGCTCTCCGCCCCATGGCCGTTTGCTCAGTGGGGCATGGATCTCCTAGGACCATTTCCTCCGGCGTTCGGGTAATGAAAATTCTTGATCGTGGCTACCGACTACTTCACGAAGTGGGTCGAGGCCAAACCCTTGGCCCAGATCACGGAGGCAAATGTCACCAAATTCCTTTGGAAGTCAATTATCTATCGTTTCGGCCTACCCCACACCATCATCACCGACAACGGATGCCAGTTTGATTATCGGGAGTTCGAGGAGTTCTGCAACGACCTCGGAATCCATCATCGTTTCACCTCGGTAGTGCATCCTCAGATAAATGGAGAAGCCGAGGTAACGAATAGGACCATCTTGCAAGGCCTCCGGACAAGACTAGACCAGGCCAAGGGGAGGTGGGCAGAAGAGTTCCCGAACATCCTTTGGGCATACCATACTATCCCAAGGACAGCTACAGACGAGACCCCATTCAACATCATCTTCGGAACAGAAGCGGTTATTCCGATTGAGCTCAGCCTACCATCCCTGCGCATGGAGGAGTATGACAAGGCAGAGAACCTGGCCAGGATGCTGCTGAACCTGGACCTCCTTGAAGAAACGAGGGATAGGGCTCGAGTTCGGATGGTGGCCTACCGGCAACAAGTGGCCAGATATTAAAACTCCAGAGTGCGACCGAAGTCCTTCAACTAGGGAGACTTGGTGCTACGCCGCGCTGAAGCTTCCCAACCTCGGGAGTGCGGAAAGCTCTCCCCAAATTGGGAAGGCCCTTATAGAGTGGCGGAGTCACTCCCCCATGGGGCGTACTACTTGGAGGAGCTAGGTGGATCTCGGTTCCCTCGAACCTGGAACGCCTCAAACTTGAGGATGTACTACCAATAGTGTAAGGCTCTTAAACTTTAGCAATAAAATCTTTTTCAACAAATGCCAACTTTCGTCTCGTAGGATAAAAGCCATCCAGCTCTAGGTTCGGCGAGCATGGGCACAGCGAAAGTTCCACGAAGGCACAAAGTCTTCTCCGACAAAAATCCCGGAGTTCAGTCCGGAGTGTCACACGGAATCGAATTCTGACATGCGGCCTTGGAGTTCAGTTTGGAAGAGATCCTGGAGACTTAGGTCTCGGTCCTACAAAATCCCGAAGAACAACTCGGTAAGACGCGCAAGGCTCAGTTCCGGCCTGCGGCCCCGGGGTTCAGTCCGGAAGTTTGCAAGGAAACTGGTTCCAAAGCGAAGTCCCAGATCTCGGTCTGGAAGGTGGGACAGAACCCAATTCACCCACGCAATCCCGGAGTTTAGCTTGGAACACACCACAGGACTTAGTCCCAGTGGCTAGCACCGGGGTTCAGTCCGGAAGATGCACAAAAAAAAAAGAGAAAAAAGAAAGAAAAGATGGAGATGAAACAAGTTAATGGAAAAGAAATTTTTATTACCGATAACCGTTCCTTAAAAAAGGGGGGCCCCGATAGGCCGGAAGATCCCGAAGACAGAAAAGGAAATACATGATTCTTGCAGAAATAAAATGAAAAAGAAGTAGAGCTGCAGGGATACTTCGCTGCGACCGCATCCTCCTCGGGCTAGGAGGAGCCCTCTCCGCCGGCGGTGCCGTCTGGAGGCTGTTCGGGAGCCGCCACCTCAGCAGCTGCCGCATTTGAAGCCCCCTCAGTGGGCTCCTCCCTCCGGCCGCCCAGCACGATCCACTAAGGTTGAGTTTGGGGAAGAAGGAACTTACATTCTCCCGGCACACCTGGAAGTCCTTCAGGAAGGAGTCCACGGCCGCCTCGTGCACCTCCTCCCTGAAGTCCTTAGAGGCCTGGAACTTCGGCATGGCCTCCTGTGCCTCCTTCCTAGACACCTCTAGGATCCCGCTGACTCGGGAGGTCTGCTCCCTGGACATGCTCAGCTCCTTCAGGACCTCCTCGACCCGGCGCTCCAATGACCAGGATTGGGCCCTGAGACGTG
Organism: Areca catechu; assembly: GCA_021397845.1. Classification (NCBI taxonomy): domain Eukaryota; kingdom Viridiplantae; phylum Streptophyta; class Magnoliopsida; order Arecales; family Arecaceae; genus Areca; species Areca catechu. The sequence continues at coordinate 10,601,515 of CM038045.1, read as the reverse complement.
CCATCTTCGCCGCGTCATCCTTGGCACGACGCTGGTTCGAGATTCTCTCCTCAGACAGAGAGGTCTCGAGCTCTCTCACATGCCCCTCGGCGCGATCCAGGTCAGCTCGGAGGGCCTGGTTTTTCCCCCGCAGTTCGACCCCCTTCTCCATGAGGTCCTTCACGTCGACCGCCAGTTTGCCGAGCCTCTTCTCCTTCTCGGCATCCTTCTTGGCGTAGCCCGAGAGGAAGTTCCTCAACAGGAGAACGTCCATCCCGATCTGCAACAAAAAAGATACAAGATGTCAGCAAGATCCAACTGGAACTTTAAAGGAGGAGAGCTCGGGACTTACCGTGAAGAGCTGAGAGAGGATCCCCAGCAACGCGTCAGCATAGTCCCGACCGCCCCTCAGACGGCGGTCCCGGGAGGTGCTGGCAAACTCCATCACTCTTTCCGCGAGCCCTTGGTCACGGATGACGGAGGAGTTGGCGGCGAGACTTGGAGGCAGAACGTGGGTGTCGGCAGCAGGTTGGGCAACCGCCCCTTCGCCGGGCGATGCGGTCGTTGGTGGGGCCGCCGTCGCCCTGGTGGCCATCGTGGAGATGACCAGCGGGGCAACTAGAGCAGGCGTTGCCCGAGGAGGTTCCGGCCTCCTCTCCTCCGTGGCCTTGTCGAGCTCAACGACGGGGACATCGGGCGCACGAGTTTGGGGTGGCCTGGGAACAGAACTCGTCGCCCCAGGCCTGGTAGTAGCAGGAGTGAGCACGGGCCCCCGGCTCGTCTCAGTGCAAGCCCTCTTCACCGAAGTCTCCTCGATCCCTTCAGCGGCATCCCTCTTCAGGGCGCCCTCCATCAGGCTCTCGATGGAGAACTTCATTTCTGGAAGAAAAGGTCAGTTAGGCCAGTTTAAAGAAAAAGAAGTGCACAAAAAAAAAACATGAAGGCAACAGTAGGAGATCCGGGGTCTCACCCAACTCCCGGATGGGACTGATTCCTGTCTTGAATAAATCTGCTCCGAGAGCAGAACCTCGAGAGTCGGAACCACGTCACCTAGCAACTGCGTGAAGACCTCTTGGTCCGCTGGCTCGACCTGGGAATTCTGGTTCGGGGACCGGTCTGGCTCGCTCCAGGCCCAGTCAACGTCCTCGATCGAGGTAAAGAAGAAGCGGTTCTTCTAACCCTTGATCGACGAGGGGAGGTCGAAATGAGGCACCTAGGCCGGGGTGAAATATACCACCAGCCATCATCGGCAGAGTAGCGCTTCAGGGTGAAGAGGGCCTTGAAGAGGGAGAAACGGGCAACGAACCCGTGGAAGTGACAGAAGACGATGAAAGCAAAGATGACCCGGATGGCATTGGGAGCCAACTGGGCTGGGACAAGACGATAGTGACTAAGGAAAGAAAGGAAGAAGGGATGAAGGGGGAAACGAAGACCCCCAACAAGGAAGTCTTCATAGAAGGCGACCCTCCCAGGGCCACTCGAGGTCACTCGGTCCCTAGGTCCCGGGAGGGAAAGACGGACTGAACCCGGGACCCCATAGGTATCCCGGATCCAAGAAAGGTCGTCTCCGGTCATCGTCGAGGCATAACCGGAGGGACCGGAAGAAGAAACCTCCGCCACCAGAGAAGGAAGAGAAGAAATGGGACGTGCGGAAATTATGGGAGGAGACCTAGGACCCCTAGGAACGCTTATGGTCACGGCCCTAGGTTGGAGCTGCCTTCGGACCTCGTCCGGAATTTCTTCCCCCTCCAAGGAGGAAGACGATGGAGTCCTCAGCTGGGAAGGACCGGCCTCGTCCGGGTTTGAAGAGACATGACGACGACGCACCATTAAGGAAGAAGAAGCAAGAAGAAAATCGAATTCGCGATGACACAGAGGCTAGAGGTAGAAGAAGAAGAGAAGGGGTCGCAGGCACTCACCAAAATGATTTGTACCAAAAGATTGGCAACCCTTGGAAGGTGAAGGGAGATCGCTGCAACTGCCGGCGAGGTGTGAGAAAGCCAAGAGACTTCGTTTCCGGAAAGTTCCCCCCTTTTCAAACTCAATCAATAGCAGCCGTACGCCTCTTTCTGTCTTGGACCATCAGATGACTGCCACGTGGAGGCATGCCCGACATCGACGCTTTGGTTCGATGGAAACTGCCTCGTTTTCGAAATGGTGTATTAATGGCCCGTCAGACGTGCATACATAGTAGTCTTCCACCGGTCTCGGACATAATAGAAGCGACGGCAGGTATCATGGCAATTATGGCACGGGATTTTCGTCCTTTCCATGTCATCTCCGCATTAAATCCCCATGTCCCAAGCCGCGATGCTTTGATGGGACCTGGGAATGGGAGGCAACTGATATGGCTACATCGCTGACGTGGAACGTGTGTCAGATCCAGCTGGATGCCGCCGGTGCCACGTGGATTTTTCTTTCAAAATTCATGCTTTTTTGCTAGGTGGCACCCCAAGACGGGTCCACCTCGGCCGAAGTCGAGGACCTCTCTGCCACTCCGCTAGTGTCCACCTAGGAGGGGTCCACCTTGGCCGAAGCTGGCGGCCCCTTGCTCCCTCGCCAGGTGGCTCCCTAAGACGGGTCCACCTCTGCCGAGGTCGAGTTGGGCCCTCCTTGTTCTTCGCTAGGTGGCGCCCCACGACGGGTCCACCTCGATCGAAGTCGAGCACCTCTCTGCCACTCCGCTAGGTGTCCACCTCGGCCGAAGTTCGCGGTCCCTTGCTCCCTCGCCGGGTGGCACCCCAAGATGGGTCCACCTCTACCGAGGTCAAGCCGGGCCCTCCTGCTCCTTCGCCAGGTGGCGCCCCAAGACGGGTCCACCTTGGCCGAGGTCGAGCACCTCTCTGCCACTCTGCCAGGTGTCCACCTAGGAGGGGTCCACCTCGGCCGAAGCTGGCGGTCCCTTGCTCCCTTGCCAGGTGGCACCCCAAGCCGGGTCCACCTCTACTGAGGTCGAGCCGGGCCCTCCTACTACTTTGCCAGGTGGTGCCCCAAGACGGATCCACCTCGGTCGAGGTCGAGCACCTCTCTGCCACTCTGCCAGGTGTCCACCTAGGAGGGGTCCACCTCGACCGAAGCTGGTGGCCCTTTGCTCCCTCGCCAGGTGGCACCCCAAGACGGGTCCACCTCTGCCGAGGTCGAGCCGGGCCCTCCTGCTCCTTTGCCAGGTGGTGCCCCAAGACGGGTCCACCTCGGCCGAAGTCGAGTACTTCTCTGCCACTCCGCCAGGTGTCCACCCAGGAGTGGTCCACCTCGATCGAAGCTAGCGGCCCCTTGCTCCCTCGCCAGGTGGCACCCCAAGATAGGTCCACCTCTGCCGAGGTTGAGCCGGGCCCTCCTGCTCCTTCGCCAGGTGGTGCCCCAAGACGGGTCCACCTCGGCCGAGGTCGAGCACCTCTCTGCTACTCCGCCAGGTGTCCATCCAGGAGGGGTCCACCTCGGTCGAAGCTGGTGGCCCCTTGCTCCCTCGCCAGGTGGCACCCCAAGACGGGTCCACCTCTGCCAAGGTCGAGCCGGGCCCTCCTGCTCCTTTGCCAGGTGGCGCCCCAAGACGGGTCCACCTCGGTCAAAGTCGAGCACCTCTATGTCACTCCGCCAGGTATCCACCCAGAAGGGGTCCACCTCGGTCGAAGTTGGCGGCCCCTTGCCCCTCGCCAAGTGGCACCCCAAGACGGGTCCACCTCTGTCGAGGTCAAGCTAGGCCCTCCTGTTCCTTCGCCAGGTGGCGCCCCAAGACGGGTCCACCTCTGCCGAGGTCGAGCACCTCTCTGCCACTTCACAGGTGTCTACCCAGGAGGGGTCCACCTTGGCTGAAGCTGGCAGCCCATTGCTCCCTCGCCAGGTGGCACCCCAAGACGGGTCCACCTCTGCCGAGGTCGAGCCATGCCCTCCTGCTCCTTCACCAGGTGGCACCCTAAGATGGGTCCACCTCGACCGAAGTCGAGCACCTCTCTACCACTCCGCCAGGTATCCACCCAGGAGGGGTCCACCTCGGTCGATTCTGGCAGCCCCTGCTCCTCTGCCAGGTAGCACCCCCTGACGGGTCTACCTCGACTGAAGTCAGCTATACTCTGCAAAGCCTCGAGGGAGGCAGAGACACGGGTCACGAGGTCGCCACTAGAGCCGGCACGCACCGTGCACCATACGGGGTGCCAGTAGGCCTGCAGTGATACGCGAAACCTCGTTTACATCAGTTAAACAGGGTCCCGCAACCGAGGAATGAAATCCTTGCGGGCAGGAGCCTGAAACGGCTAGAAGCCCACCGTCAACACCCCGAAAGGTGAGCTCCCATGCTCGACCCAAGGCCTCACCAGTCTTCCCCTTTCGTGACACACGGCGGACGAGACGGGCCGGCCACTTACTCCCGGACTTGAAGGAGAGAGAAAAGATGGAGAGATCTCCGGGAGCCTCCGGAAGGGGACGTGGGCTGAAGGCGGTCCGGTGGTATAAAAGGGACGGAGAAAGCGGACGAAAGGGTAAGTCGGAAAGAAGGAAGAACGTCGAGAGAATGATCCGGGGACCCCCAAGAAGTCCTCAGGCGTGATCTCGGTGAACCCACCACAAGAAGCCGGGCTTTAACTCCTCTCTTCCCCATGCTTCTTTCATTGACATCTCCTCTAAGCACGGGAATCCTTCGGGAACCCGCCTTAGAGGTCCTGTTCCATCTTGCCGCTCTCTAACTTGACCGTCAGAGTGCCCCCGCCGGAATCCCCGGCCCGGGTCTCTGACTTTGTTTTGCAGGTTCGGAAGCCTGGAGATCTCGAGGTGAGGGAGTCCGAGAACCGGCGCCAGCTCACGAGCTACAGGCCACCGCGGTAAGATCGGCAACAGCTATAAAATACAACGATCATACATAGCGACACATGCTATGCAATGTAAAATGTCATATCATGACTATTAAACTATGTTTTTGGTCCATGGCGGGGGCATCAACAGTACTATATTTCTGACTTGTATCGAGATTTCAATAGTTTCATATTTTCGACCTGTGACGGGATATCAATAATTTCATATTTCTTGGCCTGTAAAGGGATATCAATAATTCCACATTTTCGATCGACGGGGCATCAATAGTTTTACATTTCCGACCTGTGACGAGGCATGAATACATAGTTAGTCCAGTACACCATGACCCATTATACAATCATAAAATCAATTTCATACTTATTAACAAATTTTATACCAAAACATATATTTTTACTAAATTGAATGCATATGAATACCATAATTTATCCAACTAAGATCAACAATATATGAAATATATTCATATAAAATCACATATACTTAACATATGTGTATATATAGATGGCTCTCAAATACCATATATATTTAATAAATAAATATATAACATATAATTATCAAATTATATGGAGCAAAATCATCAATGCACAAAATAATTTTTTTATATAAATATGTGATCGATGTCCAGAAATTCTTACCTTACCGAAGATAGATTTAACATGTCTGATATTAGTTTGCACAATGATCCTTGATTTAGATACTATGAAACTTGCTCAATGCCCTCCTACCTAGAAAATTATCCTTCTATATAATAATCTTATTTTTATTCTAAAAAAGTGGACCATCCTATCATTAATATTTTGAATAACCACTAGTAATCATTAATATACAATTAATGCGAGTAAAATGTTATGTTTAATACTTGAAAATAAATATAAATGTTCTAAAATAAATACAAACATTTTCAGAATAAATCCAAATACTTAATAATAAAGAGAAACACTTCCATTTTTTTGGATTTGTGTTTATTTTGAAATGTTTTTGTTTATTTTGAAAATGTTTGTATTTATTCTTAGAAGTATTTATGTTTATGTTGAAAAAATAGGTTATCCTATCATTAATAGTTTGAACAACCACCAGTAATCATTAATACATAATTAATGTGAGTGAAATGTTATGTTTAATGCTCTAAAATAAATACAAATGTTTCAAAATAAATATAAATATTTTTAATGTATCCAATTACTTTAGAATAAATAGAAATATTTATATTTTTTTTACTTTGTATTTATTTTGAAATGTTTCCATTTATTCTAAAAAGATTTATGTTTATTCTCAGAAGCATTTGTATTTATTCTATAAAAGTGGACTATCCCATTATTAATAGTTTAAACAACTATCAGTAATCATTAATTATAATTAATATGAGTGAAATGTTATGTTTATTTTGAAAAATTTATATTTATTCTATATTATTATTATTTTTTGTATTTGAATCTATACAAATTAGACGATGTAAAATTTAACTAGATTTGATTCCAATTCCACTAACCAAGTTGTTATATCTCTCGATATATATATACACTATAGTGGAAGGGAATGTGAAGTCAATACCTTTCCTTGGAGCCCACGAGGTGGTGGGCTGCTGTTCTTGGATTGGCATTTGATATTTTATCCATAAATTTTCTGTTTATTTATGAAAAAAATATGGTGACGAAGTTTCAGCCTAGAATTTTTTGAAAAAAGAGATCCAGTGTATAAGTATCCAAGTTTAAATATTTAAAGATGTTCCGTTCAAGGTATGAACTTTTAGTTGCTAAGCAGAGCGTGAGCACTGGGATAAGCCTCGGTTCATTTAGTCTGGATGGTTGAAGTAGAATGTTACGATGGATGATGAGGACATGATATGTGTAAGATTTTTTTTAAAATTTAGATTGATATTAATTATTATTTTTATAATTTATTAAAATGGATTAATTTTATAATCATGTTGATAGATATTGTTGAGCCCAATATTATATGATCATTGTTTTTGGGCTAGGAACACCTCATATGAGTTAGTGTGGTTGAAACGGCATAGTGTAGGTGGAGGGTCAATTAGAGTATTTTTATTTTATTAGCTAGATCTCATCTCCACTTTATATATATATATATATATATATATATATATATAATGTGAGTTATGTTTTTACGGTCATTTTTTTCATGAAGAGCTGCCTGTTGTGAGAAAGAAGGACTTTGTCTTCGGTGTTCACGTGAGCATCGAGATAAAGATTTGGGATTAATGACGAATACATGTAAGTATCTCAAAACTAGACCTTTTAGAGAATTTCTGTTTGGTATTTAACTCAAACCAATTTTGGGAAACAATATTATTTTGGTATTCCAGAGACCATACATAGGATCTTGGGATTCTAAATTTTTTTTTTTACATTTGGTATAAAATCCCTATGCATGATTTAGAATCTCTTTTATTTTTAATTTATTTCTCGATTTTATTTTATTTTATTTTATTTTATTTTTTTTTTTGATGATTCACGAAGAAATTGGTAGATTTTTTAGTAATTGCCGTCATCAAAATTTTCGATCATGGTAAATTGATGTTTGCCGACTCATGTCGGCGATATCCATGAAATCTATCGCAGGGAAGGCTAGATCCTTGCTCTTTTTAACCATCTCCTGGGCCTTCTCAACTTTACTTCTGGCCTCTCGTCGGTTGAAAGGAAATAGATCGAAACCCATGAACGGCAATAATTATAAAAATAAATAAAGGGCGACTACACTAATTTCTACCATTCTTCCGTTGGCTTTTGTTTCCTTTCAAATTCCTCGAAAAAAAAAATGATTGAATTTGTGTAAAGGCGAGAACTTGAATGCATTCTCGCCGTCTTTCAATAGTTATGATTAGTTTTTTGCTATTTAGAAGATCCAAATGGCCAATTTTCACATTTACCCATCAATTTCATCCTTTGGCCTGTTTCCCTCGATGTGGTTTTTTGGTAAACGCCGCTGAATCGGTGATAGAAGAGGAGTATTACATTAGCTGATCTCCCAGGTTCGATTCTTATGCTTATGCCCAAGACTTATGGCAATGCCAAAGGGGATCAATTTAAAAGCAAGGTAGTGAACTGCCTTGCTCCTACCTTGCTCTTGCTCTTAAGAATGGTCGATGTTTGGATTTGTTCTGTTAGAACATTCTACTCAATATGCATGTAAATTTTGATCTTGTCAATGATGCTTGTAAGTTGTTTGGAGAAATGCATGAGAGAAATATGGTTTCTTTTGTCACCTTAATTCTAGGCCCTGCTCCATGTGGCCAATTCTCAAAGGCAGCAAAAAAAAAAAAAAAAGGGCCATGGTTGTCTTCTACATCTAATCCACCTCATTTTATCTTTAAATCCTTTCTCTTTCCCTAAAACCATATCTCACCTCGCCAATCTGACCCCAATCTCTTCGATTATGGGTCGGAGAAGAATTTTGGGCACCAGATTTCCGTGCTATTCCCTCCAATCCTTGTCCAATTCTACATCTGGTGGTGGTTTATGGGATATGGGTCATCTTGGATTTGGATTTGGCCCGAAAGATTTGGGTTTTGTTAGGTTGTGAGTGGTTTGGGATGGTGGTTCAGGTTTCACCGGTGATCGATGGTGGAGTTTTGGCCTGAGATCACATAAGAACAAAAAAAAAACCGTGGAGGGAGAAAGGGCCGACCAGTTTGGCTTGTCGGTGGTCGAGAAAAGGCCATCTCATTTTGGATGGGACAAAGACCCATTGGTGGCGGTGGAAGTGGTGTTTTCTTGGCTCCTCCGCTGCCCGCGAAGATGGACATCTTCTACCCTCTTAGTGGTCGGCAACAGGATCACCAGTGACCTGGAGATGGTTGACGGTGGTTGGGTTCAGCCGGTGGACCTCCGTGGGGGAGATCCCAAACTTGTTAACTCCATTAATGGATGTTTTGGGAGGGGATCGAAAGAAGAAGGGAGGAAATAGGAGAGGTTTTAATGGATTTTGGGTTGATGGATTTTTGTTTCAACCTGCTTCAAACCCAGCCCATTAATTATAAGTCGAGCCCAATTAAAGAACTGGCTGAACTCAATCATATTGCTCAGTTTTAATTTAGTTTAAGAAACATTTTATAATTAAGCTCCTATAAAATGAAAAATTATATATGGGTCCATATAGAATTATAGATAGGCCCCTAAAATTTTGATAATTATAGACAAGTCCTAAAAATTTTACATTTAGGTCCTTATTATTTCTTAAAAATATATTTTACAAAAAAGTCCCTACATTTTTTATAATTTATGATTTAGTCCTCTATTATTGTTTTTCATAAAAAATATTGTATCTTGCTCGTTTTATATCCAATTTGAGCAATTTTTAAATTATTGGACTCATAATAATTTAAAAAATATTTTAGTATAGTTCTTCATATTTAATAAAATATATAAATAATTTATAAATTATTTATATATAATTTTACTCACTATTATATAATTCGAGTGTATCTTCACGAGTTTATGAATTTTGAATAGCTAAGTTATTAAGGATTAATTATTCATCTTTTATTATATTTTAAAATTACATATTGATATCTCTATTACTGTTGATCCAAAATTGACTATAATTGATTGCTGCACTTATTATATACTATATTTTTTGTCCAAAAATATTTTATAGTTATGTAGCAAGTGTTATTGATAGAAATAGCAATTAGAATATATTATTATATTATAATTTGATCAGTGTGGTGCATGTTATTGAATATTCTATTTTGGACTGATCTTTTATGGTATACATGTCATTAAAGTATACCATTTTATATTTATTTGGATATTTATTTTTTTATATGAATAATTTTATGGGTTGACATAAATATTTATTATCAAAGTGGTTTATTTATGTTGTTTATGAGTTTTTCATTATAAGAGAGATATTTTCTAGTTATTGCATGCAACCACTTGTCCAAAGGAGGTTGTTGTATGTTTTAATTAGGAAAGGTTGCACGGGGTATTATGTTGCAATGATGTTTTAGCTTTTATGGGTCTGTCTATCCAAAGGGGATAGGTTCATGACTATTAGGATATTTCATTTGCTTGTGGCTTCATGTGAAGAGTACGTATGCATATTGTATGCTCTGTCCAAAAGGAAATATGTGATATTGTATATGGATTCTTTGTATATTATTTATGTTTAAGCCCATGACTAGTATCTTCCTGCCATTTTTAATTATATAGTCATTTTTATGTTAATAATATTATTATTATTGAGGTCTTAATTGGGTCAAAATATCAAAGGTAGAGATATATTAGACTTAGAAAATTTTTCTGCCCAAAGGAAATAGATTGTTGAATGCCTTGTATCCTTATTGTGTTAACATTTATTTTCTTTGAAAAGAAATATATATTGGGTCTAAGAGATTTATTTACCTAGAGGAGACATATTTTTTAAAAACTTTGTATTCTCATTACATTGACATTATTATTGGAGCTCAAAAGTATGTCATATTCTCTTCATAAAAGAGAGTTTTATGATGATGCACATTGTATACTTATTGAAATAACTTATTATGTTTTAAGCCCTTATTTATTGTTTGTATCTCAAACATGTTGTATCGTACATGAGCTTGATTGATGTTTTATATATCTTATGCCACTTTAGTGGTCATGACTTGATGATCCATGATTGGAAGGTTTGTAAATTTTGATGGATGGTGATCACCAAAGTGGCCCGTTTATAAAATTTTACAAGATCCTTCTGTAAGATATTTAGTAGAGATCGTATAGCATTATATGTTGAAGAGAGATTTTTTATGTCGGTCATTTTCTTTTTAAAAAAAGTATTATAATGTTAGATCAATGGCTCTCATTAAAATAATACATATAAAATTTTTTTAGAATATATTGTATATATTTCTCTATTAATTAACTACATAAAAGTTATTTAGCGGTCAATGTATTTATATTCAATAAAGTTAATACTTCTATTATGACTTTGAATGAAATAAAATATGAAAACTAAAATTGTGCTAGCACCATGTATGATGGAATATAGATATTACATTATATAATGATACCTATAAAAGTGATAAAAAGTGAATCATTTTATTTGTAATATATTTATATAATTGGTTCCATTCTTGTTGTTGTATTTAAGAATGGTAATCTAATATAATTTTTGATCTTATTTGTGAAAGATATGTAGAATCTGATAAAAAAAAGTCTGGATAGCTAATAGATAGATAAATTAATGTAAGATAGATGGGATGATGATGTTAAGGCTATCTTAAAACTAGAGAGTATTGCATCTAAACTTAGTATTATGAGATTTCTATCTTTAATACATTGGTTACTCATCATATTTTATTTTCCTGCTGTGCGGTTTAGTGAACTTAAAATCATATATGTGAAATGATTAATAATCATATCCTATTTTATTTCAGAAGATTTGATACTTTTGAAAAAAGAATAAGAATATTGATATGGTACATCGGTCACATTTCAGGATCCCATAGTATTATTGAATATCTTTTAAGATGGAATAGTTGTTTAATACACCATGCTTGAGATTTTTAAGTTAAATGATGTGATTGAGAGACAAAGTACATTTTGAAAGACATGGTATGAAGTATGATGAGTGTGTATAATTTATTATGATATATGTAGTATAAGATCCTAAAGAACTGCTATCTATATTTTGAATAAATTCTTGGTAACATGGTTATACAAGATACTTTTGAGTCGAAGGTTGGTACGGAATCCAATATTATTCAATTTTATATTTGGAGCTGTCCTGCAACACTTAATCATTAATAATCCATCAGTGAATAAATTTTGATTTTATAATAATATGTTATTTATTTTGGTTATCTAGATAATTTTAAATAAATACATATTTTACAATCTTAATATAGGTATAAAGAATATTGAGTTAAATAATATCATATTTATAGATTTTGATTTGCATAATGTTAGATGCTTTTATACTATGCAAATATTATATTTCATCCTATTGGAGGACAGTGGGAGAGCAACATCAAATATACAAACTAATTATAGTACCTCTATTACTAATTGGTGTAGCAATAGTAAAGAAATTATATAATAAAAAATGGATACATGTCATTTCTTATGATAATTTGATTTCTTAAGATGTGAATGGCTGAAGGATTTGTTTCATAGAATGACAAAGGTATGAAAATAGAATCTGATGATATTTTTAAATATACAGGCAAAGTTTATGATATGTTGCAAAGTCATAATTCATATTGCTTTTATTATGAAACTTTGTCCTGGAACTATAATTGATTGATTCTATCTTAAAATTATTTAAAATTTATTATGAAAATAGTCCAATATGTTCTTTAAAGAAATAATAAAAATTTTCATGATCTCTATCAATGTGAAGATAGAATATTTGCTAATTAGAGATTTTAGTTGAAAGGAAGATATTTTATAAAATATAAAGTCAATGTTTGTTGATTCCCTAATCATGAATAAAATCCATAGTTTTTATGAAATATGTCAAGAATATGGATATTTTAGAATAATTTATTTTTTTGGATGAGTTGGAATTTGACATATTTTGATGTATTTATGCATTGACTTGATTGACAAATTTTATTTATCATTGATTGCTTTAATTGATAGATTATAATCCAAGGATAAACAAGTATCGAGTGCATATGAATAAAGTCAATGTTGGTTGATTCTTTAACCAATAATTTGAAGTCCATATGCTTTACAAAGCATATTGAAAATATGTGCATATTGAGTTTTTTTGTTCTCTTGGTTAGTGGGAGTGACTTCATATTTATGTTTTATTATTCTAAAGTTTGGCTTTATTTGATATTTTTATCATGTATATTTATATATATCGTTGACATGATAGTTGATGGATTGTATTCCTATATGGTTTATGTGCACATGTGTAATAATAAAATACAACATAATATCTCAAGAATGTATTTTATTTTGAGAATGGCAGTTGTATGGGTATGTCTCATTTGATAATTATAAGATCTCATTATGTTTGAAGATATATAGACTTCTTTTTTTAAAGTTATGGGATTTCTCTAGCTTGTTATAAAGCACGTGGTTAAAGAGAAATTATGATTGAGGGTACATTAATTAATTTCTTTTGATTATGAGATATTTTTTTTGGTTATGTACCTGACTGAGACCAGGTGTCGAATCTTAGATATATTGTGCTATCTCATCATTGACACCATGCTTGAGTATGTGAGACATAATGACTTATTATTTGATGCCATTAAATTTTTTCTTGCTTATTTTGTTTCAAAGCATGTTGAAGAGAAATTTGAGGACTGACAATAAAAATAGCATATTTTATTTTGGATCACCTTAATATTATTTTCTTGCTACACTACTATACCAAGATTCATGTCGATAGTATTTATGATATTTATAACTATGGATATGTCCTGTATCGGATAAGTAATACAATGACTCCCATGATTCGGTATGATGAATATTGTTAGACTGAGTCATTTGTAGATGCTATTTATTGCCGCCCAGATTGCCGTGGCCTGTAGCTAAAGTCGGCCTCGGATCGCACCCTCGTCGTTTCGGAATTGACCCGCTCGTCGGGACCTGCAAAAAAGAAAAGACCCGGGCCGGTGATTCTGGTGGGGGCACTTCGACACTCAAGTCAATGACGACCTAGGGGAACAGATCCTTCCTGGTCGAGCCCCTGAGACGGACTCCATGCTAGGAGGAGTGAATAATGCACTAATGGGAATGAGAGTGAGCCGATAGTGAAGTAGGAGAGGTAACAGCTTGGGAGGATTGGAGCTGGGTGGCTGTGTCTGTGCGATCCTTCCCATGGATATCCGGTAGCCTGGAGTCCTCAGTCCCTTCTTTTTCTCTCCCATGTGCCTTCTCCTTCCTCTCGGGTTGGCTTACCTTGCTTGAGACTGTGTGGGGCTCTTTTAATCCGTGGTAGTTGGCAGACGCCTGCCTCGAGATTTTCCCTTCGTTAGCAGGTGCGTGTGGCGGTATTTTATGCCATGGGCTGGACGACTTTCCCGGTTCGTGATAGAGAACCTACATGCACATTGACATTCCTTCCGGTCTCTCCATTTCGGAAAATTTGGTAGGGCCTCGGTTGGGGAGCCGCCGCCCCCGGGGATTCGAATCTCCTGGTTGACTTCCTTTCTGGGTGACATAAACGGTCAATGGAGAGCGCGACGCCTCTATCGGGGAGCCTCTATCTTTTTGGTGTAAATGATAGCTGGGGCACTTATCACGGATTGGCGGGAGCCTCTTCATGATCCTCGGGCGGCTCGCCGCCGTTCGAGGGGGGTAGCGACGTCCTTCAGTCACTGGCGCCTTCATCCGAGGTGGGGCCGACCTAGGGAGGTGGAGCTCGACTCCGGCATAGGCGGTTCGTCCTCGCGGGAGCCAGCTTGGCGGAGTTCGACTTCGGCCTAGGCAATTCGATCTCGCGGGAGCCAGCCTGGTGGAGGAGGGCGGAGCTCAACTCCGGCCTAGGCGGTTCGACCTCGCGGGAGCTAGCATGGCAAAGGAGGGCGGAGCTCGACTCTGGCCTAGGCAGTTCGACCTCGTGGGAGCCAGCCTAGCGGAGGAGGGTGGAGCTCGACTCCGGCCTAGGCGCTGCGACCTCGCGGGAGCCAGCCTGGCGGAGGAATCCGAGGTGAGATGTCCGACGTGGCAGTTTTCTTCGACGTGGAACCCGACATAGATTACACATCAGCGATTCCGCCACATCACTATTTATGGATCATATAGTGGCCACATATTATTTTCAACCCGAGAATCATTTTTGAAATAAAATATTTTTAAAATTATAATTAATGTTATCTAAGTAAGAGAATGTAAGGGTTTTTTTTCAAATTTGGGCTAACATTAATTATTATTTTTATGGTTTATTAAAATGGGTTGATTTTATGATCCATGTTGATAGACATTGTTGAGCCTAATATTATGTGATCATTATTTTTGGGTTAGGAGCACCTTATGTGAGTAGGTGTGGTTGAGGCTACATAGTGCAGGCCTTAGCCCAACTTGACTCGTGATGTGAAGGTCAGTTAGGATGTTTTTATTTTATTAGCTAGGTCCCCTCTTCACTTTCTTTATATATGACGTGAGTTATGTTTTCACGATAATTTTCTCCATCGAGAGGCACATGTTATAAGGAAGACTAGAGAGAAGGACTCTACTTTCGATATTTATGTGAGTATCGAGATATAGATTTGGGATTAATGACAAACACAGGTAAGTATCCCAAATCTAAACCTTTCAAGAAATTTGATTATGTGATAAAAGTTTTAGATTTGTTTGATATTTAACTAGATCTCAAAAGTTTTTATATTTTAACCTTGGATTTATGGATCTATGGTTTGCTCAAATCAATTTTAAAAAATAATATTAATTTGGTGTTCTAAAAATCATGCATATGATCTTGGGATTTTAAGAAAATCTTCTTGGTATGTTCAATGAAAATTCATAAAATTTTTCAAGGCATATCCAGCCCCTTTTTTCCAAGCTCCGTGAATGAGTTTTGGACAACATGGAGAGTGGCTCCCATCGAACTTCCCCCAAAAAAAACCCTGGATAGCTTAGCCTCCACAAGCATGTGGTGTCCGAGGAAGGAACAAAATACTCATTAGTAAGGCTACAAATGGGTCGGGTTCACCCATGACCCAACCCGACCCGATTCATTTAGACTCGTTCCATTATATTTTTAGGGATCCATGAATCCGGGTCGGGTTCTAAAATTAGATCCATTCCATTTTTTGGGTCGAGTCTGGATTTACTGAATTTGGACCTGACTCAACCCGACCTGACTCGAACATACTAATAGTATTAGGATGATATCTGTTGCCGCCAAGACCGTCACGGCCCGTAGCTGCTGCCGGTGCCAGAGTGCACTCCCTTCGCTGCCTGCCGGTCCTCTGCTTCTGGACCTATGAAACAGGAGTTAGTGACCTGGGCCGGGGTTTCCGGTGGGGGCACTCCGATGATCAAGTCAGTGACGATCCACGGGAACAGATCCTCCTAGTCGGGCCCCTCTTGATGGACTTTGCTATAGGAGGAGTGAGAGATGTGTGTAGGTGAAAACGGGATTAGGGGAGACTAATAGCGGGGACAGAGGGGTTCCCTATCACTCTGCTTCTCCTTGTTTCCCTCATTTTTCCTCAGCTGTGGTTTTTTTGGTGGTGGCGCTTCGCCCTCTTGGTCGAGCTTGCGCTTGTGTTGTTGGTGGTGATTTTGGTGCTACTGGTATGTTACCTCCCCCTCATGGGGGTGACGATCGTTCTTTGTAGTTGAAAATTGGCCATTTGAACCTTGCCTCGAGATCCTCGCTACATTGGCAGGCGCGTGCGGCAGGATTTCGTGCCATAGACGAGATGCCTTTCCTGACAGGTGATGGGGGAAGCTTCCATTCGCTCTGATATTCTCTCCGGTCGTCCCATTCTGGGAAGCCTAGCAGAGCCTCGATCTGGGAGCCGCCGCCCTAGGGGTGCGTGCTCTCTGGCAGGCCCATCTCCTGGGAGTACGGCTGGGCAGGTAGTTATGGCGGTATGGGGGGCGTCATTCCGTAGTCCTCGGGTGGCTTGCCGGTGTCCTGGGATGGTTGGGCTTGCTCCGGTCTGGATGCTCCGAGCTCGTGCGGTCGCCTCGATGGAGGAGGGAAGAGTGCAGGCCTGGTCCAGAGGGGCGCGCTCGGAGAGGCTCCACATCGACGGGTGAGCGGTGAGCTCGACCTCGATCGCAGGGTACTAGCCTCTGAGGATCTCGCTCTGGAGGGTGGAGGACGGACCCGGTCCAGAGGGCGTGCACTCGGAGAGGCTCCACATCAGCGGGTGAGCGGTGAGCTCGACCTCGACCACAGGGCACTAGCCTCCGAGGTCTCGCTCTGGAGGGTGGAGGACGGACCCGTTCCAGAGGGCGTGCGCTTGGAGAGGCTCCTTATCGGCGGGTGAGCGCTGAGCTCGACCTCGATCGCATGGCACTAGCCTCCGAGGTCTCGCTCTGGAGGGCAGAGGACGGACCCGGTCTAGAGGGCGCGCGCTCGGAGAGGCTCCACATCGGCGGGTGAGCGCTGAGCTTGACCTCGACCGCGGGGCACTAGCCTTCGAGGGTCTCGCTTTGAAGGGCGGATGACAGCTCCGTCCTAGGCATCCCAGACTTGCGGGCACAACCTGGCGGAGGACTGAGCTCAGCCTGTGGCCTTGTAAGAGCTCAACTCAGCTCGGCAAAATGATCCGGGCTGGGGCATCGTCTTGGCATCCACCATGGCGGCCTCCCTTAATATGACGCCTGTCAGCTACCCACGTCAGCGGTCTTGCCACATCATTTGCCTCCCACTCCCGAGGCTCGTTAGTGCATGGCGCTCGAGGCGAAGGGAATAACCGTAGTGCTGACATGGAGAGGCGAGAATCCGGCGCAATGATGGCCGCGGTCGCTGGCACTTCGAGGGATAGCCCCGCCGGCCGGTGCGGGGTTGCCACGTGGCCACGCCCGAGGAGTAGTTAATGCTGGCACAGAATTCTGAGCGACTGGGACTCCTTTTTCGTCGATGGGCAGCACGTGGCATAGATCCGTTGGCGAGGGGGTCATAACAGCACGGATTTGATATGCCTTTTCGGGGTGAAAAGAAAAATTTCTTACCCAAAAATTTCCTTTCTTTCTTTCAAATCTTCCGCGCTTGCAGCTGTGCTCAGACCCTTTCTTCTCCACGATCTTCACCTGTCCTTCTTTTCTCTAGGTGTCTAGACCGGCTTCGTTCTTTTTCTTTCTTTTCTTCTGAGGTGGGATCCTTCCTTCTTAGTCCAGCATGTCTTTTGCCCAAAGGGTAGTGCTCTCCTCCTTCGACGAGGAGTCGGAGGGGGCACAGTTTAAGGTTAGCGTCAGGCCGGCCCTTCCTGCCCCCCCGGTGTCCGTTAAGGAGTCGGGGGTCGTTCCTTCCCGTCCGACCAGTCCTCTCCTTCTGCTACTTGAGTCAGCCCCTGAGTCAGTCCGGTTAACATGTCCGGGCGGGATCGTTTTGACGATTTTCGTCGCGAAGCTGGGGGCCATTTGGGATGCCTATGGCATCCCGTCTTCTATTCGACTCATGGTCCCCCGTCCCGGGGAACGGGTCACTTCCAGTGGACCGGGGCGTCTTGCCTTCTACGAGGGGACCTTCTCTGGGGGTCTCCGCTTCCCTTTTCATCCTTTCTTCTTATCTGTCTTGAATAACTATCGTCTGGTCCCCGCCCAGTTGGTGCCGAATGCCATCAGGGTGATCTTCTCTTTCATCATACTCTGCCATGTCCACGGGTTTGTTGCCCGATTTTCTCTGTTCAGGGCATTTTTCACCCTGAAACACCACTCGACCGAGGATGGGTGGTGGTCCTTGTCTTCTCACCTAAAGGGCATCAAGTTCGAACTTCCCTCTTCCATCAAGGGATGGAAGAGCAGATTCTTCTTTGCAGACGTCGAGGGGGTTGACTGGGCTTGGAGCGAGCTGGATAGGTCCCCTAACTGGATCTCCGCGGTTGATGCAGCCGATCGGGATGATTACGATCAGCTCCGCACCGCTCAGATCCCTTCTTTGGAGGTCCTGCTATCGGAGCAGAACCTTTTTGACGCCAGGGTCGACCCTTCGGCGGGGCCAGGTGAGTTCAGCTCTTCCTCCGTCTGCATTTTCTCTTTTCTCTATTTCAGGCTGACCTTCCTGGCTGTTGCTGTGCAGGGTTGACCCTTTCGGAGGGCGAGCCATTGCCAACCTCCAGGAAGAGGCTGCCCACCGAGATGGCTGCCGAGCCCCCTCCGAGGCGGGTGCAGACTGAGGGAGTGTCGGCACCTACCCCCGCCGTGCCAGTCGCGCTGATAGGAAAGGAGGCCGTGGAAGCCCCAGTGCGACTGGCGAGGCCACAGGCAGAACTCCCTATCCTGGAGCCGGAGGCTACCATCCAGACCGGTATTGTTGCTGTTGCTGTGCCGCCCTGCTCTCCGCGTTTGGGGGCGGTCGAGGCTGAAGGAGGAGGAACCCACCCCGGAGATTCTCCGGCGACGGGGGATCCGACCACGATAGTGTCGGCTCCTCGACCAGTTCTTGGGGGTCCCACCACCGGAGGGACGGACGCGGCCGCTCCTCGGGAGAGCAGGAGAGACTGGGCAAGGCGCCGCCTTCCGTTCAAGCTGGGGCCGGAGAGCTCCTTAGCCGACAACCGTAGCCTGGCCTATCGCATGATGGACTTCTCCATCCAACCCTGCGACCGGGAGGAGATGGATGGGCTTCTGGTTGGAGCTGTGATCGACAGCATCTTATCTCAGCTCTTCACGGTAAGCAGTTCTATCTTCTTCCTCCCCCCTCACTTTCTTCTTTCTCTCCCTTTTTTTTTTTTGACCTTCCCATATGGTGCAGATCGGAGTCGAAGCTCTTTTCATCAGGAGCAGCGGTCGGAACTGGAGCCGAGCCGAGCAGGAATGGGCGACCGAGATCGAGTCGCTGAGGGTCGACCTGTAGAGGAGGGCGGACTCTGAAGGGGTGCTTGGCCAACGGGTCAAGGACCTCGAGAAGCAGCTCGCCGATTCTAAGGGGCGAGCGAGGGAGCTCCAGGAGAACCTCGACCGTGAGCAGGGGGAGTCGAGGAAGAAAGCTGAGGGGCTTGTCGATGCCGAGAAGAGGCTGGACGTGGTCATCACCAAGGCGGCCCGACAGAAGAGGACTGCCCAATCCCTCCAGGCCCGGCTGGCGACGAAGGAGGAGAAGTCGGCCATGGCCCAGAGGGTAGCAGATGAGGTAGCCAAGTCGGCTGCGGATGCCAGGCACGCGGTGGCTGCAGCGAAGAAGGAAGCTGGGAAGGCGGTGGAAAGGTACAGAGCCTCGAAAGAGTTCCTTGCCGAGATCCAACAGAC
The DNA here is from genome assembly GCA_021397845.1 of Areca catechu. Taxonomy (NCBI): domain Eukaryota; kingdom Viridiplantae; phylum Streptophyta; class Magnoliopsida; order Arecales; family Arecaceae; genus Areca; species Areca catechu. Next base: position 10,581,905 of record CM038045.1, on the reverse strand, counting down.
GGTGTCGGACTCCTTCTTCAAGGGCTTCATGTACCTGTGCCGCCTGATCGAGGAGTTCGTCTCAACCGAGGGCCGCAGCCACCTTGACTTTCCCGGCACTTTAGACCAGGAGGCGGGCATTGAGGAGGCCGTGCCACCTGAGCCCGAGGCCGTGCGGCCTGAAGCTCCTGCTGATGGAGACTCCCAGCTCAGCGGTCCAGCTAGCCAGTAGTCTTCTCTTGCTTCTTTTGTATTTTGTTTTTTTTTTCTGTACTTGGCAGGGCTACCCGGCATGTCGGGGGCCCGCGGGATACTTGTAATTGATATTTAATCAATGAAGTGCAAATTTTCTATCTTTCTTGTCCAGTCCTTTTTTCACTTTCACTCCTCTTCTTTTCTTTCTTGATGTTTGGGGAGATCAGAGAGGGTACCACACTTTGCGAGGGGTTGAGTTATTAAACTCCAACATCAGCAAGATGGGCGTATGTTGGTGGCACTTAAGAGCTGCTGGGCTCGAAATTCTCTCGGCCAGAGATCTGAGTTCCGGTCTTGAGCTGGCATCCTGGAGCTGGGCTCGGGGACGTTGATGGTTGAGAGCTGCGTGGCTCGAAATTCTCTTGGCCGGAGATCTGAGCTCCGGTCTTGAGCTGGCGTCCTGGAGCTGGGCTCGGGGACGTTGATGGTTGAGAGTTGCATGGCTCGAAATTCTTTTGGCCAGAGATATGAGCTCCGGTCTTGAGCTTGCATCCTGGAGCTGGGCTCGGGGACATTGATGGTTGAGAGCTGCGTGACTCGAAATTCTCTTGGCCGGAGATCCGAGCTCCGGTCTTGAGCTGGCATCCTGGAGCTGGGCTCGGGGATGTTGATGGTTGAGAGCTACGTGGCTCGAAATTCTCTTGGTCGGAGATCTGAGCTTCGGTCTTGAGCTGGCATCCTGGAGCTGGGCTCGGGGGCGTTGATGGTTGAGAGCTGCGTGGCTCGGAGGTCTCTTGGCCGAAGATCTGAGCTCTGGTCTTGAGCTGGCATCCTGGAGCTGGGCTCGGGGACGTTGATGGTTGAGAGCTGCGTGTCTTGGAGATCTCTTGGCCGAAGATCTGAGCTCCAGTCTTGAGTGTGGAAAGTAGTGACTTCGATGTTATATCTCCCTCTTGTTTTCTCTCCCCCTCTCTTCCTTCTTTTTCTTTCTCCTTCTTCCTTTTTCTTTTTCTCCTTCTTTCTCTTTTTTTTTTTTTTGAGTGGGGAGATCAGAGGAGAGGATGCTGGTTGTACCCCCATTTTGTTCTTTTTCTTTCCTTCTCCTCTCGTCTTCTTTTCGAGCGTGGAGATCAGAGAAGAGGGCTGCCGGGCTTCTCCCTTTGTTCTCTTTCTTTCCTTCCCCTCTCGTCCTCTTTTTGAGTGGGGAGATCAGAGAAGGGGGGTTATCGATCTTGATTGCCTTGGAGCTAGGCTCGAGGCCTTCCTGGACGTGGAGCTAGGCTCGGGCCCAGGGGGTTGCCTGAGATCTTAGCTCAGGTCTTTGGCGCCTTAGAGCTAGGCTCGAGGCGTTGATGGGAGCTACGTGGCCCCATGATCTCTTGTCATCCCGGAGCTAGGCTTGGAGATGTTTGAGATGGAGAGCTGCTTGGTTCGAAGTTCTCTTGGCTGGAGATCTGAGCTCCGATTTTGAGTTGGCATCCTGGAGCTGGGCTCGGGGACATGGATAGTTGAGAGCTGCTTGGCTCAGTGATTCTTTGACATCCTGGAGCTGGGTTCGGGGATGCCTTGAGTTGGGAGCGACGTGGCTCGAAGTTCTCTTGGTCGGAGATTTGAGCTCCGATTTTGAGTTGGCGTCCTGGAGCTAGGCTTGGGGATGCCTTGAGTGAGAGCGGCATGGCTCTACGATCTCCTGATCGGAGGTCTTGGCTCCGATCTCGGATCGGCATCCTGGGGCTAGGCCCGGGGGCGCGGGAGGAATTCTCCTGCAAGACAGATAGACACTTGCGCAAGGAAAAAACCATTGTTATTATCATTGCTGGGAAACCTTACATCATTGGTAGTATTTCCGCAGGTTGGAGGCGTTCAATGTTCTGGGGAATTTGACGCCGCTGAGATCTTCCAGGTAGTAGGCCCCTTGTGAAAGGGTTTCGGCTACTTTGTAGAGGCCTTTTTAGTTTGGCGAAAGCTTGCTGCACTCTTTGGGTTGAGATGCTTCTGCTCGCCGCAGCACCAAGTCTCCGGGCTTGAAGGCTTTTGTCTTGACGCAGGCGTTCTAATACCGGGCCACTCGTTGCCGGTACGCCGCCATCCGGAGGCGGGCTCTGTTCCTTGCCTCTTTGAGAAGGTCCAGGTCGAGCAGGAGGTGCATCGAATTCCATGCTTTATTGTAATGCCACACCCACAATGTGGGCACGCCTAGCTCGACCAGGATGATCGCTTCGGCGCCGAAGACGAGGCTGAAGGGTGTTTCATTGGTCGCAGTCTTGGGCGTTGTGTGGTAGGCCCACAGGACGCTCGGGAGATCTTCTGCCCATATGCCTTTAGCTTGGTCCAGCCTGGTCCTGAGTCCTTGAAGGATGTCCGGTTGGTCACCTTGGCTTCTCCGTTTGTTTGGGGATGAGCTACCGAGGTGAACCGGTGTTGGATGCCGTGCTCAGCACAGAACCCTTCAAACTCGTAGTTGTCGAACTGTCGCCCGTTGTCGGTGATGATGCAACGGGGGAGCCCGAAGTGGCAAATGATTGATTTCCAAAAGAACTGGCGGACATTGGCTTTCGCGATCTGAGCTAGTGGCTCCGCTTCGACCCACTTGGTGAAGTAGTCGATCGCCACCAGCAGGAACTTCCGTTACCCTGATGCTGGGGGGAACGGTCCCAAGATGTCCATTTTTCATTGGGCAAAGGGTCAAGGGGCTGAGAGTTGGGAGATCGGTGCCGCCGGCTGACGCTGTATGTTGGCATGGTGCTGGCATTTATCGCACCTCTTGACGAAGTCGGTGGCATCCTCCCTCATAGTCTCCCAGAAGTATCCCTGGCGGAGGGCTTTGTAGGCCAGCGTTCTCCCTCCCACGTGGTTTCCGTAGAGGCCTTCATGTATCTCTTGGAGCACAAAGGTCGCCTCGACAGGCCTGAGGCATCTCAAGAGTGGGTAGGAGTAAGATCGGCGATAGAGTTGGCCCTCCATCAGGATGAAACGGGAGGCTTTCTTCCTAACGAGGGCAGCTTCTGCACGGTTTTCCGGCAGGGTACTGTCAGTGATGTACCGGATGTACTTGTCCATCCAGCTCGGCTCGGTGGTGACTTGATGTACTTCCATCGGGTTCTCGTAGCTGGGACTTTTAAGGTGCTCAATGTAGGCGCGCCCCAGCGACAAGTTCGGCAGAGTCACGAGCCTAGACAGCGCATCTGCACGCGCATTCTCTCCTCGGGGGATGTGGAAGATGCTGAAGCGCCGGAGGCCTGCTGTACTCGTGCGGACCTGCTCCAGGTACTTCATCATCTGGGCGTCCCTCGCCTCGTATTCTCCGAAAACTTTTCTGGCGACCAGTTTGGAGTCGGTGAAGACCTTCAAGTCCTGCATACCCAGTTCGCGGGAAACTCTTAGGCCCGCGAGGAGTGCTTCGTTCTCCGCCTGGTTATTGGTTGTGGCGAACTTGAAGCGGAGGGCGCATTCCGCCACAACCCCATCATAGTTGGTGAGGATGAGGCCTGCTCCGCTCCCGCCGGCATTGGATGCTCCATCTACGTGGAGGATCCAGGGCTCTTCTCCTGGCCCGGGCTCCGTTGCTGTCTGCTCTGGCTCCTCGGCGAACCCGGTGCACTCGACCACGAAGTCGGCCAGGACCTGGGCCTTTTGTGATGACCTCGGTCAGTACGCTATGTCAAATTCGTTGAGCAGCAGGGACCACTTAGCCAACCTCTCGGATGTCTTAGGTCGGGTGAGGATAGTCCTCAGCGGCTGGTCCGTCACGACCACTATTGGGTGTGCTTGGAAAAGGATTTTTGTCCTCAGGGCGACGAGAGGAGTGTAACTCTCCTCAGGGACAGGGGTCCCTCTCAGCCTTGGTCGGTACCTCCGAGAGCTCGGAGCTTGGGGTGCTAGTTTCCAGGTCCTGGACACTTCAGCAGGGTTCGGCTTCTTCAGGGGTCCTCCGTCGAGCTCCCACCTCGTACGGTCCGCCTCCTCGGTGCGGATGTACTTCTGGGCCTGGAGAAGGAGCTCGAAGTAAGTCTTGGGTGGCTTCTTATCCAGCGAGTAGGTCAGGCGGGAGGTCCTGAGCCCTCGCTTCAGTGCCAGCATGGCGACTGGCTCTTCATGACTGTAGATCTCCAACGTGGCGGCCTTGAAGCGGGCCATGTAGTCCCGTAGGGGTCGCGGTCCAGCTGCCGAATGGAGAAGAGGCTCTCTGCCTCTCGTGGCAACTTCCTGCAAGCATCGAAGTGTGCCACAAACTTCTGCCCTAGCTGGGCGAAGGAGCTGATGCTCTCCGGCTCCAAACGGGTGAACCACACCCGAGCTGCCTTCCGGAGAGTGGCAGGGAAAGCGACGCAGAGAAGAGCGTCGGTGGCCCCCTGGACCCTCATGAGGGTCCGGTAGCTTTCCAGGTGGTCCAGGGGGTCGGTGGTCCCATCGTAAGGATCCACCTGCAGCATTCGAAACCAGTTACGGGATCGACTCTGCTTGAATTTCTTGGGAGAATGGGGGACGGGCATCGTAGCTCGCTGGCTCACTAGCGGAGCCCGGCATGCTGGCGAATCGGTGGGCGAACTTCGCCAGCTTGCGCTCATGTTCTTCCAGGTGCCTTTCCGCCGTGCCGGACGGCTTCATCAATGGACCCCTTCGCCGAAGGGGACGGAGAAGGTGACATGGATGCATGGCACCCGTGGCAGGGGGTCTTGCTTTTCTTGCCTCGGTGGGGTCTGGGCACCTCCCGCCACGGGTTTAGCGAGCAGCTCTCTCTGTCAGCAGAGTCGGTTTGTTGTCTCTTCGCCAGAGCTTGATGGCTACCCCGGTTGTCAATGATGGCCCGCGATTGTGATGGCCTTCCTTGGAAGGAGTGCAGGCTGTTGCGGGGAGCTGCGGCATGGGCCGCCGGGATCCCTAGCTATTGGTTGGTAGCCACGGACTGGTGCTGGTGTTGGAGCTAGCGCACTGCCGTGGCTGGACCGGAGCGGGTGGCTTCGTCTCTTGGCGGTGCGGGTTCTCCCGAGAGGGGGAGTCCCCCGCATGACTGGTGGAGGCTTCACTTGCCCTTGTCATCACCATCGTTCCGCCTGGCTTGTCTGTGAAGAGATGGAGGGTTTACTGTCCCCTACCTGGCACGCCAATCTATTGCCGCCAAGACCATCGCGGCCCGTAGCTACTGCTGGCGCCAGAGTGCGCTTCCTTCGCTACCTGCCGGTCCTCTGCTCCTGTACTTGCGAAACAGAGGTTAGTGACCCGGGTCGGGATTTCCGGTGGGGGCACTCCGATGATCAAGTTGGTGACGATCCAGGAGAACAGATCCTCCTGGTCGGGCCCCTCTTGATAAACTCCACTCTAGGAGGAGTGAGAGATGTGTGTAGGTGAAAACGTGACTGGGGGAGACTAATAGCGAGGACAGAGGGTTCCCTATCACTTCACTTCTCCTTGTTTCCCTCGTTTTCCCTTAGCTGTGGTTTTTTTGGTGGTGGCGCTTCGCCCTCTTGGTCGAGCTTACGCTTGTATTGTTGGTGGTGATTTTGGTGCTACTGGTATGTTACCTCTCCCTCGTGGGGGTGACGATCGTTCTTTGTAGTTGAAAATTGGTCGTTTGAAGCTTGCCTCGGGATCCTTGCTGGATTGGCAGGCACGTGCGACGGGATTTCGTGCCATAGACGAGATACCTTTCCTGACAGATGATGGGGGAAGCTTCCATTCGCTCTGACATTCTCTCCGGTTGCCCCATTCCGGGAAGCCTGGCAGAGCCTCGATTCGGAGGCCACCGCCCTAGGGGTGCGTGCTCTCTGGCCGGTCCATCTCTTGGAAGTACGGCTGGGCAGGTAGTTATGGCGGTATGGGGGGCGTCGTTCCGTGGTTCTCGGGTGGCTCGCCGGTGTCCTGGGATGGCTGGGCTTGCTCCGGTCTGGATGCTCCGAGCTCGTGCGGTCGCCTCGGTGGAGGAGGGGAGAGTGCGGGCCCGGTTCAGAGGGGCGCGCTCGGAGAGGCTCCACATCGGCGAGTGAGCAGTGAGCTCGACCTCGACCGCAGGGCACTAGCCTCCGAGGGTCTCGCTCTGGAGGGCGGAGGACAAACCCGGTCCAGAGGGCGCGCGCTCGAAGAGGCTCCACATCGGCGGGTGAACGGTGAGCTCGACCTCGACCGCAGGGCACTAGCCTCCGAGGGTCTCGTTCTGGAGGGCGGAGGATGGACCCGGTCCAGAGGGCGCGCGCTCGGAGAGGCTCCACATCGACGGGATTCCTTTTTTTTTTTTAATAAAAAAAGGGGAGATTATTCACCAAACTTTCCGTGCATGTTTTTCTGAATGTGAGTTTAGTTTGCAGTCTTATATTATAGTATTATACCTGTGATGTTTAAATATATATATATATAAAATCCTTGTAGAGATCCCTTGGGATCTCAAACCCATCTCAACTGTTCGGAATCCAGGCTCCTCCAAAAGGCAAGAAGCAGGTAGAGCTTATGCCACTATATTATGTACAAAATCTTCAATAAAATTCATGTTCTTCCCCGGAACATCTGATTTCTATTGCGTCAAAATATTTAAAGTTACAATAGCTCCTTTATGATCTTTTTAGCTTAGTGCTCCAAAGAAGATATAGTAACAGCCACCCTTGGGAACATCCTTTGGGCTGGTTTGGGGACGTCCTGCTATGGCAAACTATAGTGGAAAGGATACCTTTATCTCCTCAAGATGAAGAACTGCTAAGAACTACATAAATATTTTTATGTAATTTTCAAAATATTTGAAAATAAATTTTTTTTTGTGTGTGGCAGAATAAATTTTGGTGTGACAAAATTTTTCAAATACAGTAAAGTAAGATTAGGAAGCCTAGCTTGAGAGGCGGATAGATCCACCATTCTAAAGAAGATTTGGCCCCCTTCTCGTACAAAGAATAGTTAGACCACATGCTCTCTTCCAAAGTATAACCCGGAAGCCAAAAACTTCAACGCCCATCGATGACATGATCTCGAACGGACGTCGATCAGCCTGTCTTCAGTACAAAAATTTTAAAGCAGAAAAAGATAAGAAAAAAAAGAATTTTTAGGATAGAAAAATAGAGGAGAGGGAGAGCTTGGAATTTTTTGGATGCCTTGAAGGGCTGGGGTAGAGACCTGTTTATAGGTTCAAAATTTTAGAGAAAATTTTCAAAATATCTTCAACTAGCTGTTACGGTAGTTACAAAATAAAATTCCAAATTTAAATAAAATTAACCATTATAAAAATCAAATTTGAAATTAATTAAAAAATTAAAAAATGGTAAAAGAAACGCAAAATGCTTGGGCACGCGTGGAAGTGTAATGGGGGGTTACATTTTTTTATTTTATTTTATGTAAGGTAACGCAAACAATCCTCCACAAAAAAAATAAAAAAAATAAAAAATTAATATTATTAAATTCAATAAATAATTTAAAAGTTTTGAATTTTTATTGTGCTCAGTGCAAGTACCTTCTAGGTTTGAATATGCATTTAGTATAAAATATACACAGTATGAAGATGAGCTGACCATAATGTGGGGTAGTGCTATCTAGGCCATGCACTTGCCTTGATTTTCATGAAAATTGCTAGGAATTCGTCCAAGTCCCATAGTCACAGTGTCACAACTATCCTCACTAAGGTAGATCCTCCAAGGATATGTACGACAAAATCATACTTAGCTGAATTTACAGCCTTGTATCTATTAAAAGCTATGCTTAACCTACCATCACAATAAAGCACCACTCTGGTGACTAATATATGGGCTTAAATCCCATCCCTTTCGATATCTCAGTTACTGCCAGCCTTCAAAAGGCCTTTGGTCAAAAGATTTGCCAGAATTTTTTTTGATCTTATAAATAATAGTGGTTTAACTCATAAAGGTCACTATCAAATTTGTATCATGTATCACATTGATGAATGAAATGGCATAAAATTTTAAGGCATATAAGATAGCTGATTTTTGGTATAAATATCATTAATGAATTTCAAAGTAACATATAACTTGCATGCTTCTAACTTGAGTCATTACAAAGAAAATCTTTTATTAGTCCATAAATAAATGTCTTTAAATTTGGTAAGCGAAACTCAATTTGAATGTAGTAAAATAGCATCAATATTAAACTTTATATTAAGAATCTGGGAACCGACTGTTTATTTGATACATCATAGCAATTTTTTTTCTATTGAAAGAAGAGTTGTGTATCATCAATTTCATATTCCATTTTTCATGCTTATTGCTAACAAATCTACATGTAAATTCAAAATAGCCTCTGCAGATTCAATTCAAAAAGAGAATCTAGCAGGAAAATTTTATCTTGGCAAAAGTAAAAACAAAGAGACAAAAATAAAGCATGATATGCGAAACATTTATATTGTATTGAGGCATGTCATGACACAGGGAACAGAAAAACATTTTGTTGGTAAAATAAATTTATCAAAATTCTAATACAGAGCGCTAGCATGCCAAATACATTAAGAGCCCATTTAGATATTCTTATACATTGAACAGAAAATCCTATAGGATTCATAGACTGGATCGTCCATTTATGCATAGACTTATATCAACCAAACTCAACCCAGTCCAAATTCTATGGGAAGAAAGAAAAGAATGGTAAAAATCTTTTGTTTCTTCTTGCAACCCAAAAACTAGGATCTGGCCCGGATAGGAATAGAAATGAAACCTAGATGGGCCAGGCCCAATTCCTATAAGATTTTCAATCCAATCCTGTACGATTATTCAAATAGGCCCCTAGTTCCTTTGGAATTATAAGATAGGGAGATCTGGTTCACACGCTTAGTCATTTTGGGGCCAAATTCCCAGCTTGTGGGAGTAGAAGGAGCCTGCATATTTCTATCATAAATTTATATATATATAATTACAAAGTCAAGAACATCCTTGTTTTTATGTTTATTATGCTCCTATGATATGCTTACATCTTATAAAACCTAGTGGATGAGATCTATAGCATATGGGTTAAAGTAGATGCTCTATTGCCTCTTTCAGATCTGGATTTTATCAAAATTGTAACTATGAATTTATGTAACTGATGGGGAAAAATGATGTATTTATTTTTTTGTTGAAAAAAAATAATATATTTAACTGATTCAGAACTATGATAATATCAATATTACCATTGCCAATTTTCTTTTTGAACAAAATCTTGATTAAACAAAAACAAGAATAATGTGCATATATGTGCTATGAATCTATTTAACTGATGTGGAAGTATGAGCAAAATAATTTCGAACTTTGAAGAGCTATAATCTAAAGGTTTTATAGTTTTTTAAAAGAGATTTATAGATCGAGCTTCATATATATATTTTCCCTATTCACTGACACTTAAAATTATTGATAAAGAAAACATTAGAACAAAATACAGCAATTGAAGCTTAGGTCCAATATCTCAAATGATGTACCTCTAATATTTTCCATGCTTTTAAATCTTAACCATGATTGTGCTGCCTCAAAAAAAAAAGTTTACATCCTGTACCTAAAGGGACCAGAATGCTAATGGCTAGCAGTTTTATCATTCCCAATTCTCTTTATAGCCTCTCTCAACAGCTATATAACAGGCAAGATTATGACTCCCTCCAGTATAATATGTACTTCAGCATCTGTATCAAGATTACAAAATTTATATAATAAAAAAAAATTGTGAATGTTCGGTCAAATGCTTATATATTATGCATTAACAGTGGATGAACAGTTTGTACATCTTGCTGCTCAACACTGGAATTTGGAGGAATTTGAATGCATGTGGCCTAAAAGTATTCATACTAATTTCAAGAATTTCTATATGTTTTAGCTATTAAATTAGAGTTATAAAGCATGGCATGAAATATCCGGAGAGTAATCAAATGTGTTAGCTATACTACTTTCTTCCACTCACTTTCTAGTGGACATTCCACTGTTAATTTTTGAAATCCTCTTGGAAGTTTTTTTTTTTTTTTTCACTGACCCCTGGACTTCGTTCCAGAATCCTGCTTGCCCTCTGCTCCCAGACAAATACAGAAAACAATTTATTGGATGAACAGCAATAAAAAAATAGTTTATCGGTTCGACTATTTTAGATCTTTGCATATCCGTACATTCTTTATAAGAATGCAAAATGTTACGACCGTTACAATGACGTGGCGTATCTCAGATTCCGTCGAGATACGGCTCCTTCGCTAGGTAGCGCCCGGAGATGGATCCACTTCAGTCGAAGTCGAGCATTTCTCTGCTGCTCCGCCAGGTATCCGCTCAGGAGGGGCCCACCTCGGTCGAAGCCGGCGGCCCCTCGCTCCCTCGCCAGGTGGCGCCTTGAGACGGTCCCATCTCGGTCGAGGTCGAGCCGGGCCCTCTGGCTCCTTCCCCAGGTGGCGCCCGGAGACGGGTCCACCTCGGTCGAAGTCGAGCGCCTCTCTACCGCTCCGCCAGGTGTCCGCCCAGGAGGGGCCCATCTCGGCCGAAGCCGGCGGCCCCTCTACTCCCTCGCCAGGTGGCGCCCTGAGACGGTCTCACCTCGGCCGAGGTCGAGCTGGGCCCTCTCGCTCCTTCGCCAGGTGGCGCCCGGAGACGGGTCCACCTCGGCCGAAGTCGAGCGCCTCTCTACCTCTCCGCCAGGTGTCCGCCCAGGAGGGGCCCACCTCGGTTGAAGCCGGCGGCCCCTCTGTTCCCTCGCCAGGTGGCGTCCTGAGACGGTCCCACCTCGATCGAGGTCGAGCCGGGCCCTCTTGCTCCTTCGTCGGGTGGCGCCCGGAGACAGGTCCATCTCGGCCGAAGTCGAGCACCTCTCTGCCGCTCCGCCAGGTGTTTGCCCAGGAGGGGCCCACCTCGATCGAAGCCGGCACCATCCGATCTTTACATTCACTGTATCCAACAAAAAATTAAAATCAATAAAAAATAATTTATATCTAGGTACAAAAATATCCAAATATTTTATTATTTTTTTTTTTATTAATAGTAAAAATAGAGATGATTCGATTCTTGATATTACGATTGGTCGAGGGGCTGAAGTAAATATTCCTGGGTCATGGTTAGGCAAAGTTTTTTTTTGTCATTCTTTAGGCTACGACTCCCACCCATCTCCTTCCTCTTCTTCGAATCTCCATCACCGTCACCATCACGCCATCTCCCTTATGCTCCCTGGAAGACGCGCCTCCTCATCTCTATCCACTCTGCCATCACTGATACTTTACAGTGCTCAGAGGGCACCGACAACCACCACCTCCTCTTGTTCCTGGACTGTCGCTCCCTCGCCTCCCCCAAGCTCGTTGCTGGCATCCGCACCATTGATATCATCGTCCACCCCCTCCCAAAACCTCTAGTTTCACCTCTTTGTTCCTGCATTGGATCCCGCTGATCATCTTCTTTCACGGTGACGGTTTTGCATTCCTATCCTTGGATTTGCATGTCTACGATGCGGTGTACCGGCAGATTTATCGAAAGGTTAACACCATGCTTGATCGCATCCCTAAACTACCAGCTCTTGCCGAAGCATCGGTGGCCGGTGCAATGCGACAACGGGGAGGACATGCTCTGGTTCTTATATAGATAAGGGCTGGCGAGATCTAACCCCACTGCCGCCGGTCTAGCATATCTCACAGCTGCTTCCTCACCATGACAACATTGCCCACCACGTCGCCAATCGATGGGACGCCGCTGCCTGTGCCGGTGAGTAGAAGACTCTTCAATTAGCAAGTCTAGTAGCGATCTAGCCATTCTTGGGGGCAGGAGAGGACTGAAGCAGAGATATGACTGCAGGGAGCAATGATGGAGTTCGCACCAAGAGGAATGTTTTTTCAAAAAATCGGGTTAGAAATAGGTTGGATTGAGATTTTTTTGGGAGTCCGGCTTAAAAACGGGGTATAAACAAGTCAGATCGGGTACCTATATAATAATAAATTGGATTCGGATTCTAAAATCTGCTCTTTTTAATAAACAACTCATGTTCGAATTGAACTTTTTTTTATTTATTATTATTATTATTATTTTTTGACCTGACTTGAATCCAACCATACGCGACCCGATTGTCACCCTTACTCACTGCACCAGTTCCCTTCCCTCCGTTGCTTGTACACTGGCTCTATCATGCCACCCCGTTGTTCCTGGTTGAAGTTTACAAAGCACTTCGATTCTGTTGTTCCAAAAGTTCACAGGAATCCTTTGCATTATCTGTGCCACAGTATGGTTATCTTTGTGTGTGCCAATGGCACACCATTATTATTAAGAACTGCCTTTTCTCCTTCTTCGATAAGTATGCATACCTATCATCTGGGAGGCTTTTTATCTTATCATATCTCCGGGCCTTATAATTCGGATACTTATCTGCATCACAATTACTATATTTATGCTGCAATTTTTATTTCTCCGTTCCTCTGCCGAATCTATAAATACTCAGTTCATATAGCTTATCATCTTTTTACATCAAAAACTGTCCCTCATTTCAACATTGGTTATGCTGTTCTTCTATTTAATGGTCTGCTCCTCAAGTTCAGGATGTCTTCGCCTAACTCCATCCAGGATGTTAAGCTCCAGGATACTTCAAAGCAGGAGGCTGTTAATGTTTCATGGCTCGTTTCATCCTCTTTTTTCAGTATTAATATTACATGTTTGGTTATTAGCTCTACGGCTTCATCTGTGCCCATATGGGATTTTCCTAAAGTTGCTTGGCATGTACTACCTTACTTCAATATTTGTAACTGGGCAAATTTCACCTTATCCTTTATACTGCAGTTTCCTAGCTCCAACCATTTTGTGGAGAATTCTGACTGCAACTATTATTATCAGAGGTATCAATTTTGCAAGTTGTTCAACCATGCCCCACAGTCCACTGCTTATTGGTACAAGGGATTCCACAACACTGTTGATGAAATTCAGTTGTTCTACTTTCTGATGGTCTTCACTACTATCGATCAACCTGTTCGTTTATTATGTACTTCGGGACTCAAGAATTCGGGAAGCTGCATATCTTATCAGAGGGATTCAAGGTATTGGAAACACAAAGCATCCTTGCATTATCTGTTAGCCCAAAAATACAGAGCTGTTTGGAGTATTGCTGCCTCTTATCCATATAAATTATCTCGAGGCTTTCTATTGTATTATTTTCAATATGGAATTCATAGCTGCTGGTGCCAAATCAACAATGCTAATGAAACAGTAAACTGGTGCCAAATCAACAATGCTAATGAAACAGTAAACCACAATGACATTCAAGGAAACCTGTTCATTGTCAATGGTATTATACAAATGAAATTGCTAAGATTTGGATTACAATTCAGGCTACAATTTCGAATCTATTTTCAACTCAATGGTACTGATTTATTGACCAAGCAAATTCCTTTATGTCTTTATGTTCTCACTCATTACAACTTCTACAGTCAGGACTGCCAAACATTTTCAGATGGAAGGAAAATGCAAGACATTATTTCGATAGTTTTTCTTCGTTCCACTTATATCTCTTTATATTTCAACACAGATGGTTTATGTTTTTTGGAACTACAGGATTCTATAATATTTTGGGAGGATTACATTAAACTTCTATTATATACTATTCTGTTTTGGCTTCTGCTATATATAAAGGTTTGTAAACTGGATCTTTATACAGCTTGTAATATTTGGATCAGATAAATGCAAGGAAGGCATATGTTTCCTACCAACAAAATTATGACCCATGACTATGTCTTGTGGATCTATGCATGAGATCCGGTTGATGTGACACCATGATAGCGCGGTTTGAATTGATTTGGATTCGAAAGAAATTGAGGAAACGCGAGAATCCAATTTAAATTTTAAATTAATCAAATATATAAAATTTAATTAAAAGATAAAATAGGTTAAACAAATTATACAAATTAAGTATTTTAAATCTAAATCCGATATATTTAATAAATAAATTAAATGGATTGGTCTGTTTATGACCCGAATTCATTAAACTCAATTCGAACCTTTTTAAGATATGTCAAATATGGATCAAGTTGACCGATCAGATTATATTTTACTATCCCAATGATGAGATGAGATGGCTGACACGAAGACATAATTACTGTTGCGACACCTCAAGAAAAAAAATAGTAAATTGCTAAAATTAAAATATTTAATTAATTTTATTTTATGAATGGTTAGAATTTTTTATTTTATAAAAAAATAAAAAAAACATTATAATATTTTTTTAAATAGGATGGAGCATATATATATACCGGGATGAATATAACTCACATAGTAACTCTTTCGATAATAAACGTACAATTTTTCATAAAAAAAAAAATAAATCAACGTACAATTTTAAGGTTTTATAGTATCGCGCATGTGGCTGTTTGTTTGTTTTTTTTTTCCGAAATTGCTCCCCTCCCTCCAAATTCCCCCCAAATTTAAACTCCCCGTTCTCGATCTCTCCTCCGCCCATCCCTCGCTCTCTCTAGCACTGACACTAATTTTGTCTCGTCGATCGATCTCGAAGGGAAGTTTCGGGATTTTTGTTCTTCGATCATGGCGTCCAGGACCCTGGAGCTGACGCTGATCTCCGCCACGGACCTCAACGACGTCAACGTCTTCTCCAAGATGGACGTCTACGCGGTGGCCTCCATCGCAGGCGACCAGCGCTCCCGGCAGCGCACTGCCGTCGACAAGGGCAGCGGCACCAACCCCTCTTGGAACGCCACCCTCCGCTTCGCTGTCCCCGCCGTGAACGACGGCCTCGTCCTCCACGTCCTCCTCCGCTCCGAACGCGCCCTTGGCGACCGCGATGTCGGCGAGGTCCACATCCCCCTCAAGGAGCTCCTCGACGCCACCGCAGCCGGCGGCGGCGATAAGTCTGGCCACCTCGTCAGCTATCAGGTTCGCCAGCCGTCCTCCGGCAACCCCAAGGGCGTCCTCAACCTCTCCTACAAGTTCGACGACGCCCCGGCGGCTCCGCCTGTCTTCCCCTACTCCTTCCCGGCGAACGAGAACAAGTCCAGCGATCTCCCCACCGCGTATCCGGCGGTGCCCCCTTACCCGCCGCCAGGAGCGTACCCTCCGTCCGTGCTGTACCCGCATCCCGCCGCGGCAGAGTCGGAGAATGGGGATCCCGCCGGACCCAGCAGCGGCCATCCACCTTCCGCGAAGCAGGGGAAGGAGTCGAATGTCAGCGAGCCCGTCACTGCCTACCCTGCCGTGGCCCCGGCGTACCCGGCGCCGTGGGTTTATCCTTCGCCTCCGGCGGGGTGCCCGCCGTCGCAGGCGCCGTACGGATATCCTCCACTGCCGGTGGGTTACTGGTACGGTGCTCTGCCGCCGGCGGGTTACGGGTACGGTGCTCCGCCAGCGGTTCAGAAGCCAAAAAAGGAGAAGGGCAAGATGGGGTTGGGGATGGGGCTTTTGGGTGGGGCCGTCGGCGGGCTGCTGATCGGGGATATGATGGTGGACGCCATGGAGGCCAGCCTCTTCGACGGCATCGACTTCTAAACTAATTTATCATGGTTTAATTTCTACTTAAGTTCTTTCTCTGGCCTAAGTTTAAGGAATTATGTAATGTTTATTTTACTTATTTTATTTTTTTTGGTTGTATATCACTGTAATTTTATCTGGTTTTATATATTATTATTTATTTTTATTTATATAGATATTCAAGCTTATATTTTTTTGGTTGTGTATCACTGTAATTTTATCTGGTTTTATATATTATTATTTATTTATATTTATATAGATATTCAAGCTAATAATAAGTTGTTTGAAAATGTTATGATAACTATCATAGTTCTAGTTGCATAAAATAGTATTTTTGATTTGGGGGTGTCATCATGCTAGTCAAGAGATGGTATCAACCATTATGGTCGTAGCGCGGTTGATAAAAGCATGGCTCTACCTCTTTCCAGTCTAGGTTCGAGACATGATCCCTTGGCTGACTCGGTTAAAATTTAGATTTTTCGGGTGCACATGACTCGGGGTGGAGCGGCTGATACTCCGGCACCGTAGTGGAATTAGGCTGACGTACTCACCCGTTGATGAGAAGGGTATGCGAAAAATTTATGGCCTGTATCGAACAATGGTCTAATGGGTTGGGGGTTCAATAGGAGAGCTACACTGGGGGTTATTCCTCCTATCCCTTCTTTTATAAAAAAAAGAAGAAGAAGAAGAGAGAGATGGTATCCAACAAATTAAATTTTTATTTTACAATTCGTATCATTCAATTGATGATGATATTTAGGGAGTTTGAACACTAACATGAAGCTGGATTTTTTTATCATTATCTTGAATTTGATTTGAGGTTAAAATTTCAAAGTGAACCAAATACATGTCTAATTTGGTTTTTTTAAAAATTTTTAGTCAATTTGAGCTTAAATCAGGCTTGGTTCGAACTTGAATTAGATCTTAATTTAAGCTACATGCAATATTTTTTTCTGTTGGAGTCTGAGTAAACATTTAATTGATTGAAAGAATTAAAAAAAAAAAAAACCATGAATAAAATCTTGTCCAATAGCCCATTTTGTATTAAATATAATCAAGCCTTATCAAGTTGAGATTGATTAGGCTGGTTTGGCTTTTGGCTTGGTTTGATATTATCTTTGGGCCTGCTTTGCTGGATTAAACTTGGTTTGTTTGTTCAGCTTCCGCCTTCCAACCAAGCTTGATTCAAGCTTTTCTTAAGTTAGGTTCTAGCTGTTTAGTTAGTTTGGCTACTCTCAATTTATGTATGCATGTATATAGTATATACCACTTCTATATTTTTCATGTTTTTTTAAGAAAATATATTTGCTATTTAAAATAACAAATAATTATGCTGTAGTGCTCACGGGCCTGTTACATGGAGGCTGGATCCTATGAACCCAGTCCATCAGTTAAGCTGGGTGGAAGCATAGCATAACTTGGTCTGGTCCTGAAGTTGAAGGGGGTAACTGGATTGCAAAGCTGGAAATGGCCATAGTCATATTGAGCCACTTCATCCGCAGCTGATACACTCTTGTTTGGGTTGCATCCATGATAAATTTCAGTACAAGAGGCCTAAGGCTTGTCTACAGCCCAGTAGGCCTTTTTTAGACTAGAAAGTGCTTTTCGCGAGACAAGTGGTTCATCATGACATTGAGCAGTTGCAGATGCTGATGATGGTGATGATGGGAGATGGATACACAAGAATCAAACATGGGAGTAGCATGGTTTTCAAAAAGGAGGGATGAATGGGATGTACTTAGCATCAAGAGGAAGGGTGTAAGGGGTCTACTTTGTTTATTATATGTATGTATCTGTGTATGTACATATATTTACATATTTACACCATACATCTACATATGTACATACATATATGCATTCATGTGCATATATACATATACCTTTATGTAAATATGTATGCATATATACACATCTATACATATGTATTTTGTGTATGTGTGTATTTATATATCCATAAATTGGTTCAAGTTCATATTGGGCTTAGTTAAGGCTAAATGTAGCTTGGAATCTGTTCCATGTTTACATTTCGGGCGTGGTCTTGGTTGACAAGAATGAATTGTGACCCAAGGCATGGCTTGAAGCTAGCCTAAGCCCACTTGTAGCCCTAGACTAGGAACTCTGAAGCCGACACAAACCTTATTCTAACTTGTATTTCCATGGAAGGCCTGGGCCACCTAGCACGTCTTTACAGGCGCCTAACTCGTTCTTCTTTTAAAGAAATTACAACTCATGCATGAGTTAAGTTCCCCATATTTTTACTATTAAGGTTTTCGACGCTATCTAAGTTTGTACCCGAATAACTTATTCCAGGCCGACCTAGCCCAAGCAAACTTGAATTGTGTTATGAGTTGAAGAGTAGGAGTCGGATTGCTATTGGATTTGATTTCTCAGAATTGTCACCGAGTTAGATCGAGTTCAAGTTCGGACTTCTCTAGTTTTCTTAGAGAGTTGTTGTTCAACCCAACCCACCTAAGTTAGGGTGTCGCAATATTGGACAAATGTAAACATCCACGTTACATTAACTTAGCTTGTAAGTGTTAATACTAGTTATACAAATTGGTCCGTCATCTCTCTCTCTCTCTCTCACACACACTTAAGAACTAGATCTTTCTCTGGAGGAACAATTTTTCACTATAAAGTAAATTGTTGTGAGCCTATGAAGTGAATAAGTTTTGAGGGATCAGGGTTTTATTTTATTTGGAGTAGGTCATCAATGGAATTGATATGGAATAAGAGTAAGGATGAAAGTGGATTTGATAATATTGATCCAGGTCCAATTTAGTATTTGAACATATTTGTATAGGGATAAAAATTTAAATATTTTATATCCATTTCTATCAAAAAAAAAAAAAGAAAAAAAAGAAAAAGGAAGGGTATATGAATAGATAATTATCAAATCCATATCCGAATATCTAATTTTATTTATATTTATATTTATATTTTTAGTATCCGATTTATATTTGAATCTATCTAAAATAAATACAAATATAAAATTTGACATCCAACTAATATATATATATATATATATATATATATATATATATATATATATATATATATATATATATATATATATATATATATATATATATATATATATATATATATATAATATTTATCAAATAAATAAATATAGATATGGATATATTAATAATTAATTTTATTTCAATCTTAAATAATAATAATAATAATAAAAAGGTCAACTACTCTTAATTTTTTTAAAAAATAATTAATTTATTTTTTTAAAAAAGAAAGCAGATAAAAGTGCCAATTTCAAGTACGTGATGGTGAAAACACGTGATTTTAACACGGACACGATCTTTGTTTAAGATGCAGGCAATGTATTAAATGTCCTAAAAGAATACTTCTTTTCTTCTTCTCTCTTTCGTCCTATTTTCTTAATGAATGGTCTCAGTCCGGTCATGCCCTCATATTCTCTGAAAAATGATGCAGGCATGGATGCTTGAAATCGAAATAAAAAGGAAGATATTGTGGCTTGCATTGCATCTAGGGCACATGAATATCTAATGTTTCTCAAATATATGGCAAGATTGATATCTAAGCTTTGGCCTCTAAATATTATTACATATGTCTCGTAAATATTTTTTTTTTTTGGATAAGTCTCGTAAAATTTCTTTAGCATTGAAAGGTAGCTGACGAGGAGGATTCACAGCACCACAAAGGCACAAACAACAGATTCAATGGGCATGTTGAGAATGCCATCATTTTGGCCCCGCCTAAAAATGTTGATGATGTTTTCATGTACATGCCATGTGACCCACAAGACGGCATCTTTCACGAGAAAGAATGATCTAGGTTCTTTCGCGATTATGACCGTTGGATCACACCCCACAGATCTCGACGCACTCCAAACTTATCCATTCATCCCGCGATGAAAGGTAAGGAGTCGACAGCCATCCCTAAAAGGCATAAATTAAAAGCATTACTCTATTTCTGGTCGTTGATTTGAGCTTATTAAAGGAGAAATAATGGTACACGTGACCCACAAGACGGCATCTTTCACGAGAAAGAATGATCTAGGTTCTTTCGCGATTATGGCCGTTGGATCACACCCCACAGATCTCGAAGCACTCCAAACTTAACCATTCATCCCGCGATGAAAGGTAAGGAGCCGACGGCCATCCCTAAAAAAGGCATAAATTAAAAGCATTACTCTATTTCTGGTCGTTGATTTGCGCTTATTAAAGGAGAAATAATCGTAATTATTTAATTTCAAATCGCAAAAGATCTCTTTTCCCTTGAAGAACCGCGCTGCGTTTCTTTTCTTTTTGGATCCATGCGTCTCTTCGAGTTGGCGAGAATCCCTCCACTAAATAAAGACCAAAGATATGCCAAAATTTATTTTTTTATAAAAAAGTAGTTGTACCCAAAAAAAAAAAAAAAGAAAAAAAAAAAGAAGAGCATAAAGATAGAAGACCAATGGGTGTTAAGAAAGAAAATGGTGGTCCGTCTAAGGGAAGCTTCCAGAGGGGTGGGTAGTGGGTAGCAAATGTGCATCGACCAATTAACCCTGCTCTCTCCCTACGGGTGTTAAAAAAGAAAAAACGATGGTGGAAGCTTCCAGAGGGAGTGGGTGGCAACTGTACATTGATCAATTTCCCTCTCCTTTCCCCCTGTACAAATACCAATTCCACGCCCGGCGATTCGGCGCTCCGGCTCATTTCCTGTGGAGAAGGGGGAGAAGGAGAGGCAGAGGAGGAGAGAGAGAGGGATAGAGAGATAGAAGATGGTGGTGAAGGTCTATGGTACAACCATGTCCACGTGCACGGTACGTGTGCTACTGTGCTTGGAGGAGATGGGAGCCGGGTACGAGCTGGTGCCAGTCAACATGGCCATCGGTGAACATAAGCAGCCCGCTCACCTCGCCCGTAACGTATGTACTCTCCCTGTTAAACCTTCTGATACTTCTAATAATCCTCTTCTATTAGTCCTTTATTCTCCCCTTTTTTTTTGCCCTTTCCTTCTTTTTCTCTTATGGCGATCGCCTTCTTATTCCTACGATCGCTTTCTCTATGCAGCCCTACGGTCAGGTGCCTGCCTTTGAGGACGGTGCTCTGGTTCTCCACGGTGAGCTCCCAGCATATTGCTTATTTTTGGACTTCTTTATTTGTAGTGGAGACTAATATTTTGATGATTGGATTTCAATTTAACATACTTTTCTTAACAAAGCTAAGACATATGGCGTGAAGGGATTTGCGTGGTTCTTTAATTTTTAAAATCATGAGGGGCCACATAGATGCCATTATAGTTCCCTGTTTATATTTTTCTTCTACCCATCGACGGCTTGGAGGCAATTTACAAGACAAGTTTAGATCATTGATGCCAAATTTGTTGAAAATCAAATGAATTGCAAATTTATTTCAAAAGAAACATTACACAATGTTTGTCGGTCTCATATGACAATAAGGGCAAATTAGTAAGTTCATTCGGAATTTATAAAAATAACTGTTGTTAAATCCTTTCATCTTCCTTACCACAAAGCTATCGTGAAAAAAAAAAAAAAAAATTTTAAATTATATAGATCTATAAAACTAGATTATTTCGTCCTATCTCAAGTTACACAATTTATTTGGGGTCGATTGAGAATTATGATCCTAGATCTGAATTCAATGAATCAGGTAACTGTGGTTTAGAATCATGGATGGAGCATGAATTAAACTCCAATTACGTATCAAATGGGGAACAAATTGTAGTTCAGAAATGGATAATGATCGAGGGAACAGATAAGTTATATATATATATATATATATCCAACTTTTCCATTCTAAACTTTGAACCAAACACAAAAGATGGCCCAGTAAATCAGACCTAATAAGTGGATGCATGGGATTTCAATCTTAATCTCAAACTCGAAGCCCATTTTTAGTTGCATTTAAGCTAGGTTCAAGTCAACCTGCTTTGGCTACACGCATCTGCAATCCTCTTGACATTTGTCCCATCCTATCCTATGGATGGTTGTGACGCCGAAATGAAATGCTTGTCATATGACATAATTTGGCCACTTTGCCAAGGAAATTTTGTGACCGACCAAGGTGGTCAAAAATTGCGGGCAGGACCTCGGCTAAGGTGGCCAAGGCATATTGGCTTCTAGCAATAATTTCCACAAAATGAAGTACCACTTTCTTTTCTGAATGCCCTGATCCCTTAACATTATGAAATGATCAGAATCTCGAGCAATTGCAAGGTACGTTCTGCGCAAATGCAAGTCCTCTGGTGCTGACCTTCTGAAGGAAGGTAGCTTGGAGGAGTCGGCCATGGTGGATGTGTGGTTGGAAGTGGAATCCAACCAATTCGACCCAGCCATCGGTCCCATCTTCTATCAAATCTTCATCACCCCCATGTTTGGCGGTGCCCCCGATCAGAAGGTCATCGACGCCAATTTAGAGAAGCTGTGCAAGGTGCTGGACATCTACGAGGCCAGGCTATCCAAGACCAAGTACCTGGCTGGAGACTTCTTTAGCCTTGCAGATCTCAGTCACGTACCTTTGTTGTGTTACTTCATGGCCACCCCTCATGCTTCTGTCGTCAATTCACGCCCCCATGTTAAGGCATGGTGGGAGGCCGTTTCGTCGAGGCCGGCGGTCAAGAAGGTGACCTCTGCCATGCCTTGTTCTGCATGAAAGGATCCAAGGAGGAGGTCATTGGAAATGAATAAAGAGTGTGCTTCAGCTGCAGGTCTTGTTTGTGTTTGTGTTTAGGTGCCTGCATCGGTGTCTTGTGTCCTTGAGTCCAGGCTCTGCGAGTCCGCCACCAGTCTCTTGAACGCTTTTTGGGTTGAGGATGGCATGTTGGATAATAAAATATTGTGATGTATCCGTCTTTTCGCGTACCTACTATGGTTTTTATGTGCATTTTGATCATCCATTTGACAAACATGTAGTGCAAACGCCTTTTCCTTTTTGGGTTTTTTTTTAAAAAAATAATATTTTTTAAAATTTTATTTCCTAATTAATGCTAGCCGAAAAATATTTATCGATTTAGATATATGGTACCTTAAAAAAATAAAAAAATAAAATCATCGGTTCAACCCATGATTTTAAAAAATATTAATAAAAAAAATTGCTTGAAATCATGGTTGAACTTGCGTTTTCAAGAAAATGCAGGTTGAACCTGCAATTTCTTGAAATTACATGTCCAACTTGTGATTTTTCTCCATTTTTTTTAAAAAAATTTTAATAAAAAATAAATAATAAAAAATAATAAAAAATTAGAAATAAAATTAGAAATAAAAAATAATAATATGATACAATAATAATTTTTTTAAATTTTTATAATTTACAATTTTGCAGTCCGGTCATCGATCCGGTCATCGATCTGATAGCCAGTCCGGCTTCGATCATCGATACGATAGTCAGTTCGGTTGCTAGATCGGTGCAGATCGATCGCCGGTCTAGCTGCCAGTCTGGCCACTGGTCTGACATTTGGTCACCGGTCTGACAGTCGATCCGGTCGTCAGGATTCGGTCAGGCCACCAGGGTCTGGACACCGGTCCGGTCGCTGGTCCTGCCACCCATACGATCACCGATCTAGTCGCCAGGGTTCGGCCTCCGGTTTGACTAGACCAGTGGCCGGACCCTGGCGATTAGATCGGTGACCATATGGGTGGCAGGACCAGCGGTCGGACCGGTGGCTGGACCGGCGATCGGATCGGTGGTCGAATCCTGACGACCGGATCGACCATCAGATCGGTGACCGACTGTCAGACCGGTGGCCGGACTGGCAGCTAGATCGGCGATCGGACTGGCATCGACCTAGCAGCCGAACTGGCTGTCGGATCGATGGCCGGAGCCATACTGGCAATTAGACTAATGGCCAGATCGGCGACTGGACCACGAAATCGCAGGTTATAATAATTTAAAAAAATTATTATAGTATCATATTATTATTTTTTATTTTAAATTTTTTTAATTTTTTTTAATTTTTTTATTCTTTATTTTTTATTAAAATTTAAAATAAAAAAAGATGGAGGAGAAATCGCAGGTTGGACATGCGTTTTCTTGAAATCGCAGGTTCGACCAACATTTTCTTGAAATCGTAGGTTGGCCTGTATTTTTTTGAAATGAAAGGTTGGACCTGCGATTTTAAATATTTTTTTATTTTTTTTTAAATCATGGGTTCAGCTCGTGATTTTATTATTATTATTTTTTAATACTGTATACCTCGGTAAATTTTTTCAGCTGGCATTATTTGGGAAAATAAAATTTTAAAAAACATTATTTAGAAAAAAAAACCTTTCTTTTTCTTTTATTATTACGTAATATGGTGGGAACGAGATTTGGGTGTTTGAATCTGAAAGCTTCTGGAAAATGGTGGCAACCCGAGGGCTTGACCCTCGAGTCTTCGCGGAGAAATATAGAATTTAGATTACTGGAAAGGCCAAATGAGCCTTTTGGGGAGATGCTTTAGAAAGAGATGGACAGGATCTTTCGGGAAAAGTCTTTCTGCATCGTGTACGGTGCAAAAAATTCAATACGGTCTATATCATATTTTTTTATTGATTCAAATGTATTTACTGTAGCATGATAAAATTGGAGCTGAGTGTGACTAGCATTAATTATCATTCAGCTTTTATTTGAAATTTTTGTCCAGATCGAAATATCCTTTTCTCCGGTCTCTTTTCTGTATGGATGTCATAGATTTTGAACTAGGATGTCGTAGTTTTTGAACTCGGATGTCGTAATACTGTTCCAGATTTTAATTTATATTTTTTTACAGGGGTGTTGTAGGTTTTGAACTAGGATGTCGTAGCTTTTGAACTAGGATGTCGTTTTCAGGTTTTAATTTATATTTTTCTGCAGGAATGTCGTAGGTTTTGAACTAGGATGTCGTAGCTTTTGAACTATAATATAGATTTTGAACTAGGATATCGTAATACTGTTTCTGGTTTTAATTTATATTTTTTGCAGGGATGCCATAGGTTTTGAACTAGGATGCCGTAGCTTTTGAACTAGGGTGTCGTAATACTATTTCAGGTTTTAATTTATATTTTTCTGCAGGGGTGACGTAGATTTTGAACTAGGATGTTGTAGTTTTTGAACTAGGAAGTCGTAATACTGTTTCAGGTTTTAATTTATATTTTTCTGCAGGGGTGTCGTAGGTTTTGAGCTAGGATGTCGTAATACTGTTTCAGGCTTTAATTTATATTTTTTTGCAGAGGTGTCGTAGGTTTTGAACTAGGGTGTTGTAATAATATTTCTAATTTTAATTTATATTTTTGCAGGGTGTCGTAGATTTTGAACTAGGATGTCGTAACTTTTGAACTTGAGTGTCGTTATATTGTTTCTGGTTATTTTTGAATCAAGATGTCGTAGGTTTTGAACTAGGATGTTGTAAGTTTTGAACTAGGATGTCGTAATACTGTTTCAGGTTATTTTTGAACTAGGATGTCGTAGTTTTTGAACTAGAGTCTCGTAAATTTTGAACTAGATATCGTAATACTGTTTCAGGTCATTTTTTAAACCAAGATATCGTAGATTTTGAACTGGGATGTCGTAGTTTTTGAACTAGGATGTCGTAACGGTATTTTAATCTAGACGAAAATTTCAATTAATGCTAGTCATGTTAGCTTTTGTCTCATGATATTACAGTAAATATTTTTGGATCAATAAAAATGTGCGATACAGATCATGCTAGATTTGCTGTGCATAGGGTGCACAAAAAATTACTAGGGTCTTCCGTTGCTCATTGTTTTTTGCCATCCTTTTTCTCTATTTGACATCATCCGTCGAATAGCGATCTACACCGCTCTCGAAGCATTCCAATTTTTTATCTTCTGCACAGATCTCAAAGAATCATTGCGAGAGATGCGACCGTGCCCCTCCCAACTTCCCGCCATTGAAATTTATTGCCCAATCCGCGGTAAAAGATGGGCTCAAACGCGAATATAAACATCCGGCGGGCGAATTACGCGGAGACACATGGCAGGCACTCACGCATCGTTCGGTCAGAATCGATAGCTCCAGCCCGTGGTCGCGGCATCTATAGTGTAGACATTTTTATATAACTTACAGTTCCGATTTGTTAATTATAAAAATTATAAAAAAAATTAGCAAACATATAACTTTCATTTGTTAATTTTATATATTTTTTGGGTACGACTTGATTTGTTTATGAATCACTAGAAACATGGGGATGGCCCGGTGGACCAATCAATTAGTGCGAGCCGTATGATGCTGTCCCTGTCTATATTGCCAACGTGATGTGATGAGTACATATGATGGAGAATAGCATTTAATTAGCATATTCGCTGCATTTCCGACCATCAGCCAAGGCTTGCAGGCTGCCAGGCTATGTATCTTGTCTTCATCGTCTTTATAATATTTAACTATTTTTTAATGATATAACAGGTCAGAGGAGCTTTAACGAATTGTACCTTCTCTTAAAAAAGTATTAATTATGTCTTTCTTATCTTCTTCAGATAATATTAAATAAACTTTAATATTATTATAATTGTTAAAAAAATATGAAGTTACGTTGCACCTTGCAACCACTCCGGTTACGAAAAAAATAAAAACACGCATAAAATTTTTATATGCATCTATTTTTTTTAATATTTTTAATAAATAAAATATAGAGAAAGCTTCCGCGATGATTTTTTTCTTATATTTTTTAGATATTTTTGGAGGATTATTTGATATGATGTAGTTTATGTTGTGCATGCTTTGCCTTCTTTATCATGGATCACATGTCTAATGCTTGGAAGCGGATTTTCATTATCCCCATTCTCAAGCAGCAAGATATTTTTGAACCTGCTCATTTGAGGTCCATCACTCTTTGCAACACTTTATATAAAATTCGTGTTAAATTTATAGTTATCAGGATACAGCCTATTCTCCCTCACATTATATGTCCCGAATAAGGGGTTTTTATTAGGGGTCGGTGCATCTCTGATAATGTGTTCATTGCCTAGGAGTTCATGTTTGATTTACAGAGGGCTCTGATCCGATGAAGTCTGATGGCCATCAAACTGCACATGGAGCGAGCTTACGACTATATGCAGTGGGACTTCTTGGAATAGTCCCTGCTTCATTTTGGGTTCCACCCTTGGTGGATTTCTCGCATCCTAGCTTGTGTCCTCCGGCCTTCTTTTGCTATGCTTATAAATGGTACTTCTATGGACTTTTTCTGCTTCAATGTTGTTCTTCGCCAAGGTTGTCCTCTATGTCCTTATTTATTTATTATCTGTGCTGATGCCTTGTCGTGAGCTCTGCAGGTTGCGGCTTCGGACACGAGATCCTTCCCTATATCCCTGCCTCAGGAGCCCACTCTATCTCACATCTTTTATTTGTAGACAACTGCCTTCTTCTCGATCGAGCCACGATCCATTGTGCCCAAGGGTATTGTCGAATTATGGAGGGATATTGCTTAACTTCTGGCTAGCGAGTTAATTTGCAGAAATCTACCATCCATTTTAGCCCCAGGACACCTGCTCGGGCTCGTCACCTTATTCGTCACATTCTTGGCATTTCTGAACATAGAGGTTGCCTACTATCTGGGGATTCCCATCACTGGCAGAAGACTTCTCAGGGCTGATTGTGATTGACTGATCCTAGCGGTTCAGGAGAGAGTGGTGGGCTGGCAGGGGAGAGTCCTCTCTCATGGGCAGGATCATATTGATCCGATCCATCTTATCCTCCTAACATATTTATATGTTATCTAATGCAATCATCCCTATCTCTGTAGTCAGCAAGGTGGAGCAACTTATTCATACTTTTTTTTGGGTCTTGGATCTAGTGGTCGGGGCGTTCATCTCCTCAATTGGCGTGATGTATGCCAACTGCTTCAGGAGGGTGGCCTGGGCATTCATTCCTTGTCTACCACATGAGAAGCCTTGCTAGCCAGGCATGTTGCCAGGTTTTTGCTTTGTCCTGACAGTCTATGATTTTCTATGATGCATGCCAGGTATGGCCCGATATCTTTGGCAGAGCCTCTTCATAGGGGATGGCATTGCTCCCCTCTTTGGAGGGAGATGGTGACCAGAGCCCTAGATGTTCTTGCTCAGACAAGGTGGCTAGTGGGCGATAGCCGCTCTATTAGCTTCATGATGGATTCTTGGATTTCAGATATCCCTTTGGCTAGGTGGCAACCTTTATTTCTATTCATATACCGGAGTCCTTCACTATCTCGGATTTATTTATTCTGGATGGCACTCAGTGGAATGCCAATCTAGTGACTCTTTTCTTTAGAGACATTCTTGAAGCTCGAGTTCTTGCCATCGCCCTACTTGTTATTGCCTTTGCTGACCTCCGCGTTTGGAGATCATCTACTCAGCCCAGAGCCCCATTGTCGAACCTATATTCTCTCTTTGCTCAGGCCCCTCAGTGGCCGCTCGACTTGGGATGGATATGGAAACTGCAAGTCCATCCTAGGTGAGCTTATTCCTCTGGAAGGTAGCTTGGCGATACCTACCTACCAGAGCATTACTCATCTTTGAGGGCTTCAGCTGCCATCTCTTTGCTCGGTTTGTGGCCAGGACGGTGAGACACTAGATCATGTATTATTTCTTTGCCCTTGGGCTGTACAAGTTTGGAGGCCGGCTGGATTTCATAGCCTATATCGGGATGTGGTTGATCATGTAGATACCTTTATCGTCCTGATTCGACCGCCTTTCGCTCATCCTTCTACTACTCTTTTGGCCTATATTGCTTATCATCTTTGGCTCACTCGGAATGCAGTTGTGTTTGACTCTTCGACTCCCTCGCCTAAAGTGGTTGTCGAAAGAGCCCGAGCCTATGCTCATGAGTTCTCCTTGCAGACTTTGTCTACTTTCCAGATCCGGGGCTTTCGTTTTGCTCTTCGAGCACCCTCTCTGATTTTTATATCCTGGAAGCCCCCACCTTCGAGGTTTGTCAAAGTCAACTTTGATGGGAGCATCATTGGCGACACTATGGGAGCTAGCTTCGTCTTCTGGGACCTGGGTCTCCAGTTGGTGGCTGCGGGAGGGCATCACCTTTACTCTCCGTTAGTTCTCATAGCTGAGCTTCGGGGAGCCCGGGCTAGCTTGCTCTATGCCACGTGGGTCCTTCAGGCTAAGTACCATCTTTCTTGAGGGGGATTTTGCTACTATCATCACCTAGATTCAAGAGGCTCTCCGGTCCTCGCTCCGCATCCTCTCTTGTAGGATATTGCAGTCCTTCTTCAGGGTTGTTATAGTGTTATTATTAGGCATGTATACCGAGAAGTAAACTCGGTGGTGGACTGGGTTACTTTTTATGTTGCCCACCATATGGGTGAAGTTTTGTGGACCTCCTTGGGAATGCCCCGGAAGCCTTGTGTGATTTCCTTCTTTCTGACTTTCTGGATTATATTCACATTTGAATTGTTTCTTGAATACACCATTTTACTAATATATATATAAACTAAATATATGTTTTTTTTTTATAGAATGGTGTATTCATTGCACTGAACGAGGATGAATGCAACCCAAAAAGTCAGCAAGAATAATATCCTTAAGCTATACAGGGGCGGAACGCCAATCAGACCACAATACACATCCCGTATGCTGAGCAACATAGGAGGCTACCCAGTCAGCAGCCGAGTTAACCTCCCTAAAAATATGCTTAATAGTCAGAGAACGGCAGTCATGCAGCATGAGTCTAATATCTCTGACTATTGGATGAGCCGCGGGCGTAGAATAAAAATGCGAGATCCAAGAGACAACAGTGGCAGAGTCCCCTTCGATGATAAGACGATCAAGATGAGGAACTTGCCGGGCATACCTGATGCCAGCCCATGCGGCGTAAAGCTCAAGTGCAGGAATAGAAAAATCCATGAGGGGAATACCTTCGGCAGCCAGGAACCCCAAAGTAGAGTCCCTAATAACAAATCACGCTCCACCCATTCTGCGGCGGAGGCTCCCATCAAAAGTGATCGTGACACAAGACGAAGGAGGGGGTTCCCAGGAAACAAACACCGTCCTGGTCGCTCGAGGAGCGGAAAGGGAACCCCAGGTCTCTGTAGGCATAACAGTAGACCTACAGTACTCCACAGTAGCAGTCCTGGCTCTTTCCACCAGTATCGTCGGGGAAGACCTGACCGATGCAAAGATCCGGTCGTTTCTGGAAATCCAAATGTGATAAGCCAGGTAAGCAATAAAAGATACCTGTATCGTGGAGCCGTCCGAAGCAGAACATAGAAGGCATCAGGCATGATGTCAGACCACCCAGTTGGATAATGGAGACCCGCCAAAGCCCATATCTTCCTCGCTCGAGCACAAAGAAAAATAGCATGTGTCCGAGACTCCACTGGCATGTCACAAAAAGGACAATTCGGGGGGATATGGACACCCCTAAAGCCGAGGAACTCCCTGGATGGAAGGCGATGCCAAGCGAGTTTCCATATGAAAAAGGAGACTCTAGGATGAACTGGCAGCTTCCAAATCCACCGATAGCTCCTGGGAAGATGCTGATCGGAAGAGGTCCATCCAGTGAGATCAAAAATGGGGACCTGGGAGGACGTCGAATGCCGCCAAACTCCGGTGTCAGGGCACTGATGAACCGGTAGAGGGATGGAGAGGACCCTGGAACCGAGTATGTGGCCAAATATTGAGAAGACCAAATCCACATCCCAAGTGGCAAGCCTCGGGTGGCGAAGCTCAGCAACAGTCATGGAGGGGGGTGTAAGAACAGAGATGAATGTAGGCCACCTAATCAGAGGGATATCCGATATCTAAGGGTCATACATAAATCTGATAGATCGGCCATCCCCTACAACCAATGAAATTTAGGGAATGACAATCAGAGCTCTAGTAAGCAGCTCCCGCCAAACAACTGATGACTTCCTAGCGGGTCTAGGACAGTGACCGGGGTCCATAGGAATATCTCCATACTTGGCCCTCAGGAAAGAGGACGACATAGTATCCGGACATAAGAAGAATCTGGCCGCATGTCTGGTCAAGAATGCCTCTCTCATCTCCAGGAGCGAAGGAATACCCAGCCACCAGAGTGAGTAGGAGTACAGACAATATTTCATCTCATCAGATGAATCCTCCTCCTTGCAGAGGAGGAATCCCAGAGGAAAGACCTAATCATCTGCTCCACCTTGCTAATCACTCCCTTCGGGATGAACGAATTGGAGAGCATATACACTGGAAGAGAGACAAGGACTGAGCGGATAAGAGTAAGCCTGCCCATGGCAGAGAGGGATCTGGCCTGCCATCCCGAAATCCTATCAGCCACCGATGCCAATAGAGGTGCACAATCATGATTGGTAAGTCTGGCACCAGATATGGGTATTCCCAAATACTGGAGAGGTCCTTGCCGCTCCCGAATACCCAGAATATCAATAATCCTATCCCGGAGTGTAGGGCAGATATTGGGGCTGAAATGAGTGCCTGATTTGTGAAAATTAATCCTCTGGCCAGATGCATAACAGTAGTGCTCCACCACTCTCCTGAAACTCCTGGCATTAGCCAAAGAAGCCCGTCCAAGAAGAAGACAATCATCAGCAAAAAGAAGATGAGATATCGGGGTGGCTCCGGGCGCCGATATAAAGGGATGGATCTGAGAGTCACCCATCGCCACCGAGAGGGATCTGGATAGGAAGTCAGCACAAATGATAAATAAATAAGGGGACAAAGACAACCTTGACGGATGCCGTGGGACGATTGGAAGAGTTCCATCGGGGATCCATTAATCAATATAGAGAAAGCCGGAGTGGTAACAAAGGCCATAATTTTTGAAATCCAGTTAGGATGAAAATCGAAATCCTGTAGAATTTGGCAAGAAAGAACTAAATATATGTTAATATTATAGAAGTAACATAATATTTTCATACATCTTGGTACCTATGAATCTCCAGGCATATGATAGATCTGAAGTTGGACCAAATAGAAACCTCCATTCTTGACCTATGCTCTAGAGGCAGAATGGTTGCATAATTGGTGGGTGAAAAAAAACAATCTTAAGATGAGCTGACCGAACCAATCTATAAAAGCATTGGAGTGCAGTATATGATCTACGAGCCAAGTAGAAGAGGATGTTTAAAGAGGTTAGGTCGAATGAAGGCTAGTGATAGATTAGGTTGATTGGGTACGGATATTGATTTGATGAGCAGTATATGATCTAGCCATTTTGACTGACAAGAGTGGTACAAGGACAGGTTGTCAATTACTAAAATCTCTAGAAATAAAATTCAGAAATAAAGTGTTGTTAAAGTGGGCAGTCACTTACCATCTGTTTTTTAGTATAGATAAGTAGAATTATATATTATAAAAATTTAGATATGTCAATCAATCAAATTTTATCTTAATTATTTATATCTTTACTTTATCTTGTATTTAAATTACGACCAGAACTCTACCCTTTGAGTAGCAATAAAATAATTCTCTTCTATCCTAGTCCCGGCTACATCTTATCCAAATCCACCTTTTGAATGACAATGTGGCGATAATAAAAATGTTTAAAGGTCAAGATACTTGGATCCACGTTATTTCTCTTATCTTTTATTCGATTATCCTCTTTCTGGCTTCTTCGAATGTTGGTGGCATGCTCTATTAGTCCTGTCATTTATTTGTTAAATAAATTTTCTAGCATGCCCATTCTTGTTTCCACCATGTAACTAAAAAAGAGCATTAAGATAAATGAACTTCCTTTGCAGTACAATGCTAGGCACAAGCAGTGAAAACATTACTATTGTCTATGGTTCTCATTTAAAATTAGGCAATTCAGTCCAATTATTCATTGTTGGTGTTTCATTTAGAGTGAGATATATGATGGAGCTGGACATCTGCCATCCGTATATTTGTGGGAAGAACTTTTCAAGCTCTGACTTGAGCTAGAGAGACCAAATCTTATTGTCATCGCTGTTCTTGCATTGCATGATTAAGCATGATTACACGGATCTCATATAGCATATTGGATAGTGTATTCCATGTTATGTAGGCCCATTTCAAGACACATGCATGGTTATAGTTCTAAAATTTAATCTTTTTAGTTTTCCATGTATCTGATTAAGTTATAATATTATTGTGTCTCCATTGTCAAGACATTTTTGGTGTATTGATCGATGACATAACATTTGATATTAAAGCTATAAAAAAGGATTACTTGGAAAGGAAATAGGTTGTTCAAGAATATTTTATTTCCTGACTTTTTTTTGAAGGCATTCACATACATGATATTTGTATCAATATTTCATTTTTATCAAAAAAAAAAAAAAAAAACTTTTGAAAAGGGCTACCCATCAAGATGGTAATCATGCAAAAAGAGTTATATTGATTCTAAACATGGTGAGCTCCTACAAAACATGCTGGTTCATTGTATTTGGATCACCATTGAATACTGTACAATGACCGATATCACTGCATCATTTGTCCACAAGGATAGACAGCTATCAAATAAAATGATTTTACATGTCATACACTATGCATCATGTATAATACACAATTCGTTGTTGGGTATTATGCCTTGAATTCGGCACCAAAAGAAACCCAAGATAGGTTAAAAGCCTAGCCAAAAGAAGGATCTAGAAATAGCTCAGAAAAGAAAGAAAAGAGTTGGATGCAACTCGGGTCGTAGGCCAGCACAGCCCAACACAGTACACGCGGCCAGACTGGCCTAGGCGGCCGATCCACTTTTTTCCTTTATAGTGTTTTGAGCTTTGAGGTGTGATCTTATCATGTGATACATGTGATTCAACATACATGCTTTCCTAGTAGCGATCAGATAGCCACGTGCATCTATTGGTATGATCCACACGATCTGGCCCTGTTTTGCATGATTTTTGATATGATCGAAGTGATCCAATGGTTAGGAGTTAGTTTGGAGTAAGATTTGCATTGGAAGAGTTTATCGGATCTCGATTTGGATACGGTTTAGACCGTAGGACTCCTAGTGAGATGCTCTTCATAGCAGATACTATAAAAATATGGATAGAAGAGCATACTGAGTGTGAGAATCAAAAAAGTTGTGAAGGATTTTCAGAGAGTGTTGAGTTAAGAGCATGTGAGAAAAATTTTGAAATTTTTTGTTAAGAAATTTGTATGGGATTGAGAGTGAAAATTCTTAATCTTGTAAAT
Organism: Areca catechu; assembly: GCA_021397845.1. Taxonomy (NCBI): domain Eukaryota; kingdom Viridiplantae; phylum Streptophyta; class Magnoliopsida; order Arecales; family Arecaceae; genus Areca; species Areca catechu. Next base: position 10,548,326 of record CM038045.1, on the reverse strand, counting down.
TTATTTTTCTTATAGTGAAACCTTACATGTCTAAATTATTTATGTTTTATATTTTATTTTTTTCTTTCTTCTCCTACAGCATCGAATCAATAATTGTGATCCTAGAAATGGAGATTCATATTCTGTACGAGGGATTCCTCTGACAAGTGATATCAGTGCAGTTGGTACTATAACAACTAGTATCAGAGTCTTGATTGATCGTGCTGATTGAGATCGAAGAAGATAGAGAGGATGGGTGTAATCAAGTTGGAGATCAGCCGGTTTGACGAGAAGAGCAATTTCTTCCTCTAGCAAGCGAGGATGAAAGATATGCTTACCTAGCAGGGGATGATCGATGCTTTCATGTACAAGAAGAGGCTAGCTATCTTGAAGGAGAAGACTTGGAGATAGCTCTAGATATAGATGGTGAGCACAATTTACTTGTATTTAAAGGATGACGTGATGATCCATGCACTGAGCGAGACTTCTTCGATGATGTTATGAGAGAAGCTCGAGAAGCTATACATGATGAAGTCCCTTACCAACATGCTATTCATTGAAAATAGTTTTACCAACTATGGTAGACCAAATGATAGAGCATGTAGGAGTATATAATTAACTTCCAGAGGATCCTCATTAAACTTCTCAATGTTGGTAAAAAGGTTAAGGATAAGACCAAGGCACTGGTCTTACTTTCATCCTTACCGTGGACTTTTGAGTCCTTGATGACTACTCTTTTAGTAGAGAAGAGCACCATCAAGATAAAGAAGGTCAGCTCGGTATTACTTCAGATAAGGTTCTTAGACAGGAGAACCAAGCTTCGAGTTCAGACAAGAACTCAGCATTCGCAGTTTCTGGAGGAGTAGATGGCAGAAAGCAAAGCAATAGAGGATCACAAAATAGGTAGTTCAAGTCTAAGGATACAAGCAAAATCAAGTATTATCGATACGATAAGTTAGAATATCGTACTAGGGATTGCCCACTACTCAACGATCAAATAAGGGCTACTACAGTGATGGCTGATGGTAATTGTTACAGCCGTGACAGTGACGTGGCCAGGCTCAGGTACCGCCGAATGCGATCGAGCCACGTGGAAGTTTCCCCGGCCGAGTCGGTGCCACGTCTTCAAGGCCAGGATCGGCAAGACTACACCGCCCGACGACTGTCTAAGGCAAACTGCCCTCGCCGAGGTCGAGCTCGGCTTGGAGTTCCTCTACCACCCCATTTGCGCCCGGACCCGGAGGGGTCCACCTAAGTGAGGTCGGCCGAGGTCAGGCGACCTCCTGCCACCTCGCCGGGTGTCCACCCAGGAGGGGTCCACCTAAGCCGAGGTCGGCCAATCCTTCGCCCTTCGCCAGGTGGCAACCCGGAGACGGGCCCACCTCGGCCGAAGCCTGGCGACCTCCTGCCACCTCGCCAGGTGTCCACCCAGGAGGGGTCCACCTAAGCCGAGGTCGGCCAATCCTTCGCCCTTCGCCAGGTGGCAACCCGGAGACGGGCCCACCCCGGCCGAAGCCCGGCGACCTCCTGCCACCTCGCCAGGTGTCCACCCAGGAGGGGTCCACCTAAGCCGAGGTCGGCCAATCCTTCGCCCTTCGCCAGGTGGCAACCCAGAGACGGGCCCACCTCGGCCGAAGCCCGGCGACCTCCTGCCACCTCGCCAGGTGTCCACCCAGGAGGGGTCCACCTAAGCCGAGGTCGGCCAATCCTTCGCCCTTCGCCAGGTGGCAACCCGGAGATGGGCCCACCTCGGCCGAAGCCCGGCGACCTCTTGCCACCTCGCCAGGTGTCCACCTAGGAGGGGTCCACCTAAGCCGAGGTCGGCCAATCCTTCGCCCTTCGCCAGGTGGCAGCCCGGGGACGGGCCCATCTCGGCCGAAGCCGGGCGACCTCCTGCCACCTCGCCAGGTGTCCACCCAGGAGGGGTCCACCTAAGCCGAGGTCGGCTGGTCCTTCACTCCTCGCCAGTTGGCCCCCGGAGACGGGTCCAGCTCAGCCGAGGTCAGACCGCTCGTACGGAGAGGGTCCCAGGGAGAGAAGCGGGCCCCGAGGTCATCCCTCGGGCCGTACGAACCCCAGACGGTGCTCCGTACGGAGGGCGGCGGCACGCGGAACATCACTTGCATCGGCCCGATAGGTCCCGCAGCCGAGAGACGCGATCCTGACGGAACAGGCCCCATAGATGGATGGCACCCACGCTTGGAAAGGAGAGCGCTCTCGCTGGGCCCGAGGCCTGACCGGCCGCCTTGCCAGCGCCACCCTCCCCTTTTTTCTTCTGCCTTTGCCTTTTCCCTGCTTGGCCCGGCGGACGAGGTCGGAAAGCTGCCTGGCCCCCCTCACCGAAAAGGGAAAAGAGAAAAGGACGGGGGAGGGAAGTCTCCAAGGAGGAAGAAACAAGCGCACGATGAAAGGAGATAAAGAGGGAGGAATCTGGGGATGACAAGGTAAGCAAAGAAGCCTGGGGAAGAAGAAGAAGCGCCGGCACAAGGCCTTGCTCCGAGGGTAAAAACCCAGAAATCCCGAGAGGGGAACACTGGGTGTGAGCTCGGTTAGGAGGCCCAGCCGAGATTCTGGTCCCCAGAGCGTCTCTCTCACTAGTAAACTCTCTAAGTCTGGAGCCCCTTCGGGGGTCCGTCTGGAGAGTCTGTTCCTTCTCGTCGTCTACTGACTTGATCGTCGGAGCTCCCTCACCGGAATCCCCGGCCAGGGTCTTCTAACCCCTTTTTTGCAGGTTCGCCGCGGGAAGGGAGGCTCCCTCGCCAGGCGGTCAGGAGGGATCGACGGATCCGCGGCACGGGCGCGGCGGCGAGAGCGGCAACAGATTGGCACGCCAGGTAGGGGGTAGGACACTGAACCCCAGTGGGAGCCAGCTTTCTGCAGGTATTGCGCTCCCCGACGATGGTGGTCACTCGTGGACGCGAGGCGTCCTCCAGCCGTGTGGGGGAGGTCCCCTCCCCTCCGGGGGGCCACAGCCACGAAAGGGAGCTTCCGGCTCCTCCTCTTCCACAGCAGCCTATCCTGGTGGACGGATCCCTTGCGGCCATCGTCCAGCAGCTGCAGACCTTGGCCTCAGCGGTCCGGCAGCTTCAGCATCAGCAACGGTCCCTGGCCACCCAGCCGCAGCCAGGGACCCCCGCGGCCCGAGCCGCGGGGCAACGTGGGAGCCTACGCTCAATTCAGGGCAGGCCATCCCATCCGAGGGCCGTCTCCAACCCCCGGGGGAGCCACCGAGCTCCCGCAAAGAGGAACTACTCCGGCTCGGAGGATCACGAGAGCCGATCCCCAGCCGACGGGGCCGAAACGGTGCATCGCAGCAAGCGACGCCAAGGCCAGACCTCGCGCCGAGACCGATCGGCGCCCCCTTCACCCGCAGTCTCGGTGGAAGACTCCACCGACAAAGCCATCAGGCGCCAGGCCGAGAGGCGCCTGGAGGAGCATGAGCGCAAGATGGCGGAGTTCGCCCACCGATTCGCCGACCTGCATAACTCATCGGCAGACCCGACGGGCTACGACTCCCGCCCCCCTTTCTCTGAAGAAATCCAGGCGGAACCGATCCCGAAACGGTTCCGCATGTCGCAGGTGGATCCCTACGACGGGACCACCGACCCTCTGGACCATCTTGAGAGCTACAAAGCCCTCATGAGGGTCCAGGGGGCCACCGACGCTCTTCAGTGCATTGCCTTCCCGGCAATCCTCCGGAAGGCCGCTCGAGTCTGATTCACCCGCCTCGAGCCCGGATCCATTTGCTCCTTCCACCAGCTGGAAGGAAGGTTCGTGGCACACTTCGACGCTTGTCGAAAGGTGCCGAGAGAGGTGGATAGCCTCTTCTCCATCCGCCAGCAGACCAGGAGCTGCTCCGGGACTACGTCACCCGGTTCAAGACCGCAGCCCTGAAGATCTACAGCTTGGACGAGCCCGTCGCCATGTTGGCTTTGAAGCGCGGGCTCAAGACGTCCCGCCTAACCTACTCCCTGGACAAGAAGCCGCCCAAGACGTACTCCGAGCTCCTCCTCCGCGCCCACAAGTACATCCGAGCGGAGGAGGCTGACCGCACCCGTCAAGAGTTGGACGGGAAGACTCCGAAGAAGCCGCTCCCGAGGGACGCCCCGGGAGCTCGAGGCCTGGGTCGTCTGCCGACCCTCACCCGAATCCAAGGCCGAGGGGCGAGGCCACTCCCGAGCGGAGGTACACCCCTCTCCTCGCACCTCGAACGAAGATCCTCATGGAAATCGAGGGCGAGCGCTACCTCCGCCGACCTCCTCCTCAGAACCCGAGAGCTGTCCGAGACAAATCGAAGTACTGCCAGTTCCACCGCGAGCACGGGCACGACACGGAGGAGTGTCGCCACCTGAAGCGGGAGATCGAAGAGCTGATCAGGAGGGGTTACCTCAGGAAGTTCGTTAAGAACGAGGCCCCCTCTGAAGGGCAGCCGCTCGCGGCCTTACCACCTGTCCCTGCGATCGACAATCGCCCAACGGAGAAGCCCGTGGGCATGATCTCACGCGGGTCCGGTCGAGCGACGAAGAGAGCCCGGGAAGTCGGGAACCCGGAGAATGTAATCCCTCCCAAGGGGGGGGAAGTTAATGATAATGTAAATAACGATGCCGTGGTGGTCGAGATGACCATCGCGAAGCATCCTGTACATCGAATCATGGTGGATAGTGGAAGCTCGGCTGACGTACTTTTTTACGACGCTTTCTCTCGGATGAACTTGTCCCCCGATCAGCTAAAACCAGTGCACACCCCCCTGGTAGGTTTTACAGGGGACTCCGTGGGGGTCGAGGGGGAGATCACTCTCCCGGTCATCGCCGGATCCTCATCCCGGCAGGCGACCGCCCTAATAACATTTACCGTCGTCAGGCTCCCCTCGCCTTACAACGCCATCCTCGGGCATCCCGGGCTCAACCAACTGGACGCCACCATCTCCACGAGAAGGCTGTTGGTACAGTTCCCCACGCCTTCCGGGCTCGGGGAGATGAAGGGGACGACCCAGCCAGTCCCGCTCTGCCTCCAGACGGTCCCAAGCGCCGGGGGCGCGGAGCTCGCCCATGATGTCGACGACCTCGATCTGAGAGAGAAGGAACCCAGGGGAGGGCCCGTAGAGCGCCTGCTGGCTTTTCCTCTCGGTTCGGACCCCCTGAAGACGGTGCAAGTCGGGGCCCAGCTCCCTGAGAAAGAACGAACCCGCTTGCTGGAGTTCCTCCGTGCCAACGCCGACGTGTTCGCCTGGTCAGCAGCCGACATGCCGGGCATCCCGCCCGAGGTCATCATGCACAGGCTAAACGTGGACCCAAATTGCCGCCCGGTCCGCCAGAAAAAGAGAAGCTTCGCCATGGAGAGACAGAAGGCGATCAACGAAGAAGTAGAGAAGCTCCTCGCCGCCGATTTTGTTCGAGAGGTCCAGTACCCCAGTTGGCTGGCAAACGTGGTCATGGTAAAGAAGAGTAGCGGTAAGTGGAGGATCTGTGTGGACTACACCGACCTCAACCGGGCTTGCCCAAAGGATTGCTTCCCTCTTCCAAAGATCGACCAGCTGGTCGACGCCACCTCGGGGCATCGCCTCCTGTCGTTCATGGACGCCTTCTCCGGATACAACCAGATCCGGATGAACCCGGAGGACGAAGAGCACACCGCCTTCATAACTGACCGCGGAACCTTTTGCTACAGGATGATGCCATTTGGCCTCAAGAACGCGGGAGCAACGTACCAGCGCCTGGTCAGTAGAATCTTCAAAGACCAGATCGGCCGCAACATGCAGGTGTACGTGGATGACATGCTGGTAATGAGCAAACCCGATTCAGACCACGTGGCTGACTTGGCAGAGACGTTCGGCAACCTCCGACGCCATCAAATGAAGCTGAACCCGGCGAAGTGCACCTTCGGCGTCTCCGCCGGGAAGTTCCTAGGGTTTATGGTGACCCAAAGAGGAATCGAAGCCAACCCGGAGAAGGTCCAGGCCATCCTGGACATGGAGCAGCCCGCCTCCAAGAAGCAAGTGCAACAACTAACCGGCCGAGTTGTGGCCCTTAACCGTTTTATCTCCAGATCGGCGGACCGCTGCCGTCCCTTCTTCAAGGTGCTGAGGAAGATGAATGACTTTGCTTGGACCGAGGAATGCCAGCAGGCCTTCGAGGAGCTGAAGAAGACGCTTGCATCGCCACCATTGCTGTCCAGGCCCGAGGAGGGAGAGGAACTTACCCTCTACCTGGCGGTTACCCCGGAAGCCGTCAGCTCAGTCTTGGTTCGAACCGACGGCCAGGGGGCCCAGCGGCCGGTGTACTATACCAGCAAACTCCTCCGTGACGTGGAGCTCAGGTATTCTCGGACCAAGAAACTCGTTTTTGCGCTAATAGTGTCTGCCCAGCGTCTCAGGCCTTATTTTGAAGCGCACCCCATCGCTGTCCTAACGGATCAACTGCTGAAAGCAGTGCTCAGCCGACCCGATACCTCGGGACGATTGGCAAAGTGGGCACTGAAGCTCATCGAGTTCGACATTACGTACAGGCCGAGGTCGGCCATGAAGGCACAGGTGCTGGCCGACTTCTTGGTCGAATGTGCAGGCTTGGGCAAGGAGCCCGAGGAAGGCCCCTCAGGTCGGTCGATGGAGATAAGCACCGACGAGCCCGGAGAGGACGCCTGGATCCTCCATGTAGACGGAGCCTCAAACTCCGGCGGGAGCGGGGCTGGGCTCATCCTTGCCAACAGCAACGGGGTCGTCGCCGAATGCGCACTCCGTTTCCAATTCCCCGCGACAAATAACCAGGCGGAGTACGAGGCGCTTCTTGCCGGACTGAGGGTCTCCCGCGAGTTGGGCGTAACCAACCTCAAGGCTTTCACTGATTCCCAGCTCGTGGCGGGGCAGGTGTCCGGGGAGTACGTCGCACACGACCCCCAAATGGCGAGATACTTGGAGCTCGTCAAAGAGGGCGCGTCCAGATTCCGACGCTTCAACATCTTCCATATCCCCCGCAGGGAGAACGCCCGCGTGGATGCTCTCTCCCGACTGGCGACCCTGCCGGACACGATGCTGGGACGCGCCTATGTGGAGCGCCTTGAGGTCCCAAGCCTCGAAGCACCGGTGAAGGTCCACCAGGTCGGCCATGAACCCAGCTGGATAGACAAGTACGCCGCATACATCACCAATGGCACCCTGCCAGAGGACCGCGAGGCGGCTCGCCTCATCAGGAAGAAGGCCGTGCGGTTCGTCCTGATGGACGGGCAGTTGTATCGAAGATCCTACTCCTACCCCCTCCTCAAGTGCATAGAACCCACGGAAGCCAAGCTTGTGCTCCAGGAGATTCACGAAGGCGTCTGCGGGAACCACGTGGGGGGCAAGGCATTGGCATACAAGGCCCTTCGTCAGGGCTACTTCTGGGAGACGATGAAGGAAGACGCCGCCGACTTCGTGAAGAAATGCGACCGGTGCCAGCGTCACGCCACGGTGCAACGGCAGCCCTCCAACCCAATCTCCCAGCTCTCAGCCCCCTGACCGTTCGCCCAGTGGGGGATGGACCTCCTGGGCCCATTCCCGCCGGCGTCTGGCCAGCGGAAATTCTTGATAGTGGCCATCGACTACTTCACGAAGTGGGTCGAGGCCAAACCCTTGGCAAGGATCACCGAAGCAAACGTCGCCAAGTTCTTTTGGAAGTCCATCGTCTGCCGCTTCGGCCTCCCCCACACCGTGGTCACCGACAACGGGCGCCAGTTCGACTGCCGGGAATTCGAAGAATTCTGCAGCGACCTCGGCATCAGGCATCGCTTTACCTCGGTGGCGCATCCTCAGACCAATGGGGAGGCTGAAGTCACGAACAGGATCATTCTTCAGGGCCTCCGCACGCGGCTGGACCAGGCCAAGGGCAGGTGGCCCGACGAGCTCCCCAGCGTCCTCTGGGCATACCACACCACCCCGAGGACGGCTACCGACGAAACCCCGTTCAACCTCGTCTTCGGAGCCGAGGCAGTCATCCCGATCGAGCTCAGCCTACCCACACTGCGTGTGGAGCAATACGACGAGACAGAAAACCCAGCCAGGATGATGCTCAACCTGGACCTTCTCGAGGAAACGAGGGACAAGGCCAGAGTTCGAATGGCGGCGTATAGGCAACGTGTGGCCAGATATTATAACTCCCGTGTGCGGCCGAAGGTTTTCCGTCCCGGAGACTTGGTCCTCCGGCGCGCCGAAGCCTCCCAGCCACGGGAATGCGGCAAGTTATCACCCAACTGGGAAGGCCCATATCGGGTGGCAGAAGCCCTCCCTCATGGAGCATATTACTTGGAGGAATTGGGAGGTGCCAGGTTCCCCCGGATGTGGAACGCCTCGAACCTGAGGATGTACTATCAGTAATGTAAGGCTCCCTGCTCCTGTAACAAAGTTCCTCCGCTTCAAACACTCCCTTCTCACTTCGACGAGAAAGCTTACGGCATCGGGTTCAGTCCGGAGATCCTGGGTCTCGGCCTGGAGGACGGCGCAGAACCCAGTCGCCCATGAAAGCCCGGAGAACAGCTCAGCAAGCCGCGCAAGGCTTGAGAAAGCCTGCGGCATCGAGCTCAGTCCGGAGATCCTGGGCTCCGGCCTGGAAGGTGGCGCGGACCCAGTTCGCCCACGAAAGCCCGGAGAACAGCTCAGCAAGCCGCGCAAGGCTTGAGAAAGCCTGCGGCATCGAGCTCAGTCCGGAGATCCTGGGCTTCGGCCTGGAAGGTGGCGCGGACCCAGTTCGCCCACGCAAGCCCGGAGAACAGCTCAGCAAGCCATGCAAGGCTTGAGAAAGCCTGCGGCAACGAGCTCAGTCCGGAGATCCTGGGCTTCGGCCTGGAAGGTGGCGCCGAACCCAGTTCGCCCACGCAAGCCCGGAGAACAGCTCAGCAAGCCGCGCAAGGCTTGAGAAAGCCTGCGGCAACGAGCTCAGTCCGGAGATCCTGGGCTTCGGCCTGGAAGGTAGCGCCGAACCCAGTTCGCCCATGCAAGCCCGGAGAACAGCTCAGCAAGCCGCGCAAGGCTTGAGAAAGCCTGCGGCATCGAGCTCAGTCCGGAGATCCTGGGCTTCGGCCTGGAAGACGGTGCAGAAACCGTGTCGCCTGCGCAAGTATTAAAGCGGCCCCAAAGATGGGCCCGCTTAAGGCCTACTCTGCCGCCATGCGATCTGAGAGGCCCCAACCTTCGATTTGAGCAATGGAAGGACCAGGCCTGCAACTGTTTCAAGTGTTCCATACCAACATCTCAGAAAGAAGAAGAAAAGTGAGGTAAGATGAACACGAAGTTTTGTCAAACTGAAACTTTCATTGATATAAAGGGTCAGTACAAGCTGGGAGTCCCGACAGGCCGGGAGTCCCCAAAAAAGAAACAACAACAGAAGAAGAAAAAGAAAAGACAACAGAGAGAAGGCGCTGGGTTCACTGTGGTGCAGGGTCGGAGCCCTCTGCCGGGGGCGCGGGTGCTGCGTCCTCGACTTCTACGGCGGCCGGCTCTCGAGGCTGCTCCGGAGCCGCAGCTTCACTGGTCGACGGCGCCGCAGGAGTTGCTTCGGCCGCGCCGGAGGCCCTGCTCTCGCCTCCTGGCCTCCTACCTCCGATCACCACCCCGCTCAGATCCAGCTCGGGGAAGAGGGCCCCCACCTTCTCCCGGCACATCCGAAACCCCTTCAAGAAAGAGTCCACGGCGGCCTCCCGGACCTCCGACGTGTACTCGTCGGAAGCCCGGAATTTCGGGATGGCCTCCTGCGCCTCCCGCTTTGCGGCCTCCAGGAGTCCGTTGACGTACGCACTCCGGTCTTTCGCCGCGGTTGCGTCTCGCCGGGCCTCCTCCAACTGGCGCTCCAGCCACTGGGAGTGGGCCTGCAGGCGGGCCTTCTCCGCCACCTCCTCCTCCGAGCGGCGCTGGTTGGAGGCCCGCTCCTCCGACAGGGAAGCCTCCAGCTCTTTGTTTCGCCCCTCGGAATGCGCCAGGTCGGACTGGAGGGCCTGGTTGTTGGCTCGCAGCTCGGCCCCCTTCTCCATCAGGTCCTTGACATCGGCCGCGAGCTTGCCGAGCTTCAGCTCCTTCTCGGAGTCCCTTTTGGCGTTCCCTACGAGGAAGTTCCTCAGTAGGAGAACGTCGTTCCCGATCTGCACCAACAAGAGCAAATCATGTCAGGATGAAAAGAGTTAGGTTTTGAAAGGAAAAGAAGGGAAGGAGCTCGGACTTACCGTGAAGAGCTGCGGGAGGATCTCGAGCAGCGCATCAGCGTAATCCCGGCCGCCCCGAGCTCGGCGGTCCCGGGCGGTGGAGGCGTACTCCATGATCCTCTCTGTGAGCCCTTTGTCGCGGATGACCGAGTCCCACTGGGTGATCACCGGTGCCGGGGGCGTCAGGCCGGCTCCTGCGGCGGCCGCCCCACCGGCTGGGGCCGCGGTCGACGGGCCGACGGCGGTCACAGGCTGCACTGTTGAGGCGGCAGACACGACGGGCCCGGTGCTGGGCGGAGCAGCAGGCGGAGGAGCCATCTCGACGGCGGCGCCCCCAGGTCGCGCGGCGAGGCATCAGCGGCCCCGCCCTGAGGCAACCTGGGCGGGGAAACGACAGCAACCGGGCTGGGCACGGTCGCCGTCATGACCTCCCGGCTCGCCTCTGTACGAGCCCTCTTCGCCGCGGGCTCGTCCACCTCAATGACATCCCGCTGGGCTGCGCCCTCCAGGAGGTTCTCCAGCGAAAATTTCATCCCTGCAAAACAAAGGAACAGAAAGTCAGCCGGCTCAGTCATGAAGGAAAAGGGGGGGCAGAAGTCAAAGTGGAGCCGAGTCTCACCCGTCTCGCGGATGGGACTGATCCCGGCCTCAAAAAGATTTTGCTCAGAGAGCAGAACCTCGAGTGCCGGGACCACGTCGCTCAGGAGCTGGGAATAGGACTCCTGGTCCGCCGACTCGACCCGAGAATTCCGGTTCGGGGTCCGGTTCGGTTCACTCCAGGCCCAGTCGACGTCTTCGACTGAGGCGAAGAAAAATCGGCTCTTCCAGCCCTTGACCGAGGAAGGGAGGTCGAACCGGAGACACCTGGGCCGGGGCGAAATATACCACCAGCCGTCATCGGTGGAGCACTTCTTCAAGGTGAACAAGGCCTTGAAGAGGGAGAAACGGGCAACGAACCTGTGGAAGTGACAGAAGACAATGAAAGAAAAGATGACCCGGATGGCGTTGGGAGCCAGCTGGGCCGGGACAAGCCGGAAATGGCTGAGGAAGGAAAGAAAGAAGGGATGCAGAGGAAACCGAAGACCCCCAAGGAGGAAGTCTTCGTAGAAGGCTATGCGGCCGGGGCCACTCATGGTGACGCGCTCCCCGGACCGCGGAAGAAACAAGCAGATGGACCCCGGGATGCCGTAAGCATCCCGGAGTAGGGAAAGATCGCCTTCGGTCATGGTGGAGGCATGACCGGAGGGACCGGCGGGAAGAGAAGGAGGTGCAGGAAGAGCAGGAAAGGCCGGAAGAGAGCGAAGGGGGACGGCAGGAGCAACCGGAGGAGGCCGGATCCCCCTAGGGATGCCAATGGTGACACCCCCGGGTTGCAGACGCCGGCGGACCTCCTCCGGGATTGTCTCCTCATCTGAGGAGGAAGAAGATGGAGTCCTCGACCGGGATGGACCGGCCTCGTCCGGGTTGGAAGAGACATGGCGACGGCGCACCATGGAACAGAGAAAGACAGAGGATCGAAGAGAAAAGAAAAGAGAGGAAAGGAAGGGGACCGGAGAAGGAGAATGAGGCACTCACCAAAAATGCGCCAGACGAGTGCAAGGCAACAGGAGTTAGTCTGCAGCAAACCGCCCACGGAGCAAGGGGAAAGGCCTCGTTCTGGAAAGTCCCCTCCCTTTCAAACTCAGCCGACAGCGACCGTACCCGTCATTCCGCCTCAGGCCACTGGATGATCGCCACGTGGGCGCACGCCCGACACCGACGCCTCGTTAGCAGAGTAACGGCCTCTGCCTCGAAGCGACGCATTAATTGCAGGCAAGTGGGCGACGCGTGGCAGCTCCCCATAGGTTTTCAGCCGCATCGAGCCACGGCGACGAGGATCGTGGCAATTATGATGCAAGATCTTCGCCTCCCCACGTCATGTCCGCATTCAATCCCGACGTTCCGTTCTACGACGCCCCGACGGAACGGCGGGCTGGGGGCAACTGTTACAGCCGTGACAGTGACGTGGCCAGGCTCAGGTACCGCCGAATGCGATCGAGCCACGTGAAAGTTTCCCCGGCCGAGTCGGCGCCACGTCTTCAAGGCCAGGATCGGCAAGACTACACCGCCCGACGACTGTCTAAGGCAAACTGCCCTCGCCGAGGTCGAGCTCGGCTCGGAGTTCCTCTACCACCCCATTTGCGCCCGGACCCGGAGGGGTCCGCCTAAGTGAGGTCGGCCGAGGTCAGGCGACCTCCTGCCACCTCGCCGGGTGTCCACCCAGGAGGGGTCCACCTAAGCCGAGGTCGGCCAATCCTTCGCCCTTCGCCAGGTGGCAACCCGGAGACGGGCCCACCTCGGCCGAAGCCCGGCGACCTCCTGCCACCTCGCCAGGTGTCCACCCAGGAGGGGTCCACCTAAGCCGAGGTCGGCCAATCCTTCGCCCTTCGCCAGGTGGCAACCCGGAGACGGGCCCACCCCGGCCGAAGCCCGGCGACCTCCTGCCACCTCGCCAGGTGTCCACCCAGGAGGGGTCCACCTAAGCCGAGGTCGGCCAATCCTTCGCCCTTCGCCAGGTGGCAACCCGGAGACGGGCCCACCTCGGCCGAAGCCCGGCGACCTCCTGCCACCTCGCCAGGTGTCCACCCAGGAGGGGTCCACCTAAGCCGAGGTCGGCCAATCCTTCGCCCTTCGCCAGGTGGCAACCCGGAGACGGGCCCACCTCGGCCGAAGCCCGGCGACCTCCTGCCACCTCGCCAGGTGTCCACCCAGGAGGGGTCCATCTAAGCCGAGGTCGGCCAATCCTTCGCCCTTCGCCAGGTGGCAGCCCGGGGACGGGCCCACCTCGGCCGAAGCCGGGCGACCTCCTGCCACCTCGCCAGGTGTCCACCCAGGAGGGGTCCACCTAAGCCGAGGTCGGCTGGTCCTTCGCTCCTCGCCAGTTGGCCCCCGGAGATGGGTCCAGCTCAGCCGAGGTCAGACCGCTCGTACGGAGAGGGTCCAGGGAGAGAAGCGGGCCCCGAGGTCATCCCTCGGGCCGTACGAACCCCAGACGGCGCTCCGTACGGAGGGCGGCACGCAGAACTTCACTTGCATCGGCCCGACAGGTCCCGCAGCCGAGAGACGCGATCCTGACGGAACAGGCCCCATAGATGGATGGCGCCCACGCTTGGGAAGGAGAGCGCTCTCGCTGGGCCCGAGGCCTGACCGGCCGCCTTGCCAGCGCCGCCCTCCCCTTTTTCTCTTCTGCCTTTGCCTTTTCCTGCTGGGCCCGGCGGACGAGGTCGGAAAGCCGCCTGGCCCCCCTCACCGAAAAGGGAAAAAAGAAAAGGACGGGGGAGGGAAGTCTCCAAGGAGGAAGAAACAAGCGCACGACGAAAGGAGATAAGATGGAGGAATCTGGGGACGACAAGGTAAGCAAACAAGCCTGGGGAAGAAGAAGAAGCGCCGGCACAAGGCCTTGCTCCGAGGGTAAAAACCCAGAAATCCCGAGAGGGGAACACTGGGTGTGAGCTCGGTTAGGAGGCCCAGCCGAGATTCTGGTCCCCAGAGCGTCTCTCTCACTAGTAAACTCTCTAAGTCTGGAGCCCCTTCGGGGGTCCGTCTGGAGAGTCTGTTCCTTCTCGTCGTCTACTGACTTGACCGTCGGAGCTCCCTCGCCGGAATCCCCGGCCAGGGTCTTCTAACCCCTTTTTTGCAGGTTCGCCGCGGGAAGGGAGGCTCCCTCGTCAGGCGGTCAGGAGGGATCGACGGATCCGCGGCACGAGCGCGGCGGCGAGAGCGGCAACAGTAATGATGATGGATACATTGGTGATACATTCATGGTATCTGATGAGGTATCTCCTTCTCAGTAGATTTGAAATTCTGCATATCCATATCATATTTATTATAGAGATGGGTTTTTTGACTCTCTAAAAAGTAGAGAGGGTTTTGTGTACTTACTAGATAACTCGAGTTATGCGATCGAGAACTTTGGGATAGTCAGCTTGAAGGTGCATGAGCGGATAATGAAAAAACTGGGCAAGGTCAAGCATATCCAGTTTTTATAGAAATTTAATTTTTCTCAGCAAACTCGATTTAAATATTCATATGTGGAGAGCTGGTGATAGAGTCATGAAGTTATTTCATGACAGTGAGTTATTTTGTAGGGAAAGAAGCGAGGAGGGTACTACCGTCGACAAGGAGTTCAGCATAATGTAGAGTTCCTAGTGGAGATAGAAGTCCAGTGCGAGATGGAATTCTGGGAGCATGTGGTTCAGGTACGAGATGCAAAACTCAGAAGGATAATAGGCAACATTACTAGGTGAAGTTTCTATTACCGCAGGAAGCTTCACCAAGTAGGTTTTAGGTCAAGGTGAGCATAGCACGTGATAGAGATAGGATTGAGTGGCCTGGCTAGACTCTCAGTTTTGCTCATCCATGAGCAGCAGGTATTCATCTTAGAATATGGGGGCATGATCCTTCAAGAAGATCTCAAAGTTAAGTGGAGGTCAAACGTTGAGTCGAGGTAGAGGTTATTAGGTATTATGCCTTAAATTCAATACCTGAAAAGTCCAGGATAGGTTAGAAGACCAGCCAAAAGGACTCAAAAATAGCCTAGAAAAAAAAAACAAAAAAATGGATGCAGCTTGACTTGCAATAGCACATCCTAGCATGGCAAGTACGTGGGCGGGCACGCAGCAGGCTTAGGCCCAAGTGACCAATCCCTTTTTTCTTTTATGATGTTTTATGTATGGTTTTTGATGCAGAGCTTTGAGGTGCAATCCAGACACGTGATACATGCGATCCAATGGACGGCATTGATCAAATGGCCACGCGATCCACCTGCCTGATCCACGCGATCTGGCCCTGTTTTACATGATCTTGAGTGTGATCTTTGGATTCGTTGGCCAGGAGTTAGTCTAGAATTAGATTTGCATTGGGAGAGCTACATGACTTCTATTTGGATGCAGTTTGAATCGTTGGACTTTTGGTGAGACGCTTTTTATGAAAGAGGCTATAAAAACATGGACAGAGAAGCATGCTGTGTGTGAGGATCATAAAAGTGGTGAAGAATTTCTAGAAAGCGACTGAGTTGGGAGTTTGAGAATTTTAAGATTTATTATTGAGAGATTTGTAGGAGGTTGAGAGTGGAAGTTTCTACTATTATAAATTTTTTTCTCATAGTGAAATCTTGCATGTCCAAATTGTTTGTACCATATATTTTATTTCTGTTCTTCTTTCTCTTGCAGCATCGATGTTGACAGTCATGATCCTAAAAACAGAAATTTATATTTCACATGAGATATTTGTTAATAAATAGTATCAATATGGTTAGTACTATAATATACATGGCCGCTGGTAGCCATATGCCTCTTGATTGTAATAATGAATCTTGGTACAGTACTAACACAAACCATAAAAAATCCTAAGTTTTATTTAGTACTTGATTGAAGCTGAGGCCTAACGTAGTGAATGCTCAAATCGAAGCATAGGTTGAGGAGGAGAAGAGCAAATAGAATTGTAAATCCTTCACCAGCCAACCAACCAAAGAACCTATCCACTGGTGTGAATTAAACAATGCCGAGCGTCTTGCATTGTTTAAATCCAGAATTTTTCGGAGATGATAGCCCGGTTGGTAGAGGTCTTGCTTTACTACTAATCGGTCATGGGTTCGATGCATGATCCCGTGGATGACTCGATTAAATCCAGAATTTTTTTCAGGCCCGTGACAGTTGGTGTGAGTGAGAGGTCAGAGTCTCTTCTTTTGTCCCCATTCTACTAGCCGGTGTCTTAGTGGTGTCAAGTTGACGTACTCATCTTTAGATGGGAGAGACCGTGCGATCTAAACGTCTCGTATCGAACATTACCTGGTGGGGTAGAAGTCCGTGCATAGCTACACCAAGATTTATTCCTTATCCCTTTTCCTTATCACAAAAAAAAAAAAAAACAATGATGTTAGACCCGGCGAAAAAATTTATTGTTTTTTTAAAAAAATATATAAAATATATAACTTTATCATGCATACAATCTAAAAATAAAAAAAAAAAAAAAAAGAATGACACAAGCAAACTCTCGTCATCAATCCATAAATCTCATCTCTAATACTGGACAATAAAATTGAAAATCCAACCTACAATACTATTGGCCTCACGACATGTTTAATATTTATGAAAACCCGCTATATCAGCACTTTCTAAATACCATGAATAAGTGAATATATGGCAGCACCATCTCGTCTCTATAATCATCTGACTATTATTATCACTGAATCCCTCTCGATAACCAATTGATCTGTCCTAATAAAATCAACCTCGCATGCATGATACCTTTCAGATTGTCTGTTAACTCCGCTTCAGGTAAGCGGTACCAAAAAGATGGATCCAACCAGCCAAGATAAGCTTAGCGTTATAAATCACAAGTCCGGCTCATTCACTACCGTCAATCGTATCATCGTCGAAGTCGACTTTAATTAGAAATAGGTGCTACTGGACGACAAAATTCTATGAGACGCTACCCGAACGGAAGGAGCCCAAGTTTTTTCGAGTCATAGTCGGATCAACAACACCGGTAGCTTGTATCGGTGACTTCTCTTGTACTATCTTAATAGACTGTCACCTCGTCTTAAATATGTGCTAGATAAGATAAATAATATAATGTAATTTTTGTATTAAAAAACCTGGTGATCTCAGCCTCCGTGATCCGCTGCAAAGCCTCCCGGAATGCTTGGGTTGTGCGATTCTTCCGGATAACCACGGACCGGGTTCTAATCAGCCGCCAGGGCGTGCTCCGTAGAGTTTACTTCTAGAAAGAGGGGAATGGTGGAAGCTTCTCGAGGAAGTGGTTGGGAAAGCAAAGCGGTGGCAACCAACCCCACGCCTTCCATTTAAACACCAACACCCCCTTCCATTCTCGCTATCCGGTGCTCAGGGCGGGAGAGAGAAGGAAGGGATCATGGGGGTGAAGGTATACGGACCGCCGATGTCCACGTGCACGGCACGTGTGATCTCGACGCTGGAGGAGATGGGGGCCGACTACGAGGTGGTGCCGATCGACTTCGCCGCCGGTGAACACAAGCAGCCGGCTCACCTAGCCCGAAACGTACTTCCTTTTGCACGCTTGTTTTTGCTCCTCTTCTTTCTTCTTGTAGTTTTTAATATGATCGTGGTACGGTGATCTGCTCCTTGATCTAATGATCTTACCGCCGGTCAATCTTTTGCAGCCCTTCGGTCAGGTGCCGGCGTTCGAGGACGGCGATCTCATGCTCTTCGGTGAGCTCTCCTCATCATCTATACATACCAATGAAAATTTTGTTCAATTTAACCTGAAAAAAGCATTATGGAAGTTAACTACATTGGCAGTCTTGTTTCATCTTCTGTGGGGAGATCATTTGTGTACCGATTTTCTTTGTTTTTTTTTTTCTACTTCATATGGTTTAATCATATATATATATATGAATCTTCTAAAATTATATTATGCCACTTAAGATGGCATGGTTATAGTAAAGCTTTAGGAGGAGGGCGTTACCGACATATCATTTGCTACTAAATTTTATTAAAAAATGTTTCTTATTAATTATCTTGTGCATCTTGATATATACAAAACATTTCACCAAAATAGTTGGTTCTATTCAGTCAACAAACATGACTACTCTTTTTGTCCTTTCGTTTGATTTTCTTTTTCCTTTTCTTCCTTCCTTCCTGATTCAAGAAAGGAATGTTTTTTTTTTTTTTTTTTTTAATAGATCACTTTGGTCAAATTTCCTTCATCAAAGATGTCGCTAATCATGGGTTATGGATATAAATCTGAACTAAGCTACTATTTCTGCTACCAAAAAAAAAAAAAAGTTCAAAAATAAACCTCTGGCTATTTTTTCAGAGAGTCTAGATGAATGGAAGCTGGACCAAAAATTGGGACAAGGTTGAGATCAGATCTATTTCTCTTTCTACCAACATAAAAAGTTCAATTACCAATTTTACCAATTTGCACCCTCCAATTAGACTTTGTCAGACAATAATTTGGGTTCTTTGATAGCTCTTTTGGGGCAACCATACGGTACAGCCTTGCTGCATAAGAGTTCAGCTACCATCATGACACCATATGGTCAATTGCTTTTGGCCTTTTAGGGACTATTCTTGTGTGGTGTGATAACGTGGGATAGGTGACATCAATTACCAGGTGATGTTCGAGTGCATTTAGGCCTTTGCAGCAATTAGCACTGAGACGAGAACTAGATCGAGAATGTTTCATGTTTACCAGAATTTTGATGCAGATGGATGTGCTGCATCATTTCACTATTTTATGTTTTAAGAATGAGAGAGCTTTCTTCTGTATGACGTTAATTAGGATGCCCTTTCTATGTGAACTATTTTATGTTCTCTACTATCCTAAAATACATTGTAAATGGGCTGAATACATCATTAGGCTTCTCATGCTTCAACCCATCCATTTGTGAGAGATACTGTGTTGGCTATCCGTCAGGTTCTTTGTAAAAATCCATTAGTTTTCTGTCTTTCAGATATGCTTAGATAGAAATTAAAGCTCCTTAACTATCATAGCCATCTATCTTTCTTCTCATTTCCACTGCATGTACCCAGCAATAGTTTGTGCAGAATGTTTACCTGAAGTTTTCCTTGCATCAAATTTGGATTAGGCCCGACACTCAGAGAGCATAGGCCCTTGTGGCTAGAGCTGGCAAGGTCCTTCCTAACACTGTTAAGATCTGCCATGGACGCTGTTATTGTCATCATCATTGTCATTATCATCATATCACTGTAATCATTTCTGGAGAATTTGAATTTACCAGAATCGCGAGCAATTGCAAGGTACGTGGCGCTCAAGTACAAGTCCTCTGGTCCTGACCTTTTGAGGGAGGGTAATTTGCAGGAGTCAGCAATGGTGGATCTGTGGTTGGAAGTGGAGTCCCAACAATACAACCCAGCCATTGCTCCAATTGTCTATCAGTGCCTTATCATCCCCATGCGTGGAGGTGTCGCTGATCAGAAGATCATCGATACAAATGTGGAGAAGCTAGGGAAGGTGCTTGATGTGTACGAGGATCGCCTGTCGAAGACCAAGTACTTGGCTGGAGACTTCTTCAGCCTTGCTGATCTCAGCCACTTCCCTTACACTCACTACTTCATGGTCACCCCTTATGCATCACTCTTTGAATCACGACAGCATGTCAAGGCATGGTGGAAAGATTTGTCATCAAGGCCTGCTGTCAGGAAGACGACCGCTGCAATGCCTACATCTGGGTGAAGAATTTTAGTTGTCATGGAGAGGAAAGGAATATAATTCTGTTCTTGATTCAGTATCTTTTGTGCTCATGTGTTTTTGTGAGGGTTCTGTTCTTGCTTCTCGGTTCATGTTGCGAGTCCTGGTTCTCCTGAGAAGCTTTGTTGTTTTTGAAATAATATGTCGGACATGAAATAAATCAATCCTTTCTACTACACTATTCAAGATGCTGATCTTTGCAAATTTTATATATATATATATATATATATATATATATATATGTCTGAAATGTTAAAGCAAAAGTCAATGTTAACTGGTTACCCCAACTTGGATCTCAAGTGTTTGTGAGGCAGAAATCCAGCTATTGCCAACCAATTTTTTGCGACAAGACCAGGTAATTTAGCTACATCCACTAAAATTCCTGACCATCTTAATTATTATTGATCACAACTTTAAAACAGAACAAGAGGGGAACCTCTTATGTTCTGACTTGAGCTTCAGAGATCGGGTCTTATAGTCATGACTGTTCTTGCATTGTATGATCTTGTATGATTACGATCTTGTAAAGAATATTGGATGGTGTATTTCATGTAATGTAGACTTTTGCATGATACATGAATGGTCATAATTACAAGATTGGATCTTTTTAAATTGCTACGTGTCTGATTAAGTTATAATGTTGTTATGTCTCCATTGTCTAGACATTTTTGACGTCTTGATTACATAGCATTTGATATTAAAGCTATTAGGATTGCTTGGAAAAGAAAGAACATGGAATGAAGAATATGAGCTGAATGTGAAAAAGGCTATCTAAGAATGCGGCGGTCGCATAAAAAGAGCTATCTACATGACTACATCCTAAACATTGCTGTGAAACATGATGGTTTATCATGTAAGTTTGGATCATCACAAGGTTCTGCACAACACTCCATAGCCGTTGATCTTGAACATAACAGCTATCAAACATGATAGCTTTAAGGCTGCATTTGTTGCATTGTCGGACAACCTTGAAAGTTGTATTTGGTAGCGGATAATTTATCTAGCTTACAAGTAATTGGATCCAATATATTTGGTATGTTTTTGTAGATGGCAATCTATCATGTCTGGTAATTTGGATTGTCTTTTAAAAGACTCTGGATTATTTCTGAGAGATGTGATAATCTAGATAATCAAATTACCTTCCCCTTCTTCCTTTCTATTCCCTTTTATAATATAATATAATATAATATAATATAATATAATATTTAATAAACTTAAATAATATATTAAATATATTATTTAATATACTTAAATAATATATTAAATATATTATTTAATATACTTAAATAATATATTAAATATATTATTTAATATACTTAAATAATATATTAAATATATTATATATTTAATATATTAAATCTAATATATTATTTAATATATCGGTAATGTACCAATGTAACTGAAAGGTAATGTAGACTGTCAGTAATGCAAAGGCGATGCTTGAAGTCCCGATGGCAAGCCACTGTGAAAGGACCTCCCCACGAAAAATTAATTTAATATCATAATGGGTTGATGACCCACGTACCAAATATTAAACTGATAAGAACAAATACTACACTTGATCTTAGCCTTTTAGGTATGTAAAATATTACTATAAATCTTCTTTAGACCGTTAGTATTTAAAACAGAAAAATATATATGTATGTGTATATTTATGTAATTTTAAAAATATTTAAAAATTATTTTTGTGTGTGTGGCAAAATAAAGTCTGTGCAACAAATTAATCGTAAATATAATAAAATAGAGTTAGGAAGTCTGGCTGGGAGGCGGATAGATCCATTACCCTAAAGGAGATTTGGCCCTTTTCTCATACGAATATTGATGGGCAATACGCTCTCCTCCAAGGTACAACTCGGAAGCCAAAAACTTTAACGTCTGTCGATGGCACGATCTCGAATGAATGCCGATCAGCTCGTCTTCGGTCCAAAAAATAAAAATTTAAAATGAAAAAATTGGAAAGAGAAAGACGAGGAAGAGCTAGAGATATTTATAGGATGTTGTATAAGACTGGGATAAAGACCTATTTATAGACTCAAAAATCCAAAAAAAAATTTCAAAAAATCCTCAACTAACCATTACGGCAGTTATAAAATTAAATATAAAATTAATTAAGTAATTAATAGAGAAAATAAATAAAATAAAAAAATGAAAATGAATGGATCCTTGCGCGCGTTGCATTTGGGGGAGGTGAGAGAGAGGAGTTACTTTTTTATTTTTACCTTGGCAATGTCAACGCTTAGCATCAAGAGGAGGGTGTAAGGGGTCTATTTTTTTTTATTTTGTACCTTTATGGGATAGTACGGTTGATAAAGGCTTGGCTCTTCTTTTACCTGGTCACGGGTTCGAGAAATGATCCCATGGATGGCTCGAGTGCACGTGATCGGGAGGTGGACCTGCTGATACTCCGATGTCGTAGAGGGGCTAGGCTGACGTATTCATCGATTTGGGTAAACCTCGAAAGATAGGAAAGGTACGCAAAAAATTATGGCCTATATCGAACAAAGGCCTAGCGTGCTGGGAGCCTGTATGAGGCGCTACACCGGGGTAAAACCCCCCTATTCTTTTGTTCTATCAAAAAAAAAAAAATAAAGGGGTCTATTTTGTTTATTATATGTTTGTATCTGTGTATGTACATATATTTACATATTTACACCATACATCTATATATATATATATATATGCATTCATGTACATTTATACATATACATATATGTAAATATGTATGCATACATACACATCTATACATATGTAACTTGTGTATGTGTATTTACATATCTATAAATTGGTTCAAGTTCATATTGGGCTTAGTTAAGGCTAAATGTAGCTTCGAATCTGTTCCATGTTTACATTTTGGGCGTGGTCTTGGTTCGAGAAGAATGAATTTTGATCGAAGGCATGGCTTGAAATTAGCTTAAGCCCATTTGTAGCCCTAGACTAGTAACTCTGAAGCCGACACAAACCTTATTCTAACTTGGAGTAAGTTTTTGTGCACCGCACGCGGTGCAGCAAAATCCAACGTGGCCCGCACTGCTTTTTTCTATTGGTCCACTTGTATTCGAATTGGCATGACAAGATGAGACATATAACAGGTTAAAAGTTGAGCATGACTAACATTAATTACCGTTCAGCTTTTATTTGAAATTTTTGTCAGACCAAAATATCCTTTTCTTCGGCCTACTTTTTTCCCACCATCTTGCTTGGATTTTGGTAAATGTTTCAGTTTAAAACATGCTTCGATTTTTGTCCAAGAAATCAGTAAAGGTTGAAGGAAAAATCTCCCTTGCTCTGAAATGTGCTTTGAGAGTCCCTCTGTACAGGAATCAATTTTCGAATGTTAATATAAGCTTTATCCTCTCTCTGAAAAAGTGTTCTGTTTTGGTTTGATGTTGGAATAAGCCACCGAAGACTTCCTTTGTTTGGATCCAAGGTTGGAATAAGCCACCAAAGACTCTTCTATAAGTTCAAGACAAATGTCATCTCCAACAAAAAGTAAACCAAGCTTTCATAGAATCTTGTTTAGTTTTTTTTTATAGTTCGTTTATTACATCAACTGTTTTGGTAGTTAGAGAAAGTTAATGACACTCTGGGAGTCATAACTCAGTCCACAGATGATAGATATTCTTGGTAGGATGGGATAATAAATATAGTTTAAGTTTTTGTGCAGGGATGTCATAGGTTTATAACTAGGATGTCATAGTATTTGAACTGTGGGAATCGTAATACTATTTCAGCATATTATTGATATCCTTCAGCATCCGTAGCATGTTTTGATATCCTAAAAGTCATACCTTAGTCCACAAGAGATAGGTTCTCCAGATAGTAGGAGTTTCTATTTTTAGTTTCATGTTTTATGATCTGGTGTCGTAATCTTTTAACTATGATATCGTAAATTTTGAACTAGGATGTCGTTCAATGAAATTTTTTTTTTGAAATATTTTTTCTTCATGATCTTTTTATCACAATCTAACGATCTTATTCAAGCCAATACATGGTTGAAATGTCTTATGACAGAGGATAAAAGCTTTTATTTTCTGTTTTGTACCAAGTTGTTCATATTTCGAAGTTTTTGATACTGAAGTTTTCTCAGAAGCATTTTATTATATTGTGGATGTCATATATCAGCAATGCATACTGAAACACTTCTGTTACGGAGGATCAAAATACCTGGTTTAAGTTTTTGTATAGGAATGTCGTAGGTTTATAACTAGGGTGTCGTAGTATTTGAACTGGAATATCATAATATTGTTTCAGCATATTATTGACATCCTTCAGCATTCATTGCATGTTTTGACATTTTAGGAGTCATATCTCAGTCCACAAGAGATAGGTTCTTTAGGTAGCAGGGGTTTCTATTTTTAGTTTCATATTTTATGATCGGGTGTCATAATCTTTTAACTATGATATCGTAAATTCTGAACTAGGATGTCGTTTAATGAAAACTTTTTTTTTTTGAAAATCTTTTTTCCTGGTCTTTCTATCATAATATAATAATCTTATTCATCAAATACACGGTTGAAATGTCCCATGATAAAGGATATAAGCTTTCAATTTCTATTTTATACCGAGTTGTTCATGTTTCAAAGTTTTTGATATTGAAGTTTTCTCAAAAGCATTTTATTATATTATGGGTATCGTATATCAGCAATGCATACTCAAACACTTATATTATGGAGGATCAAAATATCCGGTTTAATTTTTATACAGGGATGTCGCAGGTTTATAATTATGATATCGTAGTGCTTGAACTGGAGTATCATAATATTGTTTTAGTATATTACTAACATCCTTCAGCATCCTTAATATGTTTGACATCCTAGGAGTCATACTTCAGTCCATAAGAGATAGGTTCTCCAGGTCGTAATCTTGTAACTAGGATGTCGTAAATTCTGAACTATGTTATCATTCAATGAAAACTCATTTTTTTTGAAATATTTTTTCTTCCTAGTTTTTTTTATTAACAATCTTAACAATCTTATTTTCATTTTCTAGCCAATATTTCAAAGTGATACTGAAGTTTTCTCTGAAGCATTTTATTACATTGTGGGTGTCATATATCAGCAATGCATACTAAAACACTTCTGTTAGGAGGATCAAAACATCCGTTTAAGTTTTTGTACAAGGATGTTGTAGGTTTATAACTATGGTATCGTAGTGTTTGAATTGGGATACCGTAATATTGTTTCAGCATATTATTGACATCCTTCAGCATCCGTAGTATGTTTTGATATCCTATGAGTCATACCTCATGTTGCCGCCAAGATCGCCATGGCCTGTAGCTGCTGTCGGCACCGGAGTGTGTGATTTGATGCTCTTTGGAGGTCCCGTCCTGCAAGACATGCAAAAACTGGGTTAGTGACCCGGGCCGGGGATTCCGGCGGGGGTACTCTGACGGTCAAGTCAATGACGATCCAGGAGAACAGATCCTCCTGGTCGAGCCCCTCTTGATGGACTCCACGCTAGGAGGAGTTAAGATGAAAGTGTGTAGGAGGATGACGGCGCAGCTAGAGGGATTCTCTGCGTGACCGCTCCTCCTTTGTTTTCTTAGAGTGGTGGTGGTGCATCGCTCTTCTGGTTGAGCTTGCCTCGGTGTTTTCTTGAGTTGAGTTACCTCTCCCTCTTAGGGGTGTTGATCGTTCTTTGTAGTTAAAAATTACCGTTGGGCGCTTGCCTTGGGATTCTCGCTAGGCTGGCAGGCGCGTGCGACGTGTCCCGTGTCGTGGACGGGACGTCTTTCTTGATTCATGCTAAGGAAAGCTGTCATGTGCTCTGACATTCCTTCTGGTCGCTTTATTATGGAAAGTTTGGCAGTGCCTCAATCATGGGGCCGCCGCCCCTGAGACTCGAATCTCCTGGTTGACTTTCCCTTCCGGGTGGTTCAGGCAGTTAGTGGAGGGTGTAATGTCTCGAATGGAGGGCTCCTCCCTTTTTTGGTGTAAGTGGCAGCCGCGGGTAGTTATTGCGGCATGGTAGGCGTCTGGCTGCGATCCTCGGGCAGCTCGTCGGTGTCCTGGGTGATGGTACTGTCTCTCCGCCCGTTGTTGCCTTTATCCGAGTTGGGGCCGAGTAGGGGAGGCCGGGCTCAATCTGGAGGAGGACAGGTGGCGGCTCCGGTCCAGGCTCGACCTCGAAGAGAGACTCCACATGGTGGAGGAGGGCTGAGCTCGACTCCCAGCTCGGATTCCCAGCTCGGGCTCCTTCACTGGGCTGAGCTCCTCGGGGAGAACGGGATGGCCTGTTGAAGCCGAGATCCATCCTCCGCCAGGTTGAGCCCGCGAGCCCGGGATGCCTAGACCGGAGCCGAGCGGCGCCCTCTAGAGCGAGCCCATCGAAGATCGAGCCCCATGGTCAGGGTCGAGCTCTGCTTCCCCCTCCACGTGGAGCCTCTCCGAGGTCGAGCCCTTTGGACCGGGCCCATGCTCTGCCCTCCAGAGCAAGCCTCTCGAAGATTGAGCCCCGTGGTCGGAGTTGAGCTCAGCCCTCCTACATCACGTGGAGCCTCTCCGAGGTTGAGCCCTTTGGACCGGGCCCGTGCTCTGCCCTCCAGAGCGAGCTCCTCGAAGATCGAGTCCCATGGTCGAAGTCGAGCTCAGCCCTCCTCCGCCACATGGAGCCTCTCCGAGGTCGAGCCCTCTGGACCGGGCCCATGCTCTGCCCTTCTCCGTTGAGGCGAGCTTGCGAGCTCGAGATGCTTAGGTCGGAGTTGAGCCCTGCTTCCCTAGCTTGGCCCCCAGCTCAGGCATAAACACCGGCGAACAAAAGGATAGCACCGTTGTCCCACGACACTGGCGAACCATCCAAGGACTGCACTGAGACATCCGCTAGGCTGTAATGACCACCTGTGACCACCGGTTACACTAGAAAGGGGAGAAGCCCACTGATCGAGGCGCCACGCTCCTCACCAACTACCTGAACCACCCGAAAGAGAGAGTCAACCAGGAGATTCGAATCTCGGGGGCGGCAGCCCTCCGATCGAGATACTGCCAAGTTTCCCGGAATGAGACGACCAGAGAGAATGTCAGAACGTATGACAGCTTCCCTTATCACGAATCGGGAAAGGCACTTCGGGACACTGTCGCACACGTCTGACAGTCCGGCGGAGATCCCAAGACAGGTGCCCAATGGTAACCTAGACTATAAAGCTCGAAGGAAGCAAGACAAAGGAGGTAACATGCAACACACAAAAATACATGTGCAAGCTCAACCAGAGAGCACAGCACCATAAGCAAACCCAAGTAAGGACTGGCGGAAAGGCCATACAGAGAATCCCTCTATCTAGGCCACTTTTTTCCCAACGCACTTGCATTCTACTCTCACACCATTCACTCCTCCTAGCATGGAGTCCATCAAGAGGGGCTCGACCAGGAGGATCTGTTCCCCTGGATCGTCACTGACTTGACCGTCGGAGTGCCCCCACCGAAAATCCCGGTCCGGGTCATTAATCCCTATTTTGCAAGTCCAAGACCACCAGACGGCCAGACAGCGAAGGGAGCACACCCCGGCGCCGACAGCAGCTACGGGCCATGGCGATCTTGGCGGCAACAGGTGGTACAGGAGCCTTTCCTGTAGAACTGAAACACAGTTTTTCATTATGTAAATGTAGCGGAGAAGGAGTTACCTGTTGAGCTCCGGTCATATAAATAGATAAAAATATGTTTCTTCCTTGAGCAGGCCGAGATCAAATTCGCCGGCCGCCCTCTCATGAGAGAATGGGACTCCTTTGCACGGAAGAATAAAACTCGGTTGCATGGGGGAGCAAGGCTTCATTGTGTGGAAGGATGGACCTCCGTTGCATGGGAGGAGGTGAGACCTTTGCTGCATGAAGGAAATGACTCCGTTACATGGGAGGAAGCTCCGTTGCACGAGGAAGATCAGTCCATTGCATGGGAGGAGGCTCCATTGCATGAGGGAGGTGACTCCGTTGTGTGGGAGTATAAGACTCCTGCTGCATGGGAAGAAGCTTCATGGCATGGGGGGAGGCTTCGTTGCATGAGGGAGATGAGATCCTGTTGCATGGGAGGAATGAGACTCCCATTTCATGGGAGGAGAGGAGACTCCTGTTGGATGGGAGCAAGCGCCATTGCATGGGAGCAAGTTCCGTTGCATGGGAACAAAAGGCTCCTGTTGCATGAGAAAAATGGCTTCGTTGGATGGGGGGAAGCCCCGTTGCATGGGAGCATACTCCGTTACATTGGAGGAGGTGACCTCGTTGCATGTGAGCATAAGGCTCCGTTACATGGGAGGAGGTGACCTCATTGCATGGGAGCATAAGGTTCCTGTTGCATGAGAAAAATTGCTCCGTTAGATGGGGGGAAGCCCAGTTGCATGGAGGAGATGAGGCTCCCATTGCATGGAAGAGAACTCCGTCGCATGAAGGGAATGAGGCTCCTGTTGCATGGAAGAGAACTCCGTCGCATGGAGGGAATGAGGCTCCCGTTGTACAGAGGAGATGGAATCCTGCTGCATGGGAGAAATGAGACTCCCGTTGCATGGGAGAAGCTCCGTTGCATGGGAGCATACTCCATTGCATGGAGAAGATGAGACCCCTTGTAGCATGGGAGAGAGCGAGATCTCTGTTGCATGAGGAAAATGGCTCCGTTAGATAGGGGGAAGCCCGGTTGCATGGAGGGGATGAGGCTCCCGTTGCATGGAAGAGAACTCCATCATATGGAGTGAATGAGGCTCCCATTGCATGGAAGAGAACTCCGTCGCATGGAGGGAATGAGGCTCCCATTGCATGGAGGAGTGGAATCCTGCTGCATGGGAGAAATGAGACTCCCGTTGCATGGGAGGAAGTTCCGTTGGATGAGAGCAAAGAGGCTCCCGTTGCATTGGAGCATACTTCGTTGCATGGAGAAGATGAGACCCCCTGTAGCATGGGAGAGAGAGAGACCTCTGTTGCATAGGAGGAAACTCCATTGCATGGGAGCGTTGGAAACCATGTTGCATGGATTTCTTTCTTCTTCATGATGGTCATATCCTTCCTCCCTCTTCTTTTTCTCTTCTTCTCCCTTTTTTTTTTTTTAAAGTGGGGCTCCTGGAAGGTGGCACCACCAGGAGGTGGCTCCATCTTCGGCTTGATGCCTATTGCCCTGTCAAGGATGGCGATGCACCTTCACAGCTCAAGATTTTTTAGTCGAGGACGCTCCTTGGAGCCTCGAGAGAGAGGGAGAAGTTCTCGTGCCCCCATCCCCGTGCCCCCGGTCTGTCTCCCGGGGACTAAGGACAAAGGTGGAAACCGTCGTCCCACCTTATTGAGGAGCATGGATTTTTCCCCCTACCTGGCACCCCAAACTGTTGCCGCCTAGATCGCCATGGACTGCAGCTTTTACATGGCCTAGGTGAGTGGGCTCCTTGCCAGCATCACCGGGCTCGTCAGTCGAAGATGATCAAGGAGAACATGCCCTCCATCACGGGGCCTGATGGAGCCGCCGTGCTCGGAGGGGTCGTCGTAGGGATGAAAGGGGCTTGAAGCTGTGCTGTGATCCTCCTGTAGGCCTCTCCAGTGGGGAATAACCTTCTTTGTGTCGTCCCTCGCGAGTGAAGACTGCAAGACAGGGAAAACCTGGGTCGGAGATTCCAACAAAGACACTGCGACGATCAAGTCAGTGGGATGATCGAAGAAAATAGAAGACCTCTGAGGCGGAGAGCTTGGGGGACTCTCCGCTTTTAGAGGGTGATAAAAATGGAATATAATATAAGGATCAAGAGAGTGTGTTGTTTCTTATCTCTCCTTACCTCTTCATGCCGGTCTTTATGTAGACGAATGGCTCCTGCCATTCGGGGGAGACGTGCTGGTCTTGACGTAGACCTGTCAGGCTAGGATAGCCTGTGAGGCCATGATGGGCTGGTGAACCTTCTTCTTCTGGGTGACCCAATCGATTTGACCCAGTTGAGATAAATCATCCAATAGATGATATATCTTGGGCAAGATTGATTTGACTTTGGAGACAAGAACATTGCAAACATGTATGCGATCCAAAGTCTTACGCTGTCCTTGACATCCTCTTGTATGTTTGATGAATGATGTTGGGCTATCAACTTCTCCAACCATTTATTCTGAAGATTTAATTCCTTACCAAATCATTTGAATAACCGTCCCTTCTTATCTTGATCTTCCATTGCAATCTTATTTTCATGGCATGGCAGATCCAAAATTAGGGCAACATCTTCGACGTTGAATGTAAGTTCCTTGCCACAAAAAAATAAACTTATCACCTCCCTTGTAGCATCTAATAATTTCAGCTATGAGTCGCCCGTCGACAACAATTGGATGCATGTCGATGAATGCACTGAATGGAGTATTCAGAATGATTTCTAAATAAAGACTAGAAAAATCCATCTTTTAAACTTATTCAACGTACATTGCTGGCTTGCAATGATTTTTAAACAGTTGCGAAGCCTTCACTCTAGGCAGCCGAACCATTGCAAGATCACCTGAAACATAAGTAAAACATAAATATAAGTTAAATAATAAATCTAGATAATAGGTTTTATGATACTCTGGAAGTCATAAAATAAGCCATGGATGACATGTATTAGAGGTAGAATGGGTTACAAACTTTAATTTTATAATTTTTACATGGATGTCATAGTTTTTTAACTAGGATATCGTAGGTTTTGAACTTGTATGTTGTAATACTATTTCTGCCATTTTGAGTAATCTTATAGCATCCATGGTAATTTTTAGATATTCTAGAAGTCATAAAATAAGCCACGGATGATATGTATTAGAGGTAGAAGGGGTTATAAACTTTAATTTTATAATTTCTGCATGAGTGTCATAGTTTTTAACTAGGGTGTCATAGATTTTGAACTTGGATGTATAATGTTATTTCGGTCATTTTGAGTAATCTTATAGCATCCATGATAATTTTATGGCACTCTGGGAGTCATGAAACAAGCCATGGATGACATATATTAGAGGTAGAAGGGGTTACAAACTTTAATTTTATAATTCTGCATGGGTGTCGTAGTTTTTTAACTAGGATGTCATAGATTTTAAACTTGGATGTCGTAATACTATTTTGGTCATTTTGAATAATCTTATGGCATCCATGATAATTTTTTGACTCTTTGGGAGTCATAAAACAAGTTACGAATGATATGTATTAGAGATAGAAGGGATTACAAACTTAAATTTTATAATTTTTGCATGTGTGTCGTAGTTTTTTAACTAGGATGTCGTAGGTTTTGAACTTGGATATCGTAATACTGTTTTGGCCATTTTGAGTGATCTTATACTATTTGTGATAATTTTAGGATACTCTGGGAGTCATAAAATAAATCACGGATGACATGTATTAGAGGTAGAAAATGTTACAAACTTTAATTTTATAATTTATGTTTGGGTGTCATAGTTTTTTAACTAGGATGTCGAACTTGAATGTCGCAATGCTGTTTCGGTCATTTGGAATAAGTTTATAGCTTTTGTGATAATTTTATGACACTCTAGGAGTCATAAAACAAACAACGGATGATATGTATTAGAGGTAAAAGGGGTTACAAACTTTAATATTATAATTTCTACATGAGTATCGTAGTTTTTTAACTAGGATGTTATAGGTTTTGAACTTGGATATCGTAATACTGTTTTGGCTATTTTGAGTAATCTTATAACATCCATGGTAATTTTATGATACTTTGGAAGTCATAAAATAAGCCATGGATGACATATATTAGAGGTAGAAAAGGTTACAAACTTTAATTTTATAATTTATGCATGGATGTCATAGTTTTTTAACTAGGATATCATAGATTTCGAACTTGTATATCGTAATACTATTTCGTCCATTTTAAGTAATCTTATAGCATCCGTGGCAATTTTATGATACTTTGGAAGTCATAAAACAAGCCATGGATGGCATATATTAGAGGTAAAAGGGGTTACAAACTTTAATTTTACAATTTCTGCAAAGGTGTCGTAAGTTTTGAATTTGGATGTCGTAATACTGTTTTGGCCATTTTAAGTAATCTTATAACATCCATGGCAATTTTATGACACTATGATAGTCATAAAACAAGCCACGGATGACATGTATTAGAGGTAGAAAGGGTTACAAACTTTAATTTTATAATTTCTGTATGGGTGTCATAATTTTTTAACCAGGATATCATAGGTTTTGAACTTGGGTATCGTAATATTATTTTGGTCATTTTGAGTAATCTTATAGCATCCGTGATAATTTTATGACACTCTGGGAGTTATAAAATAAGCCATGGATGACATATATTAGAGGTAGAGGGGGTACAAACTTCTATTTTATAATTTATGCATGGGTATCATAGTTTTTTAACTAGGATATCGTATGTTTTGAATTTGGATATCATAAATTCTGAACTACGGTATCATGATTTTATACTATAAAGACTTAATATTTTTAGAAATATATCGTGACATCCTTCTATACAGATAAATATCAAAAATTTATATTAAAATAGTAAAATAAAATCTATGATATCCTAGTTTGAAATCTACAATAAACAACGATTGCAGTACTTCCTTTCTCCATCTGCATTTCCTTCTTGAGATGTTTTTGTGTTCGCCGTCTGCGTTGAAAGTTGAAACCACTTTTCTTCGTTTACTGAAGATTTCGAATGCATATCAAAGGTTGAAGGAAAGTATGCTCCAGAACTTCCACCTCATCAATGACTTCTCGATGCCAAAGAGGAGCAAAAACACAAAATGGAGGACTCTGGGATAGCTAAAAATAATAGAACGAACTCTATGTGTCGCTTTACAAATAGTTTTTTTTTTTTTTTTTTTTCTGTTTGTAGAATAGGAATCAGTTTTGCACATCGTAACCTCTTACAAAAAAATATGAGGATAAAAAGGTTAATTGTCATATTTAAAATGACTGCAGACACGACGATGCTTAGATAATGCAATCCCAGAGATACGACTCCCATCCCATCTTGTCATACTAGTTCAGATACAGATGGATTAATAGAAAAAAAATGGTGCAGGCCATGTTGTATTTGCTGCACCGTGTGCGGTGCATAAAGACTTACTCTTCTAACTTGTATTTCCATGGAAAGCTTGGGCCACCTGGCACGTCTTTACCGGTGCCTAACTCGTTCTTCTTTTAAAGAAATTACAACTCATGCATGAGTGAACTTCTCCATATTTCTGCTATTAGGTTTTCGATGCTATTATGTTATGAGTTGAAGAGTAGAAATCGGATTACTATTGGATATGATTTCTCAGAATTGCCACCGAGTTAAATTGAGTTCAAGTTCGGACTACTCTAGTTTTCTTACAGAGTTGTTGTTCAACCCAACCCACCTAAGTTAGGGTGTCGCAATATTGGACAAATGTAAACATCCACGTTACATTAACTTAGTTTGTAAGTGTTAATACTAGTTGTACAAATTGGTCGGTCGTCTCTCTCTCACACACCTAAGAACTAAATCTTCTCTAGGGAAGAACATTTTTTCACCATAAAGTAAATTGATCTGCCTAATGAAGTGAATAAGTTTTGAGGGATCTGGGTTTTATTTTATTTGGAGTTGGTCATCAATGGAATTGATATGAAAAAAAAATAAGCATGAAAATGGATAGGATAATATTGGTCCAATCCAATTTAATATTTAAATATATATAAATATAAATATATATATATTTTTCATGATTATGATCGTTGGATCATATCTTACAGATCTTGAAGCATTCCAAACTTATCCATTCATCCGCGATGGAAGGTAAGGACTCGACTCCGTCCCTAAAAGGCATAAATTAAAAGCATTACTCTATTTCAGTCCTTGATTTGCGTTTATTAAAGGAGAAATAACCATAATTATCTAATTTCAAATCGCAAAAAGATCCCTTTTCCCCTGAAAAACCGCGCTGCGTTTCTTTCCTTTTTGGATCCACGCGTCTCTTCTTGTTGGCGAGAATCCCTCCACTAAATAAAGACCAAAGATATACCAAAAAATAATAAAAAAAAGTCGTACCCACAAAAAAAAACCCAGACGGGCGTTAACAAAGAAAATGGTGGTCCGTTTAAGGGAAGCTTCCAGAGGGAGTGGGTAGCAAGTAGCAACCGTGCATTGACCAATTAACCCCGCTCTCACCCTGCGGGTGTCGAAAATGAAAAAAAGATGGTCAGTCCAAGGGAAGCTTCCAGAGGGGCTGGGTGGCAACTGTACATAGACCAATTTACCCTCTCCTCTCCCCCAATACAAATACCAATTCCATGCCCGGCAATTCGGCGCTCCGGCTCATTACCTGTGGAGAAGGGGGAGAAGGAGAGGCAGAGGAGGGGAGAGAGAGACGATGGTGATGAAGGTCTATGGTACAACCATGTCCACGTGCACGGTACGCGTGCTACTGTGCTTGGAGGAGATGGGAGCCGGGTACGAGCTGGTGCCAATCAACATGGCCATCGGTGAACATAAGCAGTCCGCTCACCTCGCCCGTAACGTATGTACTCTCCCTGTTAAACCGTCTGATACTTCTAATAATCCTCTTCTATTAGTCCTTTATTCTCCCCTTTTATTTGCCCTTTCCTTCTTTTTCTCTTATGGCGATCGCCTTCTTATTCCTACGATCGCTTTCTCTATGCAGCCCTTCGGTCAGGTGCCTGCCTTTGAGGACGGTGCTCTGGTTCTCCACGGTGAGCTCCCAGCATATTGCTTATTTTTTAGACTTCTTTATTTGTAGTGGAGACTAATATTTTGATGATTGGATTTCAATTTAACATACTTTTCTTAACAAAGCTAAGACATATGGCGTGAAGGGATTTGCGTGGTTCTTTAATTTTAAAAATCATGAGGGGCCACATAGATGCCATTATAGTTCCCTGTTTATATTTTTTCTTCTACCCATCGACGGCTTGGAGGCAATTTACAAGATTATAGTTCCCTGTTTATATTTTTCTTCTACCCATCGACGGCTTGGAGGCAATTTACAAGACAAGTTTAGATCATGGATGCCAAATTTGTTGAAAATCAAATGAATTGCAAATTTATTTCAAAAGAAACATTAAACAATGTTTGTCGGTCTCATATGACAATAAGGGCAAATTAGTAAGTTCATTCGGAATTTATAAAAATAAATGTTGTTAAATCCTTTCATCTTCCTTGCCACAAAGCTATCGTGAAAAAAAAAAAAAAAAGTTTTAAATTATATAGATCTATAAAACTAGATTATTTCGTCCTATCTCAAGTTACACAATTAATTTGGGGTCGATTGAGAATTATGATCCTAGATCTGAATTCAATGAATCAGGTAACTGTGGTTTAGAATCATGGATGGAGCATGAATTAAACTCCAATTACGTAGCAAATGGGGAACAAATTGTAGTTCAGAAATGGATAATGATCGAGGGAACCGATAAGTTAAATATATATATATATATATATATATATATCCAACTTTTCCATTCTAAACTTTGAACCAAACACAAAAGATGGCCCAGTAAATCAGACCTAATTAGTGGATGCATGGGATTTCAATCTTAATCTCAAACTCGAAGCCCATTTTTAGTTGCATTTAAGCTAGGTTCAAGTCAACCTGCTTTGGCTACACGCATCTGCAATCCTCTTGACATTTGTCCCATCCTATCCTATGGATGGTTGTGACGCCGAACTGATGAAATGCTTGTCATATGACATAATTTGGCCACTTTGCCCAGAAAATTTTGTGACCGACCAAGGTGGTCAAAAATTGCGGGCAGGACCTTGGCTAAGGTGCGCCAAGGCATATTGGCTTCTAGCAATAATTTCCACAAAATGAAGTACCACTTTCTTTTCTGAATGCCCTGATCCCTTAACATTATGAAATGATCAGAATCTCGAGCAATTGCAAGGTACGTTCTGCGCAAATGCAAGTCCTCTGGTGCTGACCTTCTGAAGGAAGGTAGCTTGGAGGAGTCGGCCATGGTGGATGTGTGGTTGGAAGTGGAATCCAACCAATTCGACCCAGCCATCGGTCCCATCTTCTATCAAATCTTCATCACCCCCATGTTTGGCGGTGCCCCGATCAGAAGGCCATCGACGCCAATTTAGAGAAGCTGTGCAAGGTGCTGGACATCTACGAGGCCAGGCTATCCAAGACCAAGTACCTGGCTGGAGACTTCTTTAGCCTTGCAGATCTCAGTCACGTACCTTTGTTGTGTTACTTCATGGCCACCCCTCATGCATCTGTCGTCAATTCACGCCCCCATGTTAAGGCATGGTGGGAGGCCGTTTCGTCGAGGCCGGCGGTCAAGAAGGTGACCTCTGCCATGCCTTGTTCTGCATGAAAGGATCCAAGGAGGAGGTCATTGGAAATGAATAAAGAGTGTGCTTCAGCTGCAGGTCTTGTTTGTGTTTGTGTTTAGGTGCCTGCATCGGTGTCTTGTGTCCTTGAGTCCGGGCTACGAGTCCGCCACCAGTCTCTTGAACGCTTTTTGTGTTGAGGATGGCTTGTTGGATAATAAAATATGTGATCCATCTTGCATGCATGTGCATTTTGATCATCCAGTTGACAAACATGTAGTGCGAATGGCCATTCGTTTTTCTTTTATTATTATTATTATTATTATTATTATTATTATTATTATTATGTAAGAAATATGGTGGGAACGAGATTTGTGCGTTTGAATCTGTAAGCTTCCAGAAAAGGGTGGCAACCGAAAGACTTGACTCTCCGGGCTTTGCGGAGAAATAAAGGTTTGAGATTCCAGAAAGCAAAATGAGCCTAGCGGTATAACTTTTAGAAATAAAGGTTTAATCAAATTTAATTTATTTAATTTATAAATGAATATGGATTATATAAAAAAAATTGATTTATATTCGGGTTGGGCATGGATAAAAATATATTTATTTAGATTTTAAATAAATTAGATTTTATAAGACTGGATATATATAATTAGATTTAAATATAATTTTTTTATATCTAATTAAAAATGGATATGAAATGGAGTATTTTTTAAAGAGACATGTATAAATTTTAGATGATTGAAAAAAAGATGGAAGGGATGCCCGCGCATCGATCGGTCAGAATCGATAGCTCCGGCCCGTGGTAGCGGCATCTATATTGTAGAAATTTTTATATAACTTACGGTTCCCATTTGTTAATTATAAAAATTTTAAAAAAATAACAAACATATAATTTTCATTTGTTAATTTTATATTTTTTGGGTACGACTTGATTTGTTTATGAATCACTAAGAACATGGGGATGGCCCGGTGGACCAATCAATTAGTGCGAGCCGTATGATGCTGTCCCTGTCTGTATTGCCAACGTGATGTGATGAGTACATATGATGGAGAATAGCATTTAATTAGCATATTCGCTTCCAACAACCAGCCAAGGCATGCAGGCTGCAGGTGGATTTTTTTTTAAAATATTATTTTTTAAAATTAATATTATCAAAATACCGCCGGATGAAACAATTTTATTATTTTATCGTAAATGGGCCCCGTGTTTTTTTTTTTTTTTTGCCATCTGGATGTCTGGCAGGTGACGCGTTGTTAGCCTGCGCCTTCGGTGAGAAAAGGATACTAACGATAAGCTCGTTTGGAAAAAAAAAAAAAAAGGTCGGCCGAAGGAAAAAAAAATCTCGATCCTTTCCATTTCCCGTCTTCAATCCAAAGGTGCACATTCGATTTTTTTTTTGATTTTTTTGAGGCGGTGCAAGTTCAACGAACGCCTTCAAATGAACTTGTACATTCAAATAATTTTTTTTTATTTAAAAAAAAAAATGGTGGCCAGATTGATGGTAGTATCGGCATCCGGATCGATTACAGGATCGGTAATCAGATTTGTGGCCACATCCTTGATCGGACCGTTAGTAGGACCGGCATCCGGACTGATACTGGATACTTGGTCAGATCAACGGTCGGATCGATGGCAGGACCGACATTCGGACTAGTGGCAGGACCAGTATCTGGATCGATGGCAGGACCGATGACCGGACTGATATCGGATCCCTGATCGGACTGGTGGCAGGACCAGTGGCCAGACAGGAGACCAGACCAGCGATAGGAATGGCGACCGGATCTGATCGTCATCCAATCCAGTCACCAGTCCGGCCACCGATCCGAATACCGATCCGGTTATCGATCCGACCACCGGTCTGATCACTGATCCGATTGGATACCGACACTGATTGAATTGGCGACCGAACTGGTATCGGCTTAGTGACCGGACTGACAGTCGGATTAGCACCGGGTTGATGGTCGAACTGGCATCGACCCGACAGGTGAATTGATGATCGGATTGGCGACTAGATCGGCACTGACTAAATTATAAATTATATATTTTATTATAAAATATTCATTATATTTTATAATATAATATAATATTTATAATTTAATATATTATAAAATATTCATTATAATATTTATTATATATTATAATGAATTTTATTTTATGATATTAATATTTTATATTATTATTAAGGTTATAATTTATGACTTTACTTATTTATGTTTTATTTTTTAAAATTTTTATTTTAAAAATAGAGATGCTGGGATGAAATTACAGGTACGGCCTGCATCTTCACTTTACATGTATTTTTTTTTAATTTTTAAATATTTTTAATATATAATTTTAATATATAATTTTAATTATTTTATGTATTATAATTTTATTATATTATTTTAAATATTTTTAATTTTATTATATTATTTTAATTATTTTATTATATTATTTTAAATATTAATTTATTTTTAATTTATTTTTTAATTTTATTATATTAAAATTTAATAAAAATGGTTTGCATCTAATGCATTAGGAATGCATGCTACAAGATTTTTTTTTAAATTTTTTCAAAAAACGCCTGAGGTTTTTTTTTTTTTTTTTTTTTTTTTTTTTTTTTTTTTGTGGAGTCTGTGATGGTTATATAATACAATTAAAAAATATAATAAAAATTAAAATAATATATTAAGATATTTAAAATAATATAATAAAATTATAATACATAAAATATTTAAAATAATATAATAAAATTAAAAATTTAAAAATATAAAAATTAAAAGAAGTTGCATATACAGTGAAGTCGCACGCTGTACCTATAATTTCATCTTATTCTCGCACATCTATTTTTAAAATAAAATATTAAAAAATTAAAATATACATAAATAAAGTCATAAATGACAACCTTAATAATAATATAAAATATTAATATTATAAAATAAAATTTATTATAATATAGAATTAATATAATAAATATTATAATAAAGGTATTATCCCGGGCATATTCGAAGCCGATCAGGTGAAGACATCGGCATTGTTCCTGAGGAAACGAATCAATTCCGTTATGGTTTCCTCATCAAGTGCGCTCCCGATCTGCACAATTCTAGAGGGATCTTCCTCTTTCAAAGGTATCGGGATGATCCTCTCCATGGGCACACCAAGATTTGTGGCCGCATCCCTCGGATCCAGCTGATCCGGAGTAGTTGAATCCTTGAAATACCTGTCTTCAATCATTAGGCACTATCGTGCCGTCCTCTGGTTTCCCCTAACTTCTCCAACACCATTCCTGGTGGGGAAGCGCACCAAGAGGTAGTGAGAGGAGATCACAGTCTGGAACCTACTCAAGGCAGGCCGCCCCAAAATAATGTTGTATGCTGAGGGGATCTGGACCACCGTGAAGTTGATCGGCAATGTCTTTTGTCGAGGCTCGGTGCCAAGGGTTACAGGCAGCACTATTTCCCCCTCGGCATAAACTTGGTTGCCCCCGAAACCAAAGAGCGGTACGGGGGATCTTTGCAGTTGATGTCTAGGCAAACACATTTTAGAGAATGCATCGTACATTAAGACATCAGTCGAACTTCCATTATCTACAAGAATTCGCTATACATCATAATTGGCCATTACGATCGAAATTACAAGAGGATCATCGTGCGGGAGTCGAACTCCCGCAAGGTCATCATCGGAGAAGAGGATGGAGTTGTTATCCTTCAGTCGCTTTGAAGCTTTATCTTCATCCCTTCTCTAGTTGGTGGGCCGGTGTATCATCCCTACACTTCCATTGGTGGGTCTTTGATATGGCAATTCGACCTCTTCGGGAGCTGGCTGGGGAATAGTTGCTTCCGACCGGGGGCCCTGACGATCGATATACCGCCCCAGGTACCCTCTCTTGATGAGATCCTCAATTGCATCCTTCAGTTGGATGCATTCCTCTTTATTGTGGCCGTGGTCCCGGTGGAATCAGCAGAATTTATTCCTGTTCCTTACGTAAGAGGAGGCCTTCATGGGACGGGGCCGTTGGAGATAGTTTTCTTTTTCTATCCCCATGAGGATCTTCTCTTGAGGGAGGTTGAGGGAGGTGTAAGAGTCGAATCTTCCTCCCATTGCTTTGGGCCGGGGAGGACTTCTTCGGTGGTCTGTATACTTGCCGACGTTATTGTTGGAGGTTGGGGGACCTTGTCCCCTGTTATTCTTCTTTGAAGGGGGTTTCCCTTCAACCAGTCGTCGGTTCGCCGCCTGCTCTTCGGCATCGGCATATTTCTGAGCCCTCGACAGGAGCTCAGCATAGCTTTTAGGGAACTTCTTATCCAGGAAAAAAGTAAGCCTGGATGTGCGAAGCCCCTTCTTCAGTGCTGACATGGCCATGTGTTCGTTGAGATAGGGAATCTCAAGTATGGCCGCATTAAACCTGGAGATGTAATTTCTCAGGCTCTCTCCTTCATGCTGGTGAAGGAGGAATAGTGTGTCCGTATTCCGAGGAGTCTTGTGACAGGTCCTGAAATGCAAGATAAACAATTTTCTAACTTGGAAAAGGAATCGATGGTACCTGGGCACAATCTCGAGTACCACATCCGAGCGGACTTCTTCAAGGTACCTGGGAACGCCAAACAGTACATCGCGTCCGAAGCTCCTTGGATCATCATATAGGCTTTGAAGCTGCCCAAATGGTCAAGGAGATCGAGGTGCCATCGTAGGGTTCCATCTAGGGAACCCTGAAGTGCCGAGGAATGACCTCGGCCATGATGCGGTCGGTGTACGGTGGGCGTAGGTCACCCACAATCTAGTCATCGGGATCTCTCTGATCCCGTATTCTCTGTTCTCGCGCTTTTGCCATCTCTGACTCGATGGCCCTGAACCTTCCATCATAATCGGGAGTCTGCCTCGACGCTCTTTCCACTGAAATAGAGTCTTTGGAGGAGGAGGAGGAGGTTTGCCTAGGCTTTTTTCCTTTCTGCGGGGAATCGGCGGACCTAGGCAATCTTGAAGTCCGGCCTTCAGGAGAAGGCCGAGAATGGGGAAAGGGATGCGTAGAATCCTCCCGCAGAGCTCTCCTTCTTCGAGATCGAGAGCTATGTCTGGAGATGGCCGGTGAGTTTCCCACCGGAAAGGCTATATTTTGGAAATCTTGAACCAAGGTTGTGAGATTGGTGACCTGGTTCACAAGAGCCTCAAACTGCTGTAGTCCCACAACAACTGTGGGAGGTGGAACATCGTTCTCCTCCGGGGGTACACCCCCCTGAGATGGAGCACGACTCCGACTTATAGAAGCAACTCGAGCTTTTCCTCTTGCCATCAAAAACTTTTTTCTTCCCCTTGTCTGAGAGGGAACTTAAAGAGCGTTAATGCTGTCGCCGCCCTTCCAGGCGCGCCAATCTGTTGGCGTGGAGTCCCTGGATCGGCCAGTCGGAGCCGCTACATCGCAGGATCGCTCCCTGGTTCACCTGCAAAACAGGTCCCTTGCCGGGGTTGTTCCGGCGGAGGACACTCCGATGCCTAAGTTAGTGGCGGATCCCAGCCACAGAATAGGGAAGGTGTGGAGAGAGTGGGAGAGAAAATGCTCTTGGAGATTATAAGCGTATGTGAGCGAGGATGTTCGCATACCTCCCGAGCAATCCTTCTTACCCTTATTTAAAGAATGCCTCCGGCCTGCGTCCCGCTCTTTTTCGGTGATCATGGGGAGCCAATCTCTTCCATGATTGGCGATCATGGTTTGTCGTTGAGCGGTTTCGGCCAGATTGGAGGCATGGCTGCAGGAGTTGCGCGCCATGATCATGGTATGATGAGTGTCGATTGTAACCGTTGGTTATAGTTGCCTTTCTGGAACAGATTGTGATCCAGGCTTCGGATTTCCCCTTACGTGGGCCGAAGACTTGATATCTTCCCGAGGCCGGATATCGTGTCTACGGCGGGAATCGAAGTTCGTGCCTTCGGATCATGTCACAGACCTGGCAGAGGCTTTCCACAACCTCCGAATGCACAAGATGAAGCTGAACCGGCAAAGTGTGCCTTTGGTGTAGCAGCAGGAAAGTTTCTTGGGTTCATGGTTATCCAAAGGGGCATCGAGGTGAATCCGGAGAAGGTCCAGGTAATCATCGATATGGAGCATCCCACCTCGAAGAAGCAAGTTCAGCACCTGATCGGCTGGGTTGCAACCCTGAGCAGGTTCATCTCGAGGTCGGCTAATTGCTGCTTACCCTTCTTCAAGGTGCTACGCAAAGTACACAACTTCGCTTGGACCAAGGAGTGCATAGTAGCCTTCGAGGAGCTAAAGAAGTTCCTGGCATCCCTGCTGCTACTCTCCATGCCGAAGGAAGGAGAAGAGCTCCTGTTATATCTGGCAATCACCCCGGGGGCTGTCAGCTCGATCCTTGTCCTAGCAGATGAGGACGGATCCCAGAAGTCGGTGTACTATGCCAGCAAAATCTTCTAGGATGTGGAGATCAGGTACACCTGCTCAAAAAAGTTAAATTTTGCTCTAATAATATCTACCAAGCATCTCAGACCATACTTTCAAGCGCATCTCAGTGCTGTTATGACAGACCAGTCGCTAAGGGCCATACTCAGTCGCCTCAAAACATCCAAGCATTTGGCTAAATGGTCTCTAATGCTGAGCGAGTTCGACATCTCATACCGATTGAAGCCATCCCAAAAAGTCCAAGTGCTGGCTGACTTCCTGGTCGAGTGCGCCGGCATGAGCGAGGAGATCGAGGAGCCCACCTCGATCTCGGCACCCCAGCTGGAGCCCATTATTGAGGAGGAGACGTGGGTCCTCCACGTGGATGGTGCATCCAACTTAGGAGGGAGCAGAGCAGGACTCATCCTCGCCAACGGGGATGGGGTTGTGGCTAAATGTGCGCTTCGCTTCTGGTTCGCAGCAACCAACAATCAGGCGGAGTATGAGGCACTCCTCGTAGGACTCAGAGTCTCCCACAAGCTAGGTATACCAAACCTGAAGGTCTTCACCGACTCCCAGCTGGTGACGGGGCTGGTCTCGGGAGAGTATGAAGCCCGAGATCCCCAGATAATGAAGTATCTCAAGTGGGTCCGTTCGAGCACGACGATTTTTCGGCGATTCAGCATCTCCCACATCCCTCGTAGGGAGAATGCTCACGCCGACACTCTGTCAAGGCTCGCAATGTCGAACTCGTCACTGGGACACGCCCACATAGAGTACCTGGAAAGTCCTAGCTACGAACCTCCCGAATAGGACTGGAACTGGGCCGGCCCAAAGCCCATTGGACCGGCCCAGTTCAAAATTGGATCAGGTTTCGAACCAAATTTTAAGAATTTTTGAATCGAATCCAGGCATTCCTTAGGCCCAAAAATTAAATGGACTATATTTTACAGCTCGAAGTCTAGCCCGATATGTTTAAAATTTGATCCGAAGCCCGAACTAATTTTGGGTCGGCCCGAAGTTTATTAAGCTGGCCCAGCCCAGTTCCAGGCCATGGGCTTTGGGTTGGCCCAGTTCCAGCCCTACTCCTGGAG
The DNA here is from genome assembly GCA_021397845.1 of Areca catechu. Lineage (NCBI taxonomy): Eukaryota > Viridiplantae > Streptophyta > Magnoliopsida > Arecales > Arecaceae > Areca > Areca catechu. The sequence goes on along the minus strand of CM038045.1, from coordinate 10,505,287 downwards.
AAGTCCAACAGGTCATCCCGGAGCCCAGTTGGATGGACCAGTACATCAGATACATCATCGATGGCACCCTACCAGAAGACCGAACTGAGGCCGGCCTCGTCAAGAAGAAGGTCGCACGATTTGCCCTGATGGATGGACAGCTCTACCGCAGGTCCTACTCCTATCCTCTCCTAAAGTGCTTGAGACCCACAGAAGCAGCCTTCGTGCTCCAAGAAATATGCGAGGGCCTTTGCTGGAATTATGTCGGAGGAAGGACATTGGCATACAAAGTCCTCCGTCAGGGATATTATTGGGAGACTATGAGGGAGGATGCCGTCGACTTCGTGAGGAAGTGCGACCGCTGCCAACGCCACGCTCACATACAACGTCAACCCGTGGTGCCACTCTCCCAACTCTCCGCACCTTGGCCGTTCGTGCAATGGGGGATGGACATCCTCGATCCATTCCCTCCTGTTTCTGGGCAGTGCAAGTTCTTGATAGTGGTTATCGACTACTTCACCAAATGGATAGAGGCGGAGCTACTAGCACGGATCACTGAAGTCAAGGTCTGCCAGTTCTTCTGGAGATCATCTGCCATTTCGGACTTTTCCATAATATCATCACCAACAATGGACGGCAACTCGACAACCAGGAGTTCGAGGACTTCTACACCAACCTCAGCATTAACCATCGCTTCACCTCGATGGCTCACCCTCAGACCAACGGGAAAGCTGAGGTGACCAACCGAACAATCCTCCAGGGACTCCGAACTAGGTTGGACCAGGCCAAGGAAAGGTGGGCAGAAGAACTTCCTAGCATTCTTTGGGCCTACCACACAACTCCTAGAACGGCTACGGATGAGACACCTTTCAACCTCATTTTCGGCATGGAAGCTATTGTCCCCGTCGAACTCGGCATACCCACGCTGCGGGTGGAGCAGTAAGATGAAGCAAAAAATCTGGCCCACCTTCTTCTCAACCTCGACCTCCTCGAGGAAACCAGAGACAAGGCTCGACTCCGGATGGTGGCCTACCACCAGCGCGTGGCTTGGTACTACAATGCACGGATGAGGCCAAAGATCTTCCACCCAGGTGATCTGGTATTGCACCGAGCTGAAGCATCGCAACCTCGAGAGTACGACAAGCTCTCCCCGAACTGGGAGGGCCCATACAAGGTAGTGGAAGCTCTCCCCAGCGGAGCCTACTACCTAGCGAAGCTGGATAGTGCCAGATTCCCGTGCACTTGGAGCATCAACAATCTGAGAATGTATTATCAATAATGTAAGACCTTCCTCCATTAATAATAAAGATCTTTTTTTATGCAAATCACCTTTGCTTCGCAGGGATCTCATTGTCCGACCCCAGGTCCGGCACTCAAGCCCGGAAACTTCTGAAGCCAGACACTCAAGTCCGGAAACTCCTGAAGCCTAGCACTCAAGCCCGGAAACTTCCGAAGCCCGGTACTCAAGCCCGGAAACTTCCGAAGCCCGGTACTCAAGCCCGGAAACTCCTGAAGCCTGACACTTAAGCCCGGAAACTCCTGAAGCCTGGCACTCAAACCGAAAACTTTCAAAGCCTGGCACTCAAGCCCGGAAACTCCTGAAGCCCGGCACTCAAGCTCGAAAACTTTCGAAGCCTGGCACTTGAGCCTGGAAACCTCCAAAGCCCGGCACTCAAGCCCGGAAACTCCTGAAGCTAGGCACTCTCAAGCCCGGAAACTCCTGAAGCCCAGCACTCAAGCTCGAAAACTCCTGAAGCCCGACACTCTCAAGCCTGGAAACTGTTGAAGCCCGGCACCTCATAATCACCTGGTAGTTCCTCCGACCACAGCATCCAGGCTCCTTCGCATCCAGGCTCCTTCGCACCGTGCTCGCTTGGAGGTGATCCCATTCGAGGTCGAATATGCCTCTTCTGAAGCAGTGCACCACTTCGCCCGCGAGGTGGGAATGACTCAGCAAGTCAAAGGACTTCCCTTCTAACTGACTCGTATACCCGGGGCTCAGCAAGAAAGAGCCCAGGGACTAGAGCCTTTAGGCGAGATGCCGGTAGAAGACATGAGCAAGAGCAGTAGAGAAGCAAAGGAAGGAAGATTGCTAAAGAGTCAATAATACAAAAGACAGCGCAAGCCAATGGAAGAAATGAAATTTCATTGATAGGAGTTGAAGTCTTTACATCATTTTCTCTGGGCCCCCGACAGACCTGGTGGCACGAACAGAAAGAAAAGAAAATAAAAAGAAAAAAACAAGCACCCCTACTCGGTCGACTCCTTCCCGGACCGGTGCATAGCTAGGGCATCATTCTTGGGGACCTCCTCCGACGGAGTTTCGTCGGCAGTAGCTTCGTTAGCGGCAGTTGCCGGTTCTTTCGCCTCAGCCAAGTCCGGCATTGGGCTCTCCGACGAATCGGTCAGAAGGCGGAGCCTACTCAGGTTCTTGTCCAGGACAAGACCTTCCACCTTCGATTGGCAGTACATGAACCCCTTGAAGGAGTCTGTAGCGAGTTCGTGGAACTCAATGTCGAACTCCTTCAAGGCTTTGTACTGCGTGATTGCCTCCATGGCCTCCTTCACGGCCTCCACTAGCTCGGTGGCCGCTGTAGCCTCCTTCTCGGTGGCAGTAGTCTTCGCTTCCACCGTCGTGACCTCCTTTTCATCGGCAGCAGTCTTCTCTTCCACCGCCGCAATCCTCTTCTCGGCTGCTTCGGCCTACTGCTTTGCCGCCTCGAGCTGGCCTCGGAGTGATTGGACCAGCTCCCTCTCCCGGGCCACCTCGGCCCTGAGCTCCCTCTCCCGGGCCGCCTCGGCCCTGAGCTCCTCTGCTCTGGCCTCCTTGGCCCGGAGCTCCTCAGCTCGGCTCTTGGATCGACTCCTCTCTCGGTCCAAGGCCTCCTCCAGCTCTTTAGTGCACCTTTTGGCGCTTGCAATCTCAGCCCTTAACTCTTTGTTTTTTCGCTCGGACACCCAGGCGGCGTCTGTCTGCAACTTAGCCTCGGCCTTCAGGAACTTGAGCTCCGAGGACCGCTGCTGATCCCTCTTCGCCCACTGCCTGCAGTAGTCCCAGATTAGTAGGAGTTCAGCACCGAGCTATTCCAAAGAAAATGTTAGTCACAGAATAAAGAGAAGCAAACAAGAAAAAGAGGAGAACGTGCGCAAGGAAAGGAGGTCTTACCGAAAACGGCTGGGTGACTGTGCCACGAATGGCGTCGCCGAGGAGCTTCCCCGCCTTCTCCCGCCGGTCGCACGACTGGATGGCAAAGTCCATCATGTGCTCGACGAACTCTAGGTCTCGAACCAGTGAAGTATTCGGCACCACTTTAAATGGCAGCCTGCGGGGATCCTTCCCCTTCCTCACTGTCGTGGACGCGGCATCGCCTCCTCCGACCAAGGCATCGAAAGCATGGTGGGGGCTCGGCACCACTCTGGCCGGCATCGCTAATGGCAGCTCCACCCTCTCCTGCTCCTCTTCGGTCTCCACCTCGACAACCTCAGGTGGTGGAGGCTCCATAGCAGCAGCGACGGTGGCCCTGGCTCGAACCACCACCTCTAGGTCCCGAATTGGGGCCAGGGCCTGCTGCCTCGGTGGCTCAAGGATGGGCTCGACCCCTCCCCTCCTCGGCTCTTCAGCCAGCACGACGGATGCAGCCCTTGAGTTCTCCTCCTCCCGGGTCCTCTTCAAAGGGGGCTCTCTGGTCCCCGCTGGCGGGCCCCTCTTCCTGGAGAGGGCGAGGAGGTCTTCAACAGAGTACTTCATGCCTGTACATTGAGAGGATATGGTTAGCTCCAAAGTCAAGATGATAGAGAATAAACAAAAACAGGTGAAAGCCATGTCGAACTCACCCGTTGTGCCGACTCCGGCTTCGTGGAGGTTCTGCTCTGTCAGCAGAACCTCAAGGAAAGGAATCTGGTCAATGCGGATCTGGTCGTACACCTCCCGATCAGCCACCTCGATAGTGGCGTTTCGGTTTGGGGTACGATCCGGGTTGCTCCAAACCCAGTCGACCTCTTCAATCGAAGCAAAAAAGTATTTGCTATTCCATCCCTTGATGGAAGAGGGGAGCTCAAATTTTATGCCCTTAAGGCGAGGAGAGATGAACCACTACCCATCCTCGGACAGGTAACGCTTCAGGATGAAGAAGACCTTGAAGAGGGAGAAATGGGCAACGATCCCAAGGAAGTGACATAAGATGATGAAACAAAAGATGGTCCGGACTGCATTCGAGACTAGCTGTGCTGGAACCAAACGGTATTGGCTAAGGACAGAAAGAAAGAAATGGTGAAAAGGAAATCGGAGGCCCCCCACAAGGGTCTCCTCATACAAAGCTATCCGGCCTGGGCCACTAGCGGTGACCCGTTCCCTCGGTCATGGAACCGAGAGCCGAACAGAGTCCGGGATGCCGTAGGTATCCCGGATGGTTGCAAGATCCTCACCGGTTATCACCGAGACGATACCACCGGGACCTATCAACCGCGGAGGTTCTGAGAAAGGTTCAGAAGGAGGAGGGGGTGGGGGATGGACCCTGGGCGATCCATGACTATCCCCGTGTTGCGAGGCCTCCTCGAAAGCTCGTAGCACATCTCTTCCTCATCGTCAGAAAAAGAAGAAGGCATCCTCGACCGAGAAGGCCCAGCCTCGTTAGGGTTGGTCGAAGGACAGAAGTTCCGACCCCAATGAGACATTTCCAAAGAAAGAAGAAGAGGAGGAAGACAAAGAAGGAGGGAAACTGACAGGGTTCAAGAAGGTCCTAACAGAGACTCTACCCAGTCCACAGAAGAAGAAGAGCAGAGAATGGACGAACCTGGTTGCCTTTGGAAAAAAAGGATGACTGGGGGGAAGAAGGGGACTCTCTGGTTTGCTGGTGGGCATGAAAATCTTTTGAAAGAGAAACTATCTTTCCTTTCAAAGTGACCAGGCCGTAACCGTCCCATCACCGCTGTTGGATTCGCTCCACGTGTCAGCAATCGGCAGAGGTGACGCTCAGTTCCGTCCGCTACCATTTCGAATTCTGCATCAGCAATAATGTCTCCTCGGACGGCTCCATGTGTCGCCGCTTCATTGGCTCGGAGGTCCGCCCCGAGAGGCACCAGCGATCATGGCAATTATGGTGCAGGATTTGGGTCTTTCCACGTCAGCGCTTCATTTACTCCCTTCGCCCCGAGCACTGTGCACCAACGGGACTTGGAAGTGGGGGGCAAATGATATAGCAATATCGCTGATGTGTAATCCATGTCAGACCCAGTTAGACACCATGTCAGATTTTCTCCCCGGACTCCTTCGCCAGGTGGCTCCCTTCGGGTCGAGACACCGTGGCCAAGTCGAGCTCCGCCTCTCCGGACTTCTTCGCCAGGTGGCTCTCTCAGGGTCGAGAAGTCGTGGCCGAAGTCGAGCTCCCCCTCTCTGGACTCCTTCGCCAGGTGGCTCTCTCAGGGTCGAGACGTCGTGGCCGAAGTCGAGCTCCCCCTCTCAGGGTTGGGACGTCGTGGCCGAAGTCGAGCTCCCCCTCTCTGGACTCCTTCGCCAGGAAACTCCCTCAGGGTCGAGACGTCGTGGCCGAAGTCGAGCTCCCCCTCTCTGGACTCCTTCGCCAGGCGACTCCCTCAGGGTCGAGATGCCATGATCGAAGTCGAGGTCCGCCTCTCCGGACTCCTTCGCCAGGCGACTCCCTCAGGGTCGAGATGTCGTGGTCGAAGTCGAGGTCCGCCTCTCCGGACTCCTTCGCCAGGCGACTCCCTCAGGGTCAAGACGCCGTAGCCGAAGTCGAGCTCCCCCTCTCCAGACTCCTTCGCCAGGTGGCTCCCTTCTGGTCAAGATGCCATGGCCGAAGTCGAGCTCCCCCTCCCGGACTCCTGGCGCCAGGCACCCCTCAGGGTCGAACACCGTGGCCGAAGTCGAGCCCACTTCTCCGGACTCCTTCGCCAAGCAGCTCCCTCAGGGTCGAGACAACGTGACTGAAGTCGAGCTCCCCCTCGACCAGCTCCACCTCGGTCCCAGTAACCGAGAGACATCGCCGCTCCCCTCGGGTGGCGGTCCGCCACCCAAAGACCATGAAAAGGCGCATGCCAGGCCACAATAATGGTCCCGGCTATCACTTACACTGGAAAGGAAAAGGTCCCCCGATCGAGGCGCTGCATTCCCTACCAACCATCCGTACCACCCGGAAGAGGAAGTCAGCCCAGAAGATTCAAATCCAGGGGACGGCTGCCCCCCAATCGAGGTTCTGCCAGGTTACCCGAAAAGGAGCGACCAGAAAGAATGTCAAAACACACGGTAGGTTCCATATCATAAATGTGGAAAGGCATCCCGTCCACCGCACAAAACATCGCTGCACGCGCCCGCAAGTGAGGGGAGGATCCCGAGGTAGGCCTCTGGCAGCCATCCTAGTTTAAAAAGAGCTCTCCAAAGTTCCAGAAGGTAAGCGAGCTAAACCAAGGGCAAGCTGACAGGCAAGGAGGGTGGCACACAGGAGAAAGCCGGGAAACCAAGGCTACTGAAGATCCATCGGAAGGGTCTCGACGGACACAGCCCTTCCACCAAAACTCTCTTCCGTCACCACTTCTCTTGCTCTGCTCATAGCTCATCTACATTCTCCCAGTATATTTCCTTCTCCTAGCATGGAGTCCATCTACGGGACTCGACCAGGAGGATCTGTTTCCCTGGATCATCACTGACTTGAGCGTCGGAGTGTCCCCGCCGGGATCACCGGCCCGGGTCTCTTCTGTTTTGCAGGTCCGGGTGTGCAGGCAGGTCCGGAGCGACAAGGGCATGATCCGAAGCTCTCTTCAGCTATAAGCCATAACGATCTTGGCGGCAATAATATGCAATCGCTTCATACTCATAAAAGACTCTTCTTACAAATAGTATCTCATTACGATATGATAAAGCAAGCAGCAAAACAATTTAAATAACCAACGTTCAAATCTTGATTTAAATAATTAGAACCAGATTTTAGAATATCAAAAACCAACAATATTTACAAAATTTTATATCAAACTCTAATTAAATCCCAATCTAAAATAAAGATGTCGCATTCAGCATCTAGTCACTCTCCTGAATATAACTTTGTGGCATTGTAATTCTTGAAATCTATAAAAATAGTAAATATAAAATAAAAAGTTAAACAACCCAGTAAACAATGAACATTTTAATTAGATAAATCAGATAGTAAAGAAAATAAATATATGGAATACATAAGTTCAAAACCAAATTTAGACATGTATCATTATCAAAATAATATGAATGTGAATTCAACCTTTCTCATAATTCAAATTACATTCATAAATCCATTTTGTTTTCAAAACATCAAATGGATCTCGTCAGCTATGAGGCATGGGCATATGTTTTTTTAGCAGTGTCATGGGCATCTTCTTACAATATAGTCCTTTAGGATAAAGCATTTGCTAACATTTAACCCCTATTGGTGGGGTCTTTATGCCATGCCACTTTTGCGATAAGCCACCTGTTTTGTGGCATAAAACCTTTAGAACTACTTAGATGCCGATGACAACCTCAATTGGCAAGATCCTTTGTATAGATAGGTTGGGAATTCAAAGTATCCCGAATCGAAATTTCTTTAGAAAATATGTATCATATTTCAGATCAGCATAAATACATAAAACAATGAGAAACCGAAATCACTTAAGCAAACTCCATTTAGTTGGTCATGCATCATATAATATCTCTAATTATAATAAATTTAATAATAAAATGCTATGCATTAGTTCATAAATTATGAATAATTTAACTAAAAAATATTAATAATTTTTTTATAAATCTATAAAAAGAATTACATCATTTACATTACAGATATTCTAACAAATTCAAATAATTTTAGAAATTATTTTTTTCAAAATTATTAACTTATAAACCATATTGTTACATTCCGTTATTAAATATCTTCTTGTCAAGATAATTATATCCTTGTATAGAATTAAATTTAATAATCATAAAAGATGCAAGAAATTATGGAAAAACATGATTGATAAGTAGTACTGTCCAACAACATGACCGGTTTAATCTTAGAATCCAATTGATCAAATCATAAATTACCAAACGAGCTAAGATGCGGATAGATCAACAGGAATTGATGATGACAGAATTTAGTGGCACTCAAAGAGAATCAGGATGGGTTGACATGTAGTAGCCAAAGGCCAGGATCCCTTTTTGTGGTCAACCTATGCGGTAGGAGGTCCTGCTGGTGGGGCTCTCAAGTCAAGAACGGGAGAAGAATGCGGAAAGAAAGACAAGATGGTAGAGAGAGATGGGATTTTTTTTTAAAAAAATTTCTTTCTGGTTTTCTTACTTATTTTTTTAAGAGATAGAGAATGGAGTCTTCTTTCATAGAAGAAGAGGTGAGCTTCTAGGTGGCTATTAGTGGTGATGGACTATAAGAGGCTGATGATAGGGGGCAATGGTGAAAGGGCAGCCGGTGATTGCGGTTGCCAATGGAGAAGGAACTTAGCATGATAGAATCAAGCAAGACTAGAACAGGGGTGGTTGGTTCTGAGTTGTAGCCTTTGTTCCGAGCTCCAACTTGCTGGCTCCTGGTGCCCCGGCAATGGCGATGAACCAACACTAGGAAAACGGCCAAGCACTTAGCGATGAGCATTAGTGGCAGACTATGAATTAAATCAGAGAAAATCCAGAAATCCAAAATAGGGAAACTGAAAATCAGAATAGAGCATCCATATTAACTCTTCTTTGGTGATTCATGGTAATTTTTCAATCAATAATCGTTGCATAGGTGGGGATCAGAGGAGAGATGGTGCGGGTGAGATGGGAGGTGACGATGATGATGGTGGCAGGAGCCTGGTGGCAAGAAATGAAACAAAAATCAGAAATATATATATATATATATATAGAGGAGAAAAGAAGAGGGGAGGAAAGGAGAATTGGCATGGTTTTTTTTTTTTTTTCTTTAAAATATCATAATCTTACTTTAAACCTTACAACAGTGCCAGCATTTTTTAGCAACATTATTTGATGATGCTTTTATTTTTTTTTAAAAAAAAAGCATCGGCAGGTCCGTTCCACCTCCTGACACCCCCTCCTGCTCCTGGCATCGGGAAAAAATGTTAGATTTTTCGTAATTTCCCGTAATGTCAGCTATTGTTGTTATCATCAATGTCATTATCATTTTATCACCGTAATCATTTTGGAGAATTTGAATTTACTAGAATCGCGAGCAATTGCAAGGTACGTGGCACGCAAGTACAAGTCCTCTGGTCAGCGATGGTGGATCTCTGGCTGGAAGTGGAGTCCCAACAATACAATCCACCCATCTCTTCAATTGTCTACCAGTACGTTATCCTCCCCATATATGGAGGTGTCCCTGATCAGAACCTCATCGATGCGAATCTGGAGAACCTAGGGAAGGTTCTTGACCTGTACGAGTATCACCTGTCCAAGACCAAGTACTTGGCCGGAGACTTCTTCAGTCTTGCTGATCTCAACCACCTGCCTTATGGTCGGTAAGTACTTCATGGCCACCCCCTATGCATCGCTCTTCGAATCGCGCCCGCATGTTAAGGCGTGGTGGGAAGACTTGTCATCAATGCCTGCTGCCAGGAAGATGACGGCTGCAATGCCCAAGTCTAGTCGAAGAAGTTTAGTTGTCATGGAAGGGAAAGGAATATGATTATGTTCTTGATTTTGTTTCTTTTGTGCTTGTGTGCGGTAATGTGAAGGTCCTGTTCTTGCTTCGCGGTTCATGTTGTGAGTCCTGCCTCTTCTGAAATGCTTTGCTGTTTTACAAATAATACATTCTATATGAATGATAGAAAATCTCGGATCAGAATATATACCGCGAAAGCATCATGAAAGAAAACGGACGTGACGATGACAACCTTCTTTGCAAACCAAGAAGTACGATAAGTAATTGAGAAGATTAGGAGAGAAGAGAGACCGATCTTTATTAATCCTTGGAGAAGAAATCTTAATTACAATCAAGAACCAGCATCTCTGACACCCAAGAAGCAACTCCATCTCTTGGAGAAGAAACCTTAATTACAATCAAGAACCAGCGTCTCTGACACCCGAGAAGCAACTCCACCTTACAGACTCACGCAAGATCCCTTCTCCAAACCCGTGGAAGACCTCCACACTCAAGCCCTCCTTCCGATATAACCCTCACGCTGATTCTTCTCTCACACCCTTCTAAACCGACGCTCCCCATATATAATCAGGTTTGGGACTTCCTGAGTTGGTTGCAACCAACCAACTAATTCTTGGACTTAAACCCATAACCCACGAACCGGTACAGTCTCTCAAAAACTCTTCCCTAAGTCATATGAGATAAAACTGAAACTTAGAGCATCCCTGTAACACCTTCAGAAAATTTCTGAAATACAACCAGGACTCGCTTGAGATACGCCCCCAAGTTCCAGGGATCCTCGAACATCCCTGCCATGACCTTCCAAGTCTTTCCAAGATTTGGGAGCACCACAAAATCCATGCAGTGAAATAAACCGATCATTTCTCAAGTTGTTGATCTTTGCAAATTTGATCTATGTTTGTGTACCAAGTGAAATGTTGAAAAAAGGTCCATGTTAACCGGTTAACCAACTTGGACTTTAGGTAGGTCCATCAATTTGGTAGGCTGAGCAGAACCAATGAAGAGAGGCCCGCAAGGAAGGAGAGGATTTGACTCAAACCACAGGGTTAATATGAGAGGAAATGTAGAGGGACCAGAGGAAAGTAGGCGATTCCATGCTTTGGAGTATGGACAACCAAAACTGCTGTAAAGCAGTTAACAAAATTTTTGTGAGCATTTTTAAGGATTCATAAAGCAGGTTGAAAAGATAATCAGGAAGGTTTTGTTCCTTGTTTGTCCCATTGAATGAACAAAGCATGGCTTTTTAATTTGAAGAGGGAAGGGAAGACTTTACCACCAAACACAAGATTCATGGCACAGCTTTATTCCTTAAACATAATAATAATAAGACAAAATTGACAGCGTTGTTTGGCCAAATTGCATACAAGAATAAGATGAAACATTTTACATGAAGCAAAAAAAAAAAAAAAGGAAGAATTTTGATCAGCCTATATAAAATTATATTCAAAAAGCTCTTAATCTTATTTACTTAACAGCAACTTTCAGTGATGTATGGATGCGATCATGCCAGCAGATTCCACGTGAGATATGGATAAAACTTCAATCAAACATGCCGAAACCGCTTGCTTCTCTCCGATAGCTTATCTTTGCAGTTAGTCCTTTTAATTCGATCATGACAATCACTTGAGCAAACAAACAAACTACCCCACACACTCTTTCAGGTCCCTGCCTTCTGTAAAGCTCCAGCCAGCATCCTTCCTCAGTCCCCACTCCTTCATCAACCTCCTCAACTCCTCAGCATCTCTCCACCTCCCAGTCTCGGCATACAAATTAGACAGCAAGACATAGTGCGCAACATTCGCAGGCTCCAACTCCACAAGCTTCTTCACTGCAAGCTCGCTCAACCTCAAGTCCCCATGAGCTCTACAACTTCTCAGCAGTGACCCCCATATAACCATATTCGGCTTGAAAGGCATCCTCTCTATGAACTCAACTGCTGCATTGAGAAAGCCCGCACGTCCCAAGAGATCAACCATGCATCCATAGTGCTTTACTCCGGGAGAAAACCCATATCTTCCACTCACCACCCAACCAAATATTTGCTGGCCGATCTCCACCAGCCCCGCATGGCTGCAAGCACACAAAACTCCTGTTAGAGTAATGGAATCGGGTTTCACTCCCTGATGCTCCATCATAAAGAACCATCTCAATGCCTCCTCGCCACTCTTAGCCAATGCAAGCCCTGTTATAAGCGAATTCCAGGTGTACACATTCCTCTCCATCATGCTTGAGAAAACACCCAGACCAGCATCCACCCTTCCACACTTTCCATACATGTCGACCAAAGAAGTACCCAAGACCACATCCAATTCCCACCCGCTTCTCTTTATATAGTCATGAATCCACACGCCCATCTCAAGTGCACCGTGGGAGGCGCACGCGGTGAGAGCATTGACCATGGTGACACGGTTAGGCTGCACGCCAGCAAACTGCATTCGCTCGAAGGCGATCAAGGCCTCGTCGGGCCTTCCGCAATTCTTGTACCCCATGATCATCGTAGTCCATGCAATGACTTCCTTCACAGGCATTTCGTCGAACAGCTGCTCGCACGTCGTCATGTCGATGCACGACGAGTAGAAATTTAGCAGGGAGTTCTGGACGTAGATGTCGGCCGAAAGGCCGGTCCTTAGGACATGCGAATGGAGCATCCGGCCTTGTTGGAGATCGGAGAGGGACTTGAGGAGCAAGGGGAAGGTGTAGTTGTTGGGGGCGACGGAGGAATGGAGCATGTGGGAGTAGATGAGGAGGGGGGAAGGGGAGGAGGAGGGGAGGAACAGGGCGGCGCGGATGAGGGTGTTGCAGACGAAGACGTGGGGGCGGCGGAGGGAGGAGAAGAGGGCGAAGGCGGCGGAGAGACGGCCGAGGGAGAGGCAGGTGTCGATGAAGCAGGAAGCGACGGTGGTGTTGGGGTGGAGTTTGTGGAGGAGGATTTGAGCTTGGATTTGGAGGAGTTGGGAGGGGGAGGTGCAGGTGTTGAGGGAGTGGAGGATTCTTCGGGCTGTGGGGGTGAGGGTTTTGGAGGTGGTTCTTAGTGGAGGGATGGACATCTCGAGGGACGAAAGGCCAAGCGTGTATCGGTTCCAACGTTATGAGTAGCGTCATGGGATTTTGAGATGTTAGAGGGAGAGGGGACTGCCGGGAGGAGCATCGAAGAAAGGAGAACATGTAAACACAAAACCATTAATAAAAAATTGCGCATCCGGGGAATCGAACCCCGGTCAGTACCGTGGGAGGGTACTATGATACCACTACACCAGATGCGCCTATAGATCAAATGATTTCCTCATGAATACAAAGTACTAAACTAGAGATTAAAGCAAAAAAAATTGATATGTTCCATGTTTGCTCCTTGAAGGTAAAACGAATAATATGGAAAATTAATATTTGATAGATTTTTAAGCAAGGATAGTCTATAATTGATAAAAATATCTTTAATAAAATATTTATAATTATTAAATTTGCTTTAATATTTTTCCAAATTTATTCAATACAAAGTTTTTACAAAATAATAAAAATATAAATGGTATTATATAAAAAGTCATATGATTATAGTTATTATATAAAAATTGATCGAATATGATAATACTATTTTAGTATTAAATTTTTTATTAATAAATATATTTGTAAATTTGATAATATTCTTATACAGGATTACATTCAACCAAACGTAGAAATCTATTTTCAGTATTAATTTTTGGATAAATTTTTCCACCAACCAATATGAAAAAAGATTATTTTTCTTTGCAATCATTTTTTCAGATAAATGATTTATAGAAATTATTAGATTATCTCGTAATTTAATATACCCTAACTAAATAGACTCTTAGAATTAGCTAGAACTAACAAAGATAACTAGGGTGAGACCTGCTCGTGGATTCTGAACTCTTGTGAAGCCTCTATAATTGCCGGCTAATATGCTGGCTATTTGTTTCACAAAACATGTGAGGAGAGAGTGTCTTTAAACAATGGATGATAGTTGGATGACTGTTATGAAGCTTGGTAGATCCACTGCATAATAGTGGATGAATCACCTTCCGTCCAATGCATTATAATTCCAATCTTTAAAATGACTGCAATCACATCTTCCTCAAGCAAAGCCCTTAATTCCACCGATGGCACGACGGTATTGATGAAAGATCCATAACCAGCATAAATAACCTAGCCATGTTCGAACCATGAGAACCTACGAGGACAAATATTTAGTTCTATATCGATTATTCACTGGGATGATCTTGGATATTTCCATAGAATTAATAAATCCAAATAGTATCTTCTAACTAGCTTTTTTTTGAATGAGATGGAGTTGTTAAACGAACACATCACTTGCTTTCAAGCCAAACAAATTCCAAGGTAAGGCCATGTTCCATCTTTTCGAGGAATTGCAATGTAATAACAATCCTGCTGCTTGATTCTAGGCTCAATCTTGGGGCTGAATAAAATGTGTGACTTGGAAAGGCCATGTACCATCTTCTTGAGGAATTGCAATGTAAGAACAAGCCTGCTGCTTGATCCTAGGCTCAATCTTGGGGCTAAATAAAATGTGTGACTTGGAAATCATTAGATCTAAGAGCAGAGGTAGACATACAAATTCCAAGGTAAGGCCATGTACCATCTTTTTGAGGAATTGAAGTGTAAGAACAATCCTGCTGCTTGATTCTAGGCTCAATCTTGGGGCTAAATAAAATGTGTGACTTGGATAAATTAAAACTCTGCCTAGACTGAGTGCAACAATCTGTCATAGTCCTCTTCGATACAATAGCATTACTGGTCGTTGCCCGAGTATAAATCATCAGCAAATAAAAAGATGAGAAAAAAGGTCCATTGGCACCAGTATGAGCAGCAGTTTCCATTCACCGCACCATGCAATGTTTTAAATAGTATATCAGAACAAAGAATCAACAAAAAAAAAAAAAAAAAAAAGGAGACAACAGGCATCCTTGTCGTAGACCAAAAGAAGAAGAAAACCGTGGGGAGGGAGAACCACTGACCAAGACAGAAACAGGGGTTAAAGCACATTCCTTGATCCACTTAATAAACTTCTCATGGAAACCAGAATGTTTGAGCACCGAGGACAAAAAGTTCCACTTAACCTGATTATAAGCTTTCTTCGTATCTGCCATAAGCTATGTTAACTGAATATATAATTCCTGAGCAATAAGTAGATTGTCAGTGATACTTTAATCAGGCATGCAAGCCCCTTGTTCAGCAAAATCAAATTTAACCAATAGCCCTTTCATTCTGTTAACTAGAACTTTTGGTACTATCTTGTATAATGAACTGCACAAACTAATCTTTCGTGTGTTGTGTGTTCCAAGGATTGATATTCCTTGGAATCGAGGTTATAAATGTTGCCTCCGTGCAGTTGGCAACACCCCAGTAATGAAAAGAAAATTCTTGAATGGCAGCAATTATATCCCTCCTAATATGCCGAAAGGCATCTGGACTAGGTGATTTATCTGAAGCTGAAATGAAAATTGCATCCTCGATCTCATCTTTAGAGACAGCTTGAGTTAGGGCCAAGTTCTCAACATATGAGACAAGGTTTAGAATTGAAGGGAGCTCCTGTTAGGCATCCGGTAACACCAGGTTCCATTTTTCACTGAAAAATTGAGTGAACAGAGATTAAGGTCTCCATTTTCTACAACTATGCCTTGCTTATTTTGAACTCTGGGAATTCTATTCTTACCTTCTTAATGTAGTTGTGTGAGGCCCAGTTATCTTGGGCTTGGTGGGCTGAAGTCGGCAGCTTCCGCTGACTTCAGATCGAAAGCAGAAAAAAAAAAAAAAAAAGAGAAATAGGAGACGGAGCCCCTATTTATCCGACCACCGCAATCGCCGGGAGATCAGGAGGAGGGCCGGGATGAGATGGGAATCGACCGGTGAGAGTCATAAGGGAGGAGGGGGACCCGATCGAATGAGGTTCCTCTTCGTATGGCAAGGAGATCCCCCATTTTATGTTTCTCTTTAAAATCTCCTCATAGCTGAGTTTTCTATTGATTTTTCTTCCGTCTCCGGTGATCGAGTGTTCGTGGATCGTCATCGGTGAGTTTTCTCTCTCTCTTCTTTCTCAATCATTTTTTTGGATCGGTTATGGTGGCAGTGAGGGGGCGGAGCCCCATCTCCTTCTTCTCTACTCCGGTGATCGACTGCCACCGGTGATGTGCGACACCTCCCCTGCTCCATCCAGGAAGCTCTGGTAGACCGCCGCCCTTCTCCGGCTCATCGAAGCAAGGGAGGCGAGCACGGGCCGAGAGAAAGGAAAAGGGATCGGAGAAGAAAGAAAGAAAGAAAAAAAGGAAAAAGAATAGAGAAGAAAAGAGAATGAGGAGAGAGAGGAGGAGAGAGAATGAAGAGAGAGAAAAAAGAAAAATAGAAAATTGAGGAAAAAAATGTCAGAAATAATAATAAAATTATTTGGATTGGTTTTTGGGGTCTAGACCAAGATCCAGACCAGACTAAGAATTAATTCCTTATGTTAGTTTATTTTAAATAAAAATTAATTATATAATTAATCTTGTCAGGTCTCCATCTTTTGTCAATAGAGCGAATCAAAGTTAAGATTCAAATAAGCAGTGTAAAATCCTTTCTGGTAAGTTATCTTGAGCTCTAGTATTACATGCTAAATATATTATGATTGTTGTGCAATATTAAATGTGTGTGATATAGTTTGATGCATTGTATTGCATTCATTGTCATATATATTGGTGTTGTCGCTCTCTAGTCTGACCATGATCACACGAAGACCTAGTCTCCTTTTAGACCTCCAATGGGGCGATCACTGGTACATGACCGATATGCGGTATGTGTAGTCAGAAGCTAGTTGCCTTTTTGTTTTTAGCCATGCGTGGCAGTTGCTGGCACATGCTGAGGATGCATATTTTCTCGTGTGATATCAGAGTTAGTTTCCTTCCGGGCCTTCAGTGGGGCGATCACGGCACATGACCGATGTGCGGTAGTGTAGTCAGGATTCTATTCCCTTTTGGGGCTAGCTACGGATCGATCGTGGCCATAGTCAGAGGGACTAAAAGAGTAAAGTAAATGGTTGGCCATCCATAGTCATGTCGTTTGTATGTGAATGTGCATATAATGTGATGTTGCATTTTAGTTTATTGTGAGCTGGTTATTCTGTGATGATTGACTTGTGTATGTTTGCTAATGGTTGTTGATATATTTATGCATATATTAGAGGTGTTGATAACTTACTGAGCCTGTATAGCTCACTCTCCTTTTTTATATCTTTGTTACAAATCCAGAAGATCAATCGAGCTTTGGGGACCAGTCAGTGAGGAACTAGGGTTTAGATGTTACACGTATGCTTGGCTGGATAATTATTGCTAGAATTATGTTTTGATGCAGGCCTTGTGTGTCCGAAGGAAAAATAAATCATAGGGCACACGGCCGTCTGTTGCGCATCCAACTCGGGTTCGGGGTCGGGGCATGATAGATTTAATGGTATCAGAGCAAAGGTTTAAGATCAAGATGACCTGTTAATGAGAGTGGGGTAGAATTAAGATTTTGATTGAATATTCTGAAATAATTATCAATACTAAGAATTTATTTAATTTCCTTTGATAGGTGTATATTTTAGTTCTAAAGGTTTTGCTAAGTATAGAAAGCTTTCACGAATAAAATGTTGGATTAAACTCCTCTAGCTTAATTTTTGAAGAAATCAAGGCTAGACAATGAATATGTGAAGATATATTTTGAATTATATTATGAATTTGATTTACTTTAGAAATGTTTTTGATGAAATTGCAGGTTGTGATATAAGTGATAAGAAATTAATACGATGGTTATTAAGGCATGACAAATGATATCGAAGCTTGGATTTTGATCACTTAGGTCAGTGATATAAGATATTAGGATATGATTCCAATGATATTGAAAATTAGGTTGTGATCACTATGGACTGTGATTTAAGAAATATTTGAACTTAGTATTATAAGCAGTCAGGAGATGATAAAAGTTGCAAGATTAAATTCGAAGTTTGAATTTCTAATCCCTAGGTATGATTAGTACAAAAGTGGAACATGATTTTTGTCATGAGATTGATCTTGGATGAGTGTAAAAGGTTGAAAATAAATTATACTATTTGATCATGATAAGTAAGCATATTAGGGATATTGAAGAGCTGGATAAGATGTATCTTTATCTCTGATAAATTGATTTGATCAAGCTTCAGTAGTAGATTGGAAATATAATATGTTATGGTGTGCTGCATATGTATATTCAGTTATTAATTGAATGATATGGATGAAAATCATGATAGCTTACAAATTTATTGTTAATTACTGAATTATAAATTTTGGAGATTGTTGCAAGATGTTTATGATGTAGGTTATGAAAAAATTTAATGATATTAAGAAGGAGAATCTTTCGATGAATCTGTATATGGATTATTATTAAAATTATGTAATAGAAAATGTGTTTGGGATAAGGCATAGATTTGTAATTTGCTACTGGTGGATTTAATATGGATATGCGTGCATATCTTGGTAAAATTTTTGATGACTTATGTTAGTAGTCTTATATTGGGTTACTTGATTCTATATATTATATGTTGGAGATTATTAGATTGGTTAAACTCCAAGTCAAATATAAGATCTATAAGAAGATTTAGATTACCTTGCTATTGATGTTACATTGAGCAAAGAAATGGATGTTGGAAAACTTATATGGGTTTAGTCTATGAGGAATAACATTTTAAATGATGTAATTTCAAACAAAGGCTTTAACCATAGGAAATGGATCAAGGTTTAAATTTGATATGATATGCTCGAGGCTTAGTAAGGACAAGAAAATTTAATAGTATTGATCTCGTTTTATTTAAATGTTAGATTTGGTTAAGATCCTAGTGAAAAGTGATATCCTTGCTAGAACATCATTTAATAGAATTAAAGGATTTGAAAATTTATATTAGAGTGTACAGCGGAAGTGTGGTTAACTAAAGATATTAGGATTAATTTAAAGTATATTATGATGGAAGAATGGAGGTTCTTATTGGGATTATTTAATATATATGGATAGAATGGTACATGTGAGTATTGGATTAAATATATTTGAGTTTCGAAAGACTTAGATTTTTTAAATTTCGAGGCCGAAATTTTTTTTAGGAGGGGAGAATGTGATGCCTAGTTATTTTGGGCTCGGTGGGCTGAAGTCGGTAGCTTCCACCGACTTTAGATCGAAAGCAAAAAAAAATGGAAAACAGGGGACGGAGCCCCTGTTTATCCGACCACCGCGATTGCCGAGAAAATCGAGAGGAGGGCAAGGATGATGTGGGAATCGACCAGTGAGAGTCGCGGGGGGAGAGGGACCCGATCGAACGAGGTTCCTCCCTGTACGGCAAGGATATCTCTCATTTTATGTTTCTCTTTAAAACCCCCTCATAGCCGAGTTTCCCATTGATTTTTCTTCTGTCTCCGGTGATCGAGCGTTCGTGGATCGTCATCGGTGAGTTTTCTCTCTCTTCTTTCTCAGTGGTTTTCTTGGGTCGGTTATGGCGGCAGTGAGGGGGTAGAGCCCCATCTCCTTCCTCTCTACTCCGGTGATCGACCGCCGCTGGTGATGTGCGACACCTCCCCTGCTCCATTCGGGAAGCTCCGGTGGACCGCCGCCTTTCTCCAGCTCATCGGAGCAAGGGAGGCGAGCACGGGTCGAGAGAAAAGAAAGGGGATCAGAGAAGAAAAAAAGAAGAAAAAGGAAGGAAAAAAAAGGAAAAAGAAAAGAGAAAAAAAAGAGGAGAGAGAGGAGGAGAGAGAATGAAAAGAGAGAAAAAGGAAAAATAGAAAATTGAGGAAAAAATGTCAGAAATAATAATAAAATTATTTGGATTGGTTTTTGGGGTTTACACCAAGATCCAGATCGGACTAAGAATTGATTCCTTATCTTAGTTTATTTTAAATAGAAAATTAATTATATAATTAATCTTGTCAGGTCTATGTCTTTTTTGTCAATAGAGCGAAATCAAATTTAAGATTCAAATAGGCAGTGTAGAATCCTTTTTGGTAAGTTATCTTAACCTCTACTATTATATGCTAAATATGTTATGATTGTTGTGCAATATTAAATATGTGTAATATAGTTTGATCTGCATTGTGTTTCATTCATTGTCATGTATATTGCTGTTGTCGCTTTCTAGTCCGACTATGATCGCACGAGGACCTAGTCTCCTTCCGGGCTTCTAGTGGGGAGATCACTGGCACATGACCGATGTATGGTATGTGTAGTCAGGAGCTAGTTACTTTTTTATTTTTAGCCATGCATGGCAGTTGCTGGCACATGCTAAGGTGCATGTTTTCTCGTATGATATCAGAGTTAGTTTCCTTCCGGGCCTCCAGTGGGGCGATCACTGGCATATGACCGATGTGCAGTATGTGTAGTCATGATTCTATTCTCTTTCGGGGCTAGCCACGGGCCGATCGTGGCCATAGTCAGAGGAACTAGGAGAGTAAAGTAAATGGTTAGCCATCTATAGTCATGTCGTTTATATGTAAATGTGCATATAATGTAATGTTGCGTTTTAGTTTATGGTGAGCTGGTTATTCTATGATGCTTGACTTGTGTATATTTGCTAATAGTTGTTGACATATTTATGTATATATTAAAGGTGTTAATAACTTACCGAGCCTGTATAACTTATCCCATATTTTCTATATCTTTGTTACAGATCCAGAAAATCAATCTGGCTTTGGGGCCAGTCAGTGAGGAACTAGAATTTAGGTGTTACACGTATACCTAGCTAGATAATTATTGCTGGAATTATATTTTGATGCAGGCCTTGTATGTCCGAAGGAGAAATAAATCTTAGGGCACACGGCCGTCTGTTGCATATCCGGCTCGGATTTGAGATCGGGACATGACAAGTTATCTTATGAAAGCAAAAAAAAAAGGAAAAATTATTTTTCAACCCTATTCACCTCTTGAAACCTCTCCTGTGATAACCAGAACTTTTCAAGTCGGAAAGGATAAGGGTTTTTGGCAATAGATTGTGAAGTTTTCAGGTGTATAGGACATGATCTAAGCTACCTCGGGAAACAAATTAAGAATCCATTATAAAGGCACTATCAATTCTCTCCCATACTCTTACTTGTTTAAGCCAGTTGTTGCACTACGGTGAAGGGAGTACCAGTATAACCTAGTTCGGTCAATCAACTATTTCTCATAAATAATTGAAACTCTCTAATATCATGAGCCACGTTAAAAGCTTTGCCTCCCTCTCTTCTTATTAGCAGATGTGATAATATTATGGATGGAAGACCAGCTGAAATAGCATTGGTGATTATTTTTCCACCCAACATGCTCTGCTGAATTGGACATGTGCTTGCATGAGGATTACACCAACCATGGAGTCTCACCAAGTACAGAGATCAGCCCAAACACTATCTATTTATTGTAGATGGAGAAATCTAACTCCCTAATTGCTTTCTTCCAAACTATTATGACTCCACCATAGAAACTCTATCAAGGGACAACAATAATTTTCCAAGAATTCCAGATAGCGCTTTAAAGCACGACTCAGAGATTCACCTCATTTCAAGGAGGCATGATATCTGGATCGAACTTCTATTAATTTACTTAAAAATATGGAAAAAAAAAAAAGGGCTTAGCAGCAACTCTCAAATTCCTTGAGGCGGGAATAAGAGATAGAACTTGCCGTCGTTCCCAAAGTACCATGACATTGGCAATTGAAATAGATGGTTAAAAGAAATAAACTATATTTTTAACCATAGATCTCTGACTGAAAGGTCCTTTGTTATGTTCTGTAATGCAAAGAAGGTTTGTAGTTCGAGTGGAAGGTTGTGGGAAATGAAGAAGATTTAAATCAATATGAAATAATCTAAATGAAGAAGAGGATCTAAATTAACCCGGAGAGGTTGAAAGGAAGAACATGGGAAAATTTAAAATAACATCAGATATGATCCTAGATAGAAATACTTAATGAATCAAGATACATAATCACAAAAAGGATAAACCATAGTGGACGAACTATTTGTCTAATATCGGACCTAATTCTGAACCGCTGCTTCATGGTCTAGCATTGTACAAGAAGCACATAAGACTGCAGACACAAGCTAAACATAAATAAGCTGGGTGCACAAATCCACCGTATAAGCAAAGATAAAGGCATAATCTCTCCTACCAACGCAAGGAAAAAAATATTGGTCACATATTGGTAAGTGATGTAACTTCACTTAAAGTTCTATCTTCTTATTAAAATTAAGTAGATTGCACTACAAGTTACAAATTGATCCTAGTCTCCAAAATAGTTTGATTTCCAATCAATAGGATAGCTTACATTACTAAATGCCATAAGTACGTCAAGCATAAACGCTAATGAGATCTATATAATGGCATTAATGGTTGCTGTCATTCATACACCATTCATACACCTAGTGAAGCTTGGGGCAAATAAATCTTAAATTACATAAGGGAGGCTGGTAATGAAGCAAAGAGGTGGAAGATGGGTAGTATTAACATCAAACAACCACCCATTGCTCGCAAGTTGCAGAAAAACTTTCCTATAATCATTCTTATAAAGTTACAATACAAGAATCAGAAAAAATTGACCCATTTTTTTCTCATTTTTTTAAAAAAAAGAAAAGAAAAGAAAAGAAAAAGGAAAAGATCAGCCGAATATCACTTAAAAAATTGATAATACAATGAATGAAATATTTAAAGGAAACTAAGTTGTGCTTTCGTCGCAGTCACCACACTACTGATCAAAGTGGAATATTCCACTTTTTGACATATATCATGGTAAAAAAACGCCTTCCTTGAATGATGCCATGGACCCATAACGATTAAAGGTTTGTGCTCGATCCACTCTTGCCTTTCTACATCCTAAAGCAATAATGGAGCAATCATGAATTCTTGCAATCATCTGTCATCCCTTAACGTTTATATTTTGAAAGTTTTGCTGTTAACCTTCCTCTGACTGTGTTCAGATCCTGATGACGCTTCCTAGAGTGTCTTTTCCTTTTCCTTGTCCAATTTTTTTTCCCTCGTAGTCGCTGACGCCGGATCTCAGGGTCAGCCCACCCTCGTCCCCACTCTGAGAAAGAAGAGTATGGCTTATGCTTCTGCACTGATAGTAACATGTCTGCTTCAGGGTATGCATACAAAGTTTTCTCTGACTCTGAATGCAGAAATCGCAATCCCAATTCTGTTAGCTCCGGGTACCGTATAGATACGTGGGGCTGCAAATATACAACCATAAAATTACACCATATATAAGTCATCAGTCCAACATATGTATAGCCATGCAATCGAGGACTTTCTTGTCAGATTTAGGCAGGTGCTGTGTCAATCACTCTATTAAAACAGTTAAATAGATTAATATGAGTTTGCGTTTGTCTACAGACAGACATGAATGCATGTGCTTATATATCTGAGTCTGTATGTTCCCATGGACGTGTGCATGTATCCCCATTCATCTGTGGCAGGGTTATTGTACGAACAGGGCAGATTGGAGACTTTTAGCCACACTGCCAGGATTTACATTAATGTTTTCTTCAATAGAGTCGTTCAGCTATTCAGTAGTGCTCATAATGTGTCTTCCTAATCATTATTCATTGCAGCAGGTTCTCTCACTGTATGTACTCATTTCATCATGGTTTCTTCTCATCATCAGTTTACTGCTTAGCAATAACATGAGAATGCCAATGGTTGTGTCGGTTATTGACAAAGAAGCAACTAAGGTTTTGAATTGAAGCCTCGCATAATGATAATACCAATAAGAATGCTAAAACATGCAATAATTGAACAAGATAATATTTCTTTCAGATGTACAAAATGGCAAACATGTTGGAGGATTAACTGTACAGAGCTGTTGCAATCTCAAGTTCTTACCGAGGCATCTCCTTCTCTAACATAGCCCATATTTTCCAATATGCGCGCAAGACCTTGCCACCATAATTGATCACTTGCAGCAAACTTATGGAACTGTACGCGGGTCATGAGATCACAAGAGATAGTTAGAACATCTGATGAAGAACTGAGATCTTATGCACATAAATTTAAAAACAATTAGGAGTACTGATGCAACTTGAAGTACAATTCTTTTCTCAGCATCTAATTAGGGAGGACCCTGTGATTGCACCTCACAAAAAGCCATAATCCCCTCTGCCAAATATTGCCCTCTTTGCTCGGTCTACTCCATATGCAATAACTAAATTTCTAGGTTTCCATGGCAGTTCTCTCTCTTGCCTAATGTTGCCCTTACCAAGTCCTCGGCAATTTATATTTTATAAGTTAAAAGATGGTGGATATAGTTCTTAGACTTCTGTTGATCCCACCTAGGTCCTTATAGGCAACCCCTTACAGGTGGAATTAGAATTTTTGCTTGTTTACCTCGTATCATTCTAATGGTTTCTGATAAGTCAGTTGAAATAAGGGCTAATTATAACTAATTCATCAATCTAACCTCATTGATGGAGTATCTTGTTATGTTGTTATTCCTTTGTAAATCAAAAATCTGGTTATGTAATTGCCATAGTAGCAGGGCTGTAGAGCACGTCATTCAGAAATCTTACAATGTCAATGATAAAAAACAAGTGAAAATGAGAAGGCAAAGTGCACAAACACAAGTACATACAAGGGTTACAGAGGATTTGCATACTTATTTGCCTTGCATCATAGGGCAATGCAGAATAAGGTCCTCCAGATGATAATTGTACACTCCTTTAAATATACGTCAATTTTCCAGTCGGGAGAAAAAGAACTCTAGCTTGGGTTCAAAAACTGTGAAATCAACACCTTAAACAGAGCAAGTTCTGATATAATGCATATGGAGGCTGACAAAATGAGGTGCAGTCCCTGATTGGGATGTTCAAAAATTCAAGCAGTAGTCATTGTCTTTGCTCCTAAGTTTGCGAGTGATTGTTTGGAAGCCTGACTTGTGAAATGAGTGACCCATATAAAAATGGGAGACTTGGAACTATAATATTGAAGGGCTTAACCTTATACAGGGATAGCAAACCATTTAAAGTGTAGTTTGCAGTGCTGTGAAATCTTGGGATAGCGAGATCATAACCTCACTGATCACTTCACTTTTCTGTGGGTACTTTTTCTTTATGAATTCAACAAGAAGTTACGGTTCCATCTATGTATGAGATACCAACCAGACAAGGTACCCCTGCATCCAAATACATCTTAAAAAGTAAAATTGAAGTTGTTATTAAAGGCTTGCTTTGTGAATTAGTATGCTGTTTGGGATTTTTTTCTAGTTTCTTTTTGGTTTCCAAGATAAATAATTAAATTTTCCGAGTAAAAGTTTCATATGTTGTTTTTCCTGTGTCTATAAAAGATGGGGCAGAGTTAGGTGCATTTTTCAGAAGGAAAAGGTTTTTTTTTTTGGCACCAAATTTGCCAAATTACTAGACTGGAATTAGAGTAGCCTTAGGCCCAGTTTGGCTAAGCTTTTAAAGTGTTAGAAAGCACTTTCTGATTCTCTAAAAATATTTTTGGATGATACAGTAGTATTTGGTATATAATCGAAAAGCTGTTTTAGCTTTACTAGAAAGCTGAAAAGGTCTACTTGAAAAAAGTTCCATTCCGGAGCTTCTTCCCAAAAATACTTTTTAGCCAATATCAGAAAGTTGTTTTGATTTAAATAAATTTTTTGAATGCCCAAAATATTCACCAATAAAATCTCATTATTATATCTTATATCATATCATATTATATTATTATACTATAAATATAATATAATATAATAATAAATTAATATTATAATATATTATAAATATATAGCATAATCTATTATAGTTTTATTATATTAGATTAGATTATATTATTATATTATACTGATATATTATAATATATTATATTATAATCTTTCCTAGGTAAGATTATAATCAATTATATTATATTACTTTATATTATATAATACTATGCAATGTCTTTTATTGTTATTTTGTCATACAAAAAGTACTTTTTTATTTTGATTACCAAACATGTATTAAAGTTTCAAAGCACTTTATAAATATGGTTACCAAAAAGCAAATAACTTTTTATAAAAGCCCTACTTCGAAAAGTTTCAAAAGCTCTACTTCCAATAGCAATGCCAAACAGCGCCTTAAATTGGTAGAGTGCTAGACCAAAATCAGAGTAGGGAGCGCGGGCTTAGTGCTCTCTCTCTCTCTCTCTCTCATATGCGTGGGCATGCTTCCCCCCACCCCCCTGTTTTATTTCTTATGAGTCATGGTGTCGCATTGAACACATGACAGGGTTTTAAAACTCACTCTAAATGTAAAATAGCAAAGTACACCCTCATGCCAGTTTGGTTTTTCCAATACAAATTACAAAGAGGCATGATAGATTACTGTTATCATTAATAACAATCCTAAGCTCATAGAAATAGTATGCTGGAAATTAATCAGGTTTGGGATGCATCAAAACCCTTAGCTGATACCCGAACCATTTATTTAAGATGGACCCATACCCCGCCAATTAAATTTCAGCTTCACTTGTCAATCATGTATTGGTAAATAAAAATAAAATGTGACTAAATATAGGGAGTTTATTATCAATAGGTAAGAAAGTTAGAAGAAAAAATTAAAGTGAAAAAGCAAATGAGTTAAATCTTAAAAATATTGTACCCTCCACTTTTCTTAGGTATCTTTTTATTGCTTTAACCATTAGTTATGCAACCTTCTTAATCCTCCAAACTAGTCTTTGATTAGACCATAACCCATCAAACAATTATGATTATCCCAAGGGGATTGTGAATGGATTTTAAATGTTTGTTAAGCTCATGGTGATCCATCAAGGTGGAAGGACCACATGCAAACTTGACTCATTTGTAATTAGGTTGGTCTTGGCTAACCCATAGCAAACCCAATTAGAAAACACCCTCATCCAAAACCATTAACTTCATGTGGGTGAGGGCAAGGATTCAGGTCCCAACGGGACGTTCCATAGGACACCGGAACGGGATACCATCCCATGTGTCGAACAGGATGTCCAACCAGCATCCCGACATCCCGCGAGCATCCCAATCGGGATGCCTTGGAACATCCCCTATCCCGAGTGTTGGGATGGAGCGGGATGCCGGTGCATCCAGTTTCATGAAAAAATCAAGACATCCCTGTCCCACGGCATTTAAAACCTTGGGTGAGGGTGGGTTGGCAAGTCCAAGAAACATCACTTATGCATTAAATCTTGATAGTTTTCTGCTAAAGCTAATGAATTCTATGCACACGATAGCTGGCATTGACAAAGGATCTAGCCTTTTAACAGGAACAAACTATGAAGGATACATAAAGCTGACCTCCCACACTTGGTTCTTTTTTCTTCTATTTTTCTTTAAACTAGCAATTAGATATATATTTAATCATAGCCTAATATCATGTTGTTAATTGAGAAGACAAGTTTCTGATGATAACCCTCGTTTAGTAAGTATGAAATATAGGCCTGAAAGCAGCAGTTTAAAAAACTTCATGAGGATCCCATGTTTTTTACAATGAATGTTTCAAATGCTCTCCCAATAGTTTGCCTAAATCAATTTGAGACCAGTTGCCCTAACTTTGCATATGTAAGTCATAGTATACTCAATACAAACCTGTTCCCTTATTTTTCTGATGACCATCTTGAAGTTGGGCTTCTCAATGAACCTCGCACTACCAGATCCACTATATATTGCACCATCATGTGATGCAGGGCCAATACTTGAAGACCCCTGGAAAGAAGAACACATATAATCAAACTAATCATATCCAACATACATACCACAGAAAAATAGCACTAAATTACATCTTTGCGAGCATAAATCTTAGACATTCCTTTTAATAGAGGAACATATGCTAATGTAAGAAGCTTACTAGACAAAAATGATGAATCTATGAATAAGAAATTTCTTTCAAAGCCTTATTAGACAAAAATGAAGAATCTAAATAAATTTCTTTCGGTAGTAACATAATCTAAAGATTAAAAAACAATTAAATGCAGATTTAAATTACATGTTTATAGGTTATATAGGTTTTATTAGTCTAAATAACTCAATTATTTATGGCAAGGTGCTTAAGAGTATACCATATTGGGTGCTTTTTACCTATGCATCTACCAGTTACGAGTTGAATAATTTCTAAACAACAATAAATATACTTAGATTAGTACAATAGTTGGAAAGTATCCTAAGTTCCTAACCGCTTGGGCATAAACTTTTCTCTTTTTTCTTTTATACTTTTTCCCCATGGTTGGTCGGTAGGGGGAGCAATGCAAAACCAATGTTAGTTTTGCCCAAGAATCATTAGACCAGTTGCCATGCATACAAATACACAGACACAAACTAATTCATGTTGCTTTCACTGAGAAACATTGTTGCAGGCGACTAAAGAATCCATGAGGGAGAAATCTTCACTATCATATATTTGTCATTAAGTTCTTAGACATTAATTTCAATGAAAAAAGTGCAAAATATTTGAGGAATGGAGATTTTGAGTAGCAAATGTTATTCTGACATATTTTCCTTCAAAAAAAACAAGGCACATTAAATCTGGGTGGAGGAATTTAAAATAAATCTTGCAGCTGCTTATCATAACAAGAAAACTCTTGTTGCTGAGCTGTAACAATTTAAACAACAAATATAAACAATAGTGAAAAAAATGAATAGATAAAAAATCAGAAAAATAGATGGTCAGCAAAACACATTTTTTAGAATGTAGGTAGCATAGCTGTTTCATTGTAAATGATTTTCAATCAAGAGAAAAAAGTATTTACAAATTCTGAACCTGAAACTTCTATTTTTGCAATAAAATCTTAAGAATTTTATGCCAATACTTGTTTTGGATGCAAGAGCAGTTACTTTGCACCCCATGTGAAAAAGAATCTATTTTCTGCATCACTCAGTAACTAATGCAGAAGCAAAACAGATCACATATACAATGCTTGATAACTTGTTTGTAACAGAAATGATAATATTAACTATTATAAAGGGGAAAGCATTCTTGCAAGACAATGGAACTCTGAACCAAAGGAAGGATAGATGATTAAATATAAAATGCAAATAATACATATTACATACTATGTAAGTGCTACAAAAACTAACGCATTGAGCTCTGAGAACCAGCAAAAAAATATGTGCTTCCTCCTTCATATTTTGCATTTCAGGAGCTCCAGTTCCACAGATGTCACACCTGCGCATGACGAGTTTATTTTTTTCTCTAAGAGAAAAAAAAGCCTAGAAGAGGAGATGAACGATGTAAAGACAAATAGCATGCTACATACAAAGAGGAATTAAGGAGGGAATCTTGTAAAAGTTACATTTACAGTTCTTTACACTTTATTTGAATATAATGAACATGATATAGTTCATACTTCATAGTCAATGTAATTAAAATGAACTTATGATCCATGACTGATTTGATCTGACCACCTACCAAAGGAAAACAAAGGAAAGACAGATGCAAGTCACATTTTAGAACAGTGTTACTTCATAGGAAGTCAACTCTAACATTTTTAATGACAATGAACCCCGATGCTCACCAAACTTGGAAAGAACTGGCATGCACATACTTACCAAACCTTAACCATAACTATAATCATTAACTATTTGGATTTTGGAGTTCTTTAAAATCCTTCTTAGAAAGCTGTTTCTTTAACCATAACTATAATCATTAACTATTTGGATTTTGGAGATCTTTAAAATCCTTCTTAAAAAGCTGTTTCTACCAAGAGCTACATCTATCTTCATCTCAAACTTCTCCAAAACCTCTCTTTCAGGCATCCTATCTTAGATCATCCCTCTTTCTGCATCCATATCAACTCCGTACTTTCTTAATTGGTTCGACACCTATGCTTCCTCCAATGTATGCAATCCTACTTATACCACCCATCCACCTTCCATTCACATCATGGTGCTCAGCTTACATGCTAGGAACATTTCTCATAACACAGCATTTAGACCAAGAATAGCCTTTCTCCTATCCTAAAACTTCTTCCTTTTGACTTCTATGTTGATTACCTAGGACCATTCCATCCACCTAGCTCCAATTCTACCCATCAGTAAAACACATAAACTAATGGAAATTATGAGGAACTAAATGCAAGACTCATGAAATAATTTCTAAATTGCCAAATGTAATCATGTTATTGTTTCCAATAGTTATATAACTTTCATATTAGTTGAAAAGGCAAATAGAAAAGGCTTTCCATCAACATCTTGTGAAATGTAAATAACTTTGATATTGAGATATATAGATACAAGTGCATATGCATAGAAATATTAACGTAAATTTTCATCAGAATCAACAATTGTTTTCATCGATAACACCTCCAGCATTACAGAAAAAGAACCTTCAGGAATACCATTATAAAATGAAAGTGGGTATGCAAGAGAGGTTAATGCAGCAAGAAAGTTAAACCGACCAACCCCAGAATTTTGGCTATTTAATAAACTACAAGAGGTGTATAGTATTTCAAGATATTCATTTCAAGCACTCAACAATATCAATAAATTTCTGGGAGACAAACACCTATTGCTGACATAATTTTCACTCCCAATTAAATTGTCTTAATTGTTTCCTAGACGTTTGAGTCAATAGGGGTTAATTTTTGTGCTGGTTTGACTCAGAGTAGGTATATACCATGAGAGAGAGAAGACAGTAAGAGAGCAAAAGAAGATGAACATACAAGTTGCATTTGTCATAACCAAACTCTTCCCCAAAGTATTTTACTAGTGCTTTAGCTCGGCAAGTTGCAGTATTCATACCATATCTGTAAAATAGCATACGGACCTTTTTATGCAAGTCATATGATGGAAAGATGGGAAAGTCTGATTCTCAAGATACAAAAGTCGATGTATTTACCGGAAGCAGTCGGATAGCATTTTGTATGCCTGTTTTGTCTGTTCTTCACTTCTTTGACTAGGAAGTAGTGACGGTATTCTTGATAAATTAGCATATAAAGCTGTGCCACAAATCCCAAACAAATTTAGATGTACACTATGAGATATAAAGGCAGGGTTAAAAGAAAACAGTTGAGTTGTATGTCTAATAAGGTCTCCAACAAAATTTTAAATTGATGATATATTTCAAGATTAGTCGCACATAGCTATGATAAAAGAAAGATAAAAACCCTAATTCCAATCACTTCTGGATGCAGATATGATTATCCAGATTCAAGTCCATTTTCAGAAGCAAATTGGATCTGAATACTTCTGACCAAATATAGATTCCACGCCAGAAATCATATATTCATTTGGGTTTGAATCTATAAATCCAAAGTAAATGTCATGTTTAAAGCCCTAGAAAACAGTCATGAACCATGCAGCAATTTATGCAAAAATTAAATGTATCTTTTGTAAAGAAAGATTGATGAAGAAGGGGAAAAATCATGTTATATATGCAAGACTTAAGGGGGCAATAACCTATTGCTTTCAAATCACGTATATTCCATTTTGTGTGGAAAGGAGAAAGGCATACTAAAGTATATTCTAGCCACTACAAACATAATAACTAAATGGCTAGAACTGTAGCACTTTTATAGTTAAGTTTAATCACCTTCATCCATATTATACCACTGGGATAACAAATACTACTCATATCAACTTAACTAAGCAAGCATTTAAATATCAAGTACACATACAACTTATTGTGATTATTTTTCTCAGAAAAACTCATGTTGCTCTTATGGAAAGATAGAGCTGCTAAGTTGTGAATTACAACTGAATTCATAATAAAGTACTATAAATCTCAGTGTACCAAGTTTAGAAATAGTCCATGGACATACTGCAATCTGATAGTTTTCCATCTCTTCCAGCTCGACCAGCTTCTTGATAATAAGCATCCAAACTCTGCAGCCAAAACAAGATCAAATGATCATGGAAGAAGATATTATTAAGAATCAAAAACTTATATAGAAAATGCAGGAGAGACACAATAACATAACAGCCATAAGTGGTTTAACATACTAAAATGCATGCAACGGCTACTCCACAATGAATTTTTTCCCAAGAATAAGTTGCATTGGAATCAATAGGAAGAAGCAGCAGTACTCCAACCATAATTATGTACAAAGTTGTTAACTAAGAACTGTGTTGGTCAATGGAAGAGAACAAAAGGAGAATCCAATAGAATGGCTTTGATAAGCTTAGTATTAAGTTCCAAATAACATGCCAAACAAGAAAAGAACAATAACTGGAAAATAGATATTGTGGTATTCTTTGCTCTATGGCACGAACGAAACAAAGACTGCTGATGTGCATGGCTGAGAAGGATTCTGTGCTGCTGTTTGAAAGTCCAACTCCTATATATGTATCATATACCATATACAAGTTGGAGTTACTGAAGAAATGAGGTGGTGAAAAGATTTGGTGGGGCTTGGAGAAAGTGACTGGCTTCACATTCTGAAGTTATCTGGGATTCTGGAAATTGCTATTCTTATATGGATTCCAGTGTCTCAAAACAGGATTCCAAGATCAGTGGCCTCCCCTATCCCTACTTTCCCCCCTGCATGCCCTGGTTATCCCACCTGTTCAAGAATTGAGGAATATTACATGGATAACAGGCCTGGGCATTAAAATATCTACCACATGTCTTTCCAAGTCAGAAAGAATTGCTGAGTATCAATCTCAGACCTGCTGACCTACTTTCAGTTAACTGGCTCATTAAAAAAATGGGGATAACATATGCATGCATATTCATATATGTAAAGCATCTAACCAAGGATGCCATGTGCTTAATTACAAATGTAGTTTATCATCCTCTCATCTATGTCATGGAATAAGTAGGATAATAGCTATTACTGGTATGTTACAGCTGATTCCTACCTGTACTGGCTCTAACCAGTATGGTTTTGTCTGTTGACCAGGATAATAATCTTAGAACCATATATAATCTAAAAACAAAGCCATCATCACCTATGAAAACTAGAACTTCCAGAGTTGATGTCAGACCCTCTTAGCTTTCATGACAAAATAAAATCACAACATGGGCCATTAACATTTTCACATGCAGGGCAAACTCTTAATGATTCCAGCTTGGTTGATCTAAATATGACATGAAAAGATTCTGATAGCAGCAATTCAACAGAATAGGCAGAAGTGTTAAATTTATGCTGAAGGCTTAAAAAAAGAAGATTCAAAAACAAGTGCATAAGCGAAAAACATTAAGATATGTCTTCTGCTATTTTCAAAATGATTACTGTACATCTTTTATTAAGAAATTGAATACACACCTGTGGCCAACCATAGTGAATGATTCTTCGAACATTAGACTTATCAATCCCCATTCCAAAAGCAATTGTAGCCACAACAACCTGGAACAATTCCAAGTATATTGGCGTGGAGAAAATTAGAAGCAGCAACATGTAATTTCAACTTTCAGGTATGTTCACTTGATCAATATTATTCCAATATAAACAATATATAGACAAAATTAATGTTATTTTCTGACAATGTTGATCCATACTGATAGAAGTCAACTTTCATGTTAATATTGTAGTCCATGATAAATGAGTGCAAAGGAGTTGAGAACCACAAAAAAACCAAGTAGAGGTTACCTAGGGGAGACATAATATGTATAGAAGAAAAAAACAAATGTTGCTAACTGAATCAAGACATGGATAACATAGATTTATTTTTAGCATCACAACCAATACTCAAAGAAAATCTATCATGTAACTTGACTAAGTATCAAAAGTACTATGGTCAAAGTATCAAAGTCCTAAGGAGATTTATCATTGTTAAAAATGCACTGGATGGGATCAATGGCAACACAAGCCCTTGGTTGCAAAAACCTTCCAACTTGGACTGGGAAGCCTGGATGTAGGGCTATTGACTACAGTTTATCATCAAAAGGTGATAGTCTATGGCAATATGCTAGAGATCTCTTTAGTACGGGAATAAAACTAGCTTAGAAGAAAAATATCTGAATTGGAGACAGTACTACTAGAAATATGTAAGGAAATCATGTTTATTAGACCAGCAACCTTAATATAGCATACACAACTCTAGCATAAGCCTGTGGAGGAAATTCTGCAACATCCAGTATATATTAAATAATCAACCATGCTATCTAATACAGATTACCTCCAACAAGTTTTCATGAAATTCTTCATGGACATGCCTCAGATGGGTTTTGGACATCTGCAAATTGTTCATGCAAAAATATACAATTTGATTAGTATCTTAGTGCTGAAAGGTTGCTAACAACAGAACAAGGTTGCATGTGATCATAAAGATTCAGGATATGTAAAATTAAATCAGTGACAGTCAACAACAGAGAAAGAATTCTTAACTAGTATGGCAAGGACCAAAAAAAATAAGTGGGCAATTTGAGCTTTAACATTTAATAAGAAGAGAGACCTATAGTTCCTCACAACGTAAGAAAATTCTTGGCACTCATGTTTATGAGAACATACCTAGAAAGCTAAGAAAACAATGACCTCAAAAGTTTCTGAAAAACAAGATATTGCAACACTGAGGGCCAGTCTCACAAAGCTTGGAAAGAGACTAGGTGGTGGCAGGAAATCAGGTTTTTGCCTAGTTTAAAAATTGTGCTAAAATAACACATTTTGGACTTCTGGTTGGCCCATCTAATGAGATTCCAACCTAGGTCTAAACTTGTTTCAGATGTGCTGTGAAAACCCACCTGCTTAGGCTAGCACCAGAAACTGCCAAAGCTGGCAAAAAGTATCAAAAGCCATCTGAAATTAAGCAAAACTAACAAGAGCCCAGACACTTGAACTTGAGATTGGATTCAACCATTTTCATCAAAAAATGTTGCAAAATGGGTATTAGTCATTTAAGGAATAAGCCATGTGCACACAATGTAAGAAAATAAAAGCTAAATCATTTAGAGAAAATTTGGTTTTGGGGAGATGGACTATGGAATGAGAATGGGAATGAGTGACTCCCATTCTAGCCATTTGGTTGGGGGGAGTGCTATTCCCATTCCAATTCCAAGGGGGAATAGGAATGCCTCAATCCTCCAAAATCCCTACTCTTTCCTAGTACTCAAATCTTACTCTGATTCTGATTCTGGTCACAAGCCAAATGTACTGGGGGACATGGCCATTCTGATTCCCATACCAAACCATTCTAATTCCAATTCTAGTCATGAACTAAACACAACCTTAGTGAAGTTGCACATTTGAAGGACCACAAATACCAAATGCTTTTGAAAGCATCCGTATTCATCTTTACTAGCCACTACCATTTACCCAGGGAATGTCTCTGTCCCTGATGTTTCATATCCCAATAACATAGTGAAACATGTGCTGGCCTACAGGACACTGGGGTGATATGATGAATGATGAGATCAAGTAAATTAAAGGATTCTGTTTATGAATACTTTATCTAGGCAATTCTATCTACTAAAAAGCACAGATCACAATATAACAAAAGCAAATATTATACCTTTGCATGATATGCTGCAGCCCTAACACCAGATCTACAGAGATATTCTGCTAATTTTACTGTTTCTTTTCTGGTAGGCATGTAGATAATTGTAGGACCTTGTTCTACGGAGCCTTGAAGATGAGATACATCCGATGCCCCACAAAACTCAGAGCTCTCACCTGGATAAGTTCCAAGGAATTCTCCACAAGAAACTGCCGAAAAATAAGCATTGATTGATTTTGTAATTAGAATCAGACAACAAGCTGGAGAAGAAACATAAATAAAATTGAGAACATAACTAAGCATACCTTACAATGGTAAAGTCCAAAGCAAAACTACAAGGTAAGGCCTCAAAAATTACTTTGTCAATTCCTATGTTTGTCATATTTTTTTGATAAACATCAGTTTAGATTCTCATATCTATAGGGTTAGAAGCAAAATAATCCCACATTAATTCTATTTACCCTATATAGCAATTAATTGAAATGCT
Source organism: Areca catechu (assembly GCA_021397845.1). NCBI lineage: Eukaryota > Viridiplantae > Streptophyta > Magnoliopsida > Arecales > Arecaceae > Areca > Areca catechu. Next base: position 10,469,874 of record CM038045.1, on the reverse strand, counting down.
ATCGGCATATGTTACTTGTAAAAACCCAATGTAATACATATGCATTGCAAAAATTATTTTATACATGAATTCGTTAACCAATTGGGTTTAAACAAATCCAGTAAAATAATTTATTAATAATTGGAAAAATGTTTTTTAGATGGAAATGAGCTGAAACCGACCCCTTAAACTTGGTTTCCCTCTACTTTGGTAGTTTCCATCTACTTTGGTAGTTTCAGTCAGTTTTGTCTATGGTTTTAATTTGCTTTCAATGATTTTGGCCAATTTTGGTTGAAACTAACCAAAACTGATCATGGATGCTCTGTTGACTCGACATATTGTCTACAAAACCGGTACTAAGAACCATACTTAAGTACACTAGGCATTCCATATTGAGAAAGGCTTCCAACACTTTTCCTCACCCTCAGCGATGGTATTATCCAAAATCAGGCAATACGGATCAGTTCCACTTGATTCATTCAGGGACGGATGAACCAAACCTTGGTACCATACCAACAAGGTATCATTGATATGGATGGTATGGGTCAGTATAGTGGGCCTTGGTACTAACTATCATATTTGAGGCCATCTATTCATTTCTTTAATTAGATAGAAAATTTCATTATGCCAAGTTGCCCACAATTTTCACCTCTTGTTTTGGCCAAAAGAGCAAATGCTTGCTCATGGATGATAAATTTGGCCCTTAAGAAGTATTTTCTTTAGGTAAAAATGATTTTTTTTGGTAGGTCAGAAAGATCATACCCACCAGGTATAAATACATCCAAAAAAGTAAAAAGTAATCACAAAAAGAATGTCCCACAAGACCGAGCTTTGTCCATAAGACCTCTCCCAAAGGGTCCGTTATAGGAAACCACCCAGTTCATAGCTCGATTAGCCTCCAAATAGGCATGATTGTGTTGCCAGGGAAGCATAGTCTCTAGTCACCCACTAAATATCACACAGGAGAGGGTGGTGGGCAGTCACTAACTCTGCCCGACACTGGGTCCATCTAATGACTGACATAAAGTTTCCCTTCAAAACCAGATGATTGGCACAAGTACCCACTTTGCATAGGTAAGCCTAGACCAAGCTGCCCGTAACTCTACCCCACGAACTGCAGCGTCCATAATCTGACACCCTCCCACTGCCACAAAGATAGAGTCAAGGCCCTAAATGATAAAAGCTACACTGCCTTTGCTACCACCATCCAAAACACTGCTATCGAAGTTGACTTTGAAGAAGCTCGAGATAAGGGCTCCTAGGAGATATAAACCAACCAGGCCACTGAACCAGTGGAAAAGGAATCCCATATGTCCCAAGCTATCGCCGTCCCCTCGGTGGATGAGTGATGGATAAACTCCAATAACTGAACCACGTCTCTCTCCAAAGTGAACCTCGCATAAAGGTTGGTCCCCTCAAATACTGCACCATTCCTAGCAAGCTAGATGCTATGAGCGATATGCATAGCTCGGATACCCCATGACCTAGTGGTCTACCCGGTCATACTCTCTCACACCGACTAGAGAAAGACCTGGTCTGGAGTTGACTCCTACATAGAAGCCTAGTGATAATCAGCCAATGACCATACCTATGTCGCCCGCCCACATTGAAAATGGACATGCACAACAATCTCCACCTCCTCACAGCAATAAGGCCACTCCGTAGTAATAGGCCCTCTTGCACTAAGGATTGCTCTCGTGGGGAGGCGGCCCTAAGCCACCTTCCATAGAAAGATGGCCATCCTAGGATGAACACCAAGTTGCCAAATCCAAGAACCATCTAATCTCCTGAGGGTTCATCCCTGTACAAACAATAAAGGTCCTGGACTCGCAAACTAGGGCTGCATGAAGTGCCCTACACTCATATTAGGATCAACTTGATGGGAAATCACTAGGCAATCTCTGCCAGGCAATCTTCGAACAGACTTTGAACATGGACCACATCCCATGCCCTCCCATCCGGTTGGATCAAGTCTCTCATCCGTACAGGCATGCTCCTCTAGTCCACGCAAATCATGGTTGGCCACCTCTGCAATGGGAGATAAGATATCCAAGTCTCCCTCTTAATTAGGATACCTAATCTCAGGTAAAGCTGTCAATGGGTCGGGTCCGGACCCGAGACCCGCGGGTCTGGACCCAATGGGTCCGAGTCTGGATCTCAATCTGGACCCGTTTACCCGGACCCGATTAGTCATGGTTAAATGGATCCGGATCTGGATATTACATATGCAGACCCGACAGACCCGATACCCGATTAAATAAAATAATATGATATATATTTATATATATTTATATAAATGTGGGACGTTGGATCATAATCGAACGGTTAAAAAAAAAAGAATAGAATCTTCCACTTTTACAAGCCCATGGGCCATGGTGGTATTCAGGTCCGGGTTCGGGTCTGGATACTCGGGATCCATTCGGATCCGGGTCTGGTACTTTAAAATTGGACCCGTCGAATATTTGGATCCGGGTCCGGTAGCTAAAATCGGGTCCAGGTCTGGATATCTGGGTTTCGACCCGAACCCGACCCGTTGACAGCTCTAGTCTTAGGGGCTTCGAGGCATCAATTTTCAATTTTACTTTGGCATAACCCAACTTTTGGATATAGTTGGTAAAACCATCTATGAAGATGGGATGTGCCGTTGCTTTGGCGATCTAGAGAATCAACCCATTATCCCAATATTCAAGGGGGAGGTTAGGTTGACGAATCCATACCATGGTCTTCATAACCAAATCCATTCCCAGGATGAAGTCGGGGACCCAAGCCTCCACCGCCAAAATCTGGCCAGCAATGATTCAGGGTCCAACCTCAAGCATGGCATCACAATCCTCCGATTGGAGTAGAAAAATACAATGGTCATTCAAAATCAGGAAAGATTCAATATCATAGTTCAACTTCCACAGACTTTCATCTCCCGGGCCACCCAATCAAAAGGGACCCTCTTCCCTAAACTCGTGGTTATCACTACTAACCTCTTCCAAGCTTGACAGGAAGCCAACATCGTCTCTGCCAGCAACTCCAGCACCTCTGTGAAGTGTTTCTGAAGGTTTTCTAACTCCTCTAATATCTTGTGGCTCGTCCATTGAGCCGGTCTTGGGCAGTTGTGGGCCACCTTAGCCCAAGAGCATTCATCTCCTTCATCCCCCAGCTACCCTCACCCTCCATCACTAGAGGAACCACTGGATGCCCCATCGCTCCAATCCCCCATTGTGCGATGTGTACCAAAGCCCAAACATTCGACAAAACATCCAAAAGAGAGCACTATTGGCATGGATGTCAAAGCGATTGCTCACCATAGCAAAAACCCCTAAGATGCAATAGAATGATTAAAAATGATTTTTTTTTCATTTTCATTTTTTTTGGCATCAGAAGCATTTACGACTTTGGATCTAAGAAATTCAGTGAAAAGGTAGCTTTTCATTAATGGGCCGAGGCCTCCATAGAGGTCCCCTATTAAAGTACCTAAGGTCCTAAACAATTAAACATGAGAAAATTTTTAGACTAGCATTACCCAATTAACAAGACACCATGAAATAAAAACAAGCATGTCTTTAACACTTTAATATAATAATTATTAATATATAAAAAACAAGCTCAGTTGAATGGTCACACTACATGCATTTAAGTAAATCAGAATACAATAATGAAAAGTTTGCACAAGGTGCTGAACCTGTAACTTAAAATAAGAAAATGAGGAAATTATTTTAAGAGCTACAGTAGACTGACATAGATAATAGAATTCAAGAGAAGATATACTAATAATGATGAAATATCATTACCATCAAAATCATCCACACTGTGAGGAAAGTCTAGCTCATCTTCCAGATACTCAATTGTCAGTTGCTTTTCCCTGGAGGGAACAATAGAATCTTCATTTGCCAGACTTGCAATGTCACTGTCTTCATAAGAGTGATCATCCTCAGGACTTTTGACATCAGCTACCAACTTTCCTTTTTCATCAGATATGCCATCATCGGAAGACTCGCAGGAGCTGCTAGAATCATCTTCTACATCATTTGACACATGTTTCAATCCTTTCTTCCCACTCATCCTTGCCATAGTGTATGTTTTTATTAGTTCATGAAAATCTTTCTCATATGATGATGCAGTAGTTCTACTATGTTTTACCTACAAATTATGGGAAAAATGGTAAGAATGCAAAGCATAATCTATGAGTTTCTTTTTATTTTAGAAAATTAAAATCTGACAAAAAGTTGCAGAAAGAACAGCTAACAAGAAAGGTCAGGTGACTAGGAGTTTACATATGCACATGACATTCAGTGCCAAAATCAATACCTCTATTTGTAATGCTTGCAAGTCCCCACAGCCCTTATTTTCACCATTTGCCCAAGATGTAGCATTTTAAAGACCATTTTCAGCTCATAAATGAGAGAAACAGTGTAATAAAAGATTGAACTTGAAAATACTGATGGAACTTTCACTTTGTTGGAATCAACATCCCACGTGATACCTTGCAATTACTGAAAATCCTCTCACTTGTAATGTTACATTTTTCAAACGAAATCTACTTACAACCATGCTAGCAAATTTTCTCGAGCCAAGAATTCTTTTTTGTGGGAAAAGGATTATTTTCTGGATTAGTTGATATGGTTTCTTTAAAGTGAAAAAACAGGCTAATAACTTTTTTTCTTTCTTTGTAATTCAAAGTTAATGTTTAGCCCTTTAACTATTATAATTTTGTAGTGATGGAATATGTATTGCAAACACCCCTTATGCTCCTAACATGCTCCATTCATTAGAACCATCCAAGCATAATCCATATCCACGTTTCAATTTGTCTCCATCAAGTTCCATTCTGCTTTCGCCCTGACAATTCCAGAATACTTTCATGATAGGACTAACCATCATACAAGGACAACCATATTATTACATAGTGTATTATATTGTATCATACTGCCCATCTATTAGCAAGATTTTGGGGAGCATTTCATCTGCCTGTAGTACCAGGCTGGGGCTGCTGTGCCACAATATCAGCCTGTATAGTGCAACATAAAGGTTGAAATATAGGTCAAGCTAACCATTAGTTACGTTATTTTGTGAGTCGCACTCAAAAAGTATGATAAAATATATTTGTCATCCAAAAACATATTTATATGTTTGTTTTCCCATTGTTTACATATGCACGCATAAATAAGTATTGGGAGGGAAGAAAGGGGCATTTCCAAGTGGCAAGTAATGGGGATTGATGCCTTGATGGTTGGTATATCTGGAAGGATCTCAATTTTGCAAGGTTGTGTATGGATTTTTTGACATTTCAAGGAAAACCAACTTGTGCAAAGAATATGTGCATGATACCAATTAAAAGTTAACATCACATTACAAGACATTAATAAACAACAAATATAGGGACTGAACCATTCTATATTTTAGGTAATTGAGGGGAAAAATTATTGGTTATCCAGAAAGTAAAAACTGCAACTTACTGAAAATCGAAGATTTGGTCGGAAAAAAGAAGTCAGTACAATCTTTGTTTCCTTGGGCATGCGCAATGACTTGATAATGTCTTCGCGAACAGGTATTGTTGCAGTAGCAGTCAGAGCCATCAGTGGTATATCAAACTTTAAGAATTTCAAATTGCAGGTATTGAAGTTTTCTCTCAACACTGACAATTTCCTATCATACATAGAAAGAACCACTGTAAGATAATAAATATTGTTACTTCTCCAGCCTACGACACAAAACAGGGGTGGACAGGACCCAATCATCAACATAGTTAATTAAGCTATCAAGCAGGTGGTCAGACCTGTAGTCAGGTCGAAAATCATGGCCCCACTTAGAAATGCAGTGGACTTCATCAATTGCAAATAGTGCAATCCCAGGATTTTCTGCAAGCCTTTTAAGTGGCTCCATGAGTCTGTATGAAGATAGTTGCATACTATCAGTGTATACAGAATTAACCATACTAAGAGCATGAATCCAGCAAAAGGAAAAGACTTGTACCTTAGTATTGTCTCAGGGCAAACATATACTATCCTATACACACCAGTCATGGCTTTGCACTGAACACTTTTATCAGGTTGTCCAGATCCAAGGAAGCATGCTGATATCCCATGTTTTGCTAGCTTTAAACACTGATCACGCATCAAACTAATCAAAGGTGAAATGACAATCACAATCTTCCTAGTCAATAATGCTGGAATTTGAAAGCAGAGAGACTTGCCTGCACAATCAATAGCTGATTCAGATGCAAGATGATCATACATCAAATAGCTTCAAAAACATATTTCAAGATCATGACTATAATACAGATACAGAAGATATTTTTTTTTTAAGGAAAAGGTGAAATACCAGATCCTGTGGCAGCAAGAACTAGACAATCCCTATGAGCTAACCAAGCTTCCAAAGCTTCCTTCTGGAAATCCTTCAAGGATGAAAATCCAAAATGCTTTCGCAAAATACTACTAACTGTGTTTTCCCAGTCCAATGCAACTTCTTCACTTTCGAAGTTGCAGAAATGTGAAATCTGTTCACTCTGAAAGCTTCCATTTTCTTGTGGCGAGTCCTTTAACTCTATGGGAGGCACATGAGTTTGCACATCTTGTTGAAAAGATTGGGATGCAAGCTCCAGATTAGAATTCGTACAAACATCAGAGATTTTCTGGTGATCTAAATTGCTAGACCTTAATTTTTTCATTCCAGAAAAGGAAGTGCCAGAAGCAGTGTAGGAAATGCTTCCTTTTGTTCTACCAAATGAAGAAATATGGTCTGTTATGCTTGACTGTTTCATCCTATTTGAAGGATGTGATAACATGACACCTTTACCTAAAGCATGTCTTCGACTACTGAAGCTAGTAAAATTACCTGAAACCTGTCCATTTTTAGCCATTTTGCTATCACAAGAACCATGTAAAATGAATTCTACTGCATCATCAAGGCATGGGCCTACAGCCTCTATAGCTTCTATAGCTTTTGCAAACTCAAAGCCCATATCAATTAATTCAGCAATGATGTGATCGAGAAAAACATCATTACCACCCATTGTCGTAACTCTCTCACTTGGCAAAACTCAGGGGTTCTGCAACAAGCTCACAGTTAGGCAATACATACACCCCAGCTGGATTGGGATCTCTTATTCACAACTCCAGGTCACCAAGGAACAGTAAGCAATGAATAGCTGACAACAATTGCCAGTCAAGATTAGCCACTGAATCATGAGTTAAGCAATGTAATAGCAAAGCCGAAAAGCTGGGCACTTTAGCTAGCAATGCAGCTAGCGAAGGCTGGGATTGCTGGAGATGCCTGGAAACAAAGCCAAGAAACAGAAATATATTAAAATAAATTGCCTACTGTCTTATAAATCTTCAGATAGAGCATATTTATAGGATGTGTTTCTTCAGCTTCCTCATGTTGCTACTTGTAAGCAAGGTTTCAATGATGCCAATATCACCAAATAGTGGACCTCATCTGAAACAACTATTTACCATTACAATAGATATAGAAGCCAATATTTGGCTCCTATATCTATTGTAATGAAAAATTATTTTCTGGGTTCAGATATAAAACAATGACTGCTGTAATGGTAATGAAAAATTATAGGTATAATATTGGCATTATCTGCTCATGTGATTATTCACTGACTAAAATAATTTTTTTCAGCCAGCCAAGAGATTTGAATATACAAAGGATATAATATTTTATGGAGTAGAACAGTGAAAATGTAGAGTAACAACTCTTATTTAATCATTAAATGACCATTATAAGAAAAATATAATGATCAATTGATGGCTTATTTATCATTTTTCCTTCAAAAGAGCCCTCCAAAACCATTAGGATGGCCATTATAACATTATAATGGTCACTGATTTTCTCATAAGCCACAAAGTTAAACTATATTATTTGACATATCTTGTTCATCTTTGAGCCAATTATTTTGTAAATAGAAGTGCTACTTTGCCGTTATCAGCCATTATTTCTTGTTGCAACAGCTTAACAACCATTATCTACCCAAAAAAAATACAATCAATTAGGCCTTTCCAGCCAGATAACAGCATGATTAAAACCTCGCATTTACAAATAACTTCTTGCTGATAATCATTCTCAATGAATGGTACCCAAAAGGTTTGCAAAGAATTTAGTATTTTGCATATATACTCTTGAGAACATGGCTTTCCATACCATACCAAACTGCCTGGTATGGTTCGGGAATGGAAAACAATTCGGCCCCCCAGATCGACCAAAACCAAGTAATTCTAATTATATATATATTTTTTATTAAGTATATAATTTTTAAAATTAAAAACACATTTTTAGATTAAATAATTAAAAAATAAAATATTTTTTAATTTTTATGCACAAAGATCATAAACTAAATAATTTTAATTGTAATTGGACAACGTTATTTTGTGTCAGTTTTGGATTGGAACTAGATGATAATGATCATGCTAATGATGGTCGATTGGCTTGATACATAAAATTAGCTCAATCTTAAGTCGTGTATTAACTGTATCTCGACTAATTTGATTGCAGCTTTTAGTTGAAATACTCATCTTGTATCCCCATTATTTCTAACCTTATCCAATGCTAAGCTAGATTAAATTCAAGTCCAAGCCCCTTCTTATAAAGTGAAGCAAATCCAATCTGATTCAAAGTTCTATGATAAACTATGTTGCACAAATCCAACATGGTGAGTTAGGTCAGGTTGGGATCTCCGATATTAGTCTATGACACCATCTAGCCTTTATTGATTTTTAAACATGAAATAATGCCAACTCAATTATCCCAAAGATCGCAATACTATGTAACCATTGAAGCAAGGGTGTAGATATAAGCAAAACCTTACATATCGAAAATACATGTATAAATTGCACACCAAAATGATAGAAAAGAATACCAACTATAGAAGAGAGGAAATTGATAAATTGAAAATTCTGTAATTAGGAATGACTGTGCAATTCCCTTTTCCTTCTTCCACATGGAAGAATAGAGAGAACAAAATAAAAGGCTATAAGAGATGAACATAGAAGACTCACTAGAAGGTGGTGGTAAAGCGGTGGAAGCGATGCCGATAGAAATGGGGTCACCGTTTTCGATGGATACATGGATGGTGGCCTCCTAGTGAGAGTGATATCATTTTCTGATCCACACCCATTATGACCACCTCACCGGCATTGCCTCCTACTCCTACCCTATCTATACCACCCGCTTCACAAAGTCTCTCGCCCTTCACCATTTTTCTCATATTTCTATTTCTCACTTCTTTTCAATTAATTATTTATAATCTTGCTTTATGAAAATTTCTTCAATTAGCATCAACAAATATCTATTGAAATCTAAAAATATTAAATAAATCCTAAAAAATAATTTAAAATTATAAGAAACTAAAAAATAAAAAAAATGCATGCCGATATGCTTTATCATGCCATATATTAGTACGATATCAACCAGTACCGTACCGTACCGTACCGATTGATGTGGATCTCTATACCGGTTCAGCGACTTTTGTAGCCCTTGAAACATGAGAGCATAAATGTCCATCTCAAAGTCAAAAACTTGCATATATGCGCTCAAAAATAATCTGAGATTTGCATCAGTTAAGTGACATCCTCCAGATAAGAAATAACATTACCATCTAATTCTACCATTTAATTATTGTTATCTGCCCTCAAAAACTAGTACCATGTTTCATTTTACATTTGTTATCGTCAAATTTTTCATATTTTTTTCCTTTTCCCCCTTTTTTGAATTAACATGCATTGCTTGTATGTGCTTGTAGACTATATAGGGACATAAGCACGCAGAGATGCATTAAATGTTTTTCTCAGAACTGTCAAAAGTTGTATACAAACTTAAAACCAAAACAGCCAATGAACGAGTTCAATTAACTTACATTCGTTCAACCAAACTGAGGTTTGAAATTTTAAATGATGAAGTAAATGTAAACAAACATGAATGTAAATTCTGTTACTTTAACTATATATAAATAAATAAATGAGGGGCTAAATTCTGTTATTTTAACTATACATAAATAAATAAATGAGGGGCTGACGGGGGACATTTATGCAAAACGAAACGTACGAGCCAGGCGTTTTGTCCGCTCCGATCACCGCACGAACCGGTCTAGCACTCGTGGACCGGTCCGTTCGACCAAGGGATTGGCTGGATTGGAAGGTCTCACCGGGGAATTGGGATTGGGATTGGCGGCGGGGGTGGGGAGCCGGCCGATGGAAGAGACAAGGGATTGGGAGAGCGGCGAAGGGATTGGAGGAGTGGATGCAGCCTGAGCCACGACGGCAGCGGTGGGTTAAGAAAAAAACGGGAAGCTACGGAGATCGCCGGCTCGACTAGGGTTCCGGGGGTGGTGGCTGGTTACTGGGGTCGGCGGCGAAGCATGGGACAGGTAGAGGAGAGTAGAGGGAGAGGTGGGGAGAGGGAGAGAGGGGGGAGGGGGGAGCGTACCTCCGTTCTTGGCGTCTTATCCCGGTGCCTTTGGGAGGGGCCCCGGAATGGGAAGCCGGTTTCAGCGATCTAATCATCTGCGCGAGGAGAGGAAACGGGCGAACCTTGTCGACCGAACCACGAGTCGATATCGGTTCAGCATCCGATCCGGTTTCTCCTTGCTTGAGCCAGAGCTGAAGGACCAAAGCTTTTTTTTTTTTTTCTTTAATTTAGTTTTTGCACGTGGTTACAGAAATCGATCCAAATAGAATTCAACAGACGCATCTCTTACTGGTACGGCAACTTGGTTGGTGTCATTGCTTGCGGACGATCCAAGCCCACAAAATGAGGGGACCGGATGGCGCGCAAAACTATTCTTTCCGGACATGATTATAAAATTTTTTATTTTATTAGAAAGTGCTTGATATAAGGCGGTAATAAAATGGTTCAGCTATTTTTTTACCATATCCAAGCACATGGATGAGTGTATCGTTCTAATCTCATCAAAATATTAATCAGTCTAATAACTAATTTCATGCATCTATGTTTGGGTATCCAATATTAACTAGTCTAATAATTAATTTCATGTATTCATGTTTGGAATCCAAATTAAATTTTTTTAATTAATCGATTCTAGGATAGCCCGATCGAAGCTTTAACATCTAATTAAGAGCAAAAATTAGGTTGGATCCAACCTAAATCTAATTATTCAACTTGACCTTCAATTTGAATTCCATATCTAGTTAAACTAATCCAACATGTATTTAGTTTTTAAATAGAATTGGCTCCTGCTACATAAATGAAAGTTAAATTTCTTGTAAACAAAACAAAAACTGTTGATCGATTGTACCAAGAATCTTCATTTTTTTTTTTAAGTATAAGAAGCCTACACATCCTAATTTAAGGAATGATATGGCCAATTCAAATAAATCCAAGATTAGACATGAGATGTGGGGCGGCTATAATTTTATTTGGGAGGTGCTTTGGTAGGACTAGGATGACATACCCATCAAATATGGTGAAAAAGGATTGAGCAGGCTTTGTTATCATCTTGTATTAAAAATTTTACAGTAAAGTAGGAGCCCTCACGATCACATCCAAAAAGATAGCTATGTCGGAAGCACCCCTATCCCTCGGAGCCATACTTTTTTTGCCTATTTTAAAAAAATAATAAAGTATAGGAAAAAAAAAGTAAAGCATCGGAAGCCAAGTTTTATTTAATAAAAAAAATTAGTACAAGTACAAAGTAAGTAGATAAAACACAACCAAGCTTTATTACTGAAGATCCTCGATCTTGGTTATAGTGACCTTCCCTTTATCATGTTACATGTTTTAAATAGATAACTAGTTACATAACAAAAAGATAGTAAAAATATTACAATTGTTGAAATTCAAAGCATACAATTTACTGGTCAATAATTTATTGAAAGATACACATGAAGTTTCATGTGTCAATTTTTATTACAAATCAGCATCTCCACCACCTCCAATGACAGCTGGCACCTGTAATTAGTAAGAACACTAAAACTAGTGCTAAAGGTAGGCTTTAAAAGAATTATGACAATGGGCATAAAAATGATACCTTAAGCCATCAAATATTTTATAGTATTTAATTTCCGCCTACTCGATACATCGATTTTTTTTATCACCATCTATATTAATGAAGATTTTGTGATTTTGAAATGGTATCTTGGACCATTGTTGAAAGAATAGGAATGCTACCGCCAAGACGTTAGCCTAGTTGGTTAGGGCCTTGCCTCTTAATCAACTGGTCACAGGTTCGAGGAACGACTTTATAAAAGACTTGATTAAATTCAGGGATTATCCCTTAGAGTCCATGATGGTTGGGTTGAGTGAGAAGTCAGGATTTTTTCTAGTTTCCCGTTCTAACCGGTTAGTACCTTAGTGGTGTTGGATTAACGTACTCACCTCCGGATGGAAAAAGGCTACGAAAATCTAGCGCCTTACATCGAATATTTTCCAATGGGATGGGAGCC